>CM047750.1:19159960-19623486 GCA_026225825.1 Pistacia integerrima | reverse complement strand
TCTACACTTCCCTAGCTTCAGCCGCCGCGAAAACCGTCGGAATACGCGATTTTGCCACCGCGCCTCTTCATCTTCCAGGCCAGATCCTACTCATTTTCGATGACTTCTCACCTCCCCAAGACCTGATCTGAACTCCCCATCACCAGAGCTTTCCATCGGTACCTTCGGATCCCATTTCCGCCACCGTTTTCGGAAGACCCACCGAAAAATTAACGTTTTCCGGTGAAGTGCGTCTGTTCGTATTCCGAGCTGTCCGTTGGTTGTTTTTGCCCCTTCTTCGCATCATATCGCTGTCGGTTACCTCCTCTCCGCCATTGTCAGCTCCGTTTCCACCGTTTCGGCCTCCGTCATCACCACCATGAGCGGCTAGACTCTGGTTATGCAGTACGGCATAGGCGAGATCGGGATTGACTCCACGACTCTCCTCATCAGCTTTCGACTAGTTGGATGAGCCCGATTGTAGGACATTTGGTAGTATTGTGCTTCAGATTATATTTGTTTTCGTTTCATGATTGATTTCGATACTTTAATATGATTTGAGCATAACTTGTGATAAATATTGTTGTCCATTATGATTTAATGTTTTTATAGAACTTGCTGAATGATAAACGTTGGTTTGGAATAATTAAATGATAAATATTACTTTTCATTACTTCGCATCGATTGTAAGAGTTGTGTTCGGATTTAATTTAATTTCTACTATTGTTGCGTTTATTGTGAAGTTGGTTGATTGGATATTACGTGTTGAAAAATTGTATTTGTTAATCGCATACCAACTAGTGGTATTGCCTTGTAGCGTTTATCGACGTTCAATGATAGTCTTTAACCAATCGAACTTGAGTGATCGGGTGAGACAGGATAGATTATGCCTAGCCTGTGGGGAAGCCATTTCATTGATTTACCTTGCCTTGTAGGTTTAGGGGATCGTAGAGGGTGGAGGAGAATTGTGTGAGACGGTCTCGTGTCAACCAAAACCGTAACGGCAACATTTTTATTATAAAGTCTTTATTTGCTTTAATTTCACTATTTCATTATTTGCATTTAGTCTATTTAGTTTCATTAATCCATTGCCAATTTCATTTCCGCTACTTAAAATACATTAGGTTGTTAGTCTTGCTCCCTGTGGATTCAATCCAGCTTACCGCTACTACGGTAATTAGGTTTAATTTTTAGACCGTGACGATCGGTCTAACACTCCTGCACCTTACCAACTTCCTCCTCCACCCTAACAACTTTCTCTGCCACCTTATCCACTTTCTCCTCCACCATTTTCATCTGCTCTTCCATCTTATCAAACCTGCCATAAACAACTGTTGTAAGACTATCAAACAAACTGTTTATGAGGTCAACCACCTCACTCTCCCGACCCCGACGCCTCGGCAAAGCGGTACTTGTTGTACCAGTTTGCTGAGGCATACAAACATCTTCCTCCCTCACTCCCCTCCTCCTCCCTCCCACCGATTGCGGCTTCATCCTCCTCGGTGTCAACCACATTTTCAAGCAGTGACCTTGTAACTGCCCTTACATGTGTGACTCCCTGTAGCTCCCGCGTCAGGCAGTCTATCCCTTCATCCCTTTCATCCTCCAGTGCTTGGAAAGATGTGACATAGTGCTGTTGTGCTTCACCCCGAGTAGCGGTGAGGAAGGGACGGACAACCCCCTGCAATAAGAAACAAAATCAATCAGATTTAAGCGACATTTTAAAGTAAGTGCATATTCAAAAGCTTAAACCTTTAATCTTACCCGAGCTGATTGAATTTCAATCTCTATTTGCTCATAATCCGAATGGGTACACTTGTGGTCGTGCCACTGCAACATCCTAGGAAATGTCTGTTGCACAACCAAAGCCCTAATCCTCCCCACTGCCTTAGCCAAGACAGGGATGACCTCATACATCCAAGCCTACATTGTAAAAAAATAGTCAATATCATAATTCAAACACATATATTAAAAAAAATATAACAAAAAACTATTAATATTTACCTGTATTGCCCATGGGAAGCCAAATAAATTGTACGTCGCCGCTCTATTCTTCTCGGCCCATTGGAGTGCTTTAACGCCAGGTCTTTTGCTTGCAGGGAGTCCATGGTTCGCTTAAATGATACCCATCCCCACAGATAAGCATTAAAGAAGTTTAAGTTGCTTACAAACTTCACCCAATCAATATCAACAGCTTTTGTTGAGTCACTAGCCATTAGGATCGAATGTAAGAACAATACAAAGCACAATTTGAACATCTCTGAATCGTTAAACTCACCATCTTTTAACCTGTCCTCTAATTCCTGTGCTTTAATAGACTTGTTCCCCGCCAAAACCTTGTTAACCAACCTTTTGGCTCTCGTACTGTCCGTTATTCTTTTTTCCTCAACCTCACCTGACAATTCCCTACATCTTAAGCCAGTCACCAACGCATATTCCATCATCCCGGAACGTAATGGCTTTCCATCCACCACGAACCACATTTCGGCTTTTTGTTGCTTTTTATTGAGTGCAGCAACAAATAATGCACTCCCGACCCCCAGAATGTCTTTTTCCATTTTGTATCCATATCCCAAAAATGACTGAAACAAGTCTCTTTGAATCTCCTTTCACCATTCCTCACTGTCCCTAAAATCCCTGTTATTCTCGTTAAAACATCCCAACTTGACCTCACTGTCACCCTCATAGGGAAGTACGGTACCGTATCGCTTACAACCTCCAATCCTTACTCTCTATAGTTTACGCTCCGGAAAATCTGCATAATCGATATAAACAAAATATCAGCAAAAAAATTAAACCAAATCAAATATAAACAAAATACGCTCCGGAAGAATCGTTTAAGCGATGGGCAGATAATCCTGCCTCATACAAGATCTCTTAAGCGATCTGAAATCGCTTAAGAGTAAAAGCGACAAATCGCTTAAGCGATATAGAAGATCGCTTAAGCGATTCGTCGATTTTACTCTTGGTCGCTTAAGCGATCTCTTTCGAGGCAGAATCAATATCTGCCGAGATCTAAAATCGCTTAAGCGATCTTCTATATCGCTTAAGCGATTCGACACTTTTACTCTTAAACGATCTGAAATCGCTTAAGCGATACAAAGGATCGCTTAAGCGATTATAGATGCAGCGGTTTGTTACGCCTCGAAAGATCGCTTAAGCGATCTTAAACGCGAGTAAGCATCTTATCAAGCGACCAAGAGTAAAAGCGATTCATCACTTTTTACTCTTGGTCACTTAAGCTATTACAGATCGCTTAAGAGATCTTGTCTGTGAATCAACATACGCCGGATCTAAGATCGCTTAAGCGATCGTTTATATCGCTTAAGCGATTTATCTCTTTTACTCTTAAGCAATCCTAAATAGCTTAAGCGACCAAGAGTAAAAGCCATCAATCTCTTAAGCGATACAAAGGATCGCTTAAGCGATCTTCGGTCTCGACAAGTACAAATACCTTTTCTTCGGCGGCCTCTTTCTCCTCGCCTGAACTCTCATCGGACTCCTCTTCTCGACTCGCCCGACCTCCTCTTCCTCTTGAACCGCTTTTGCTCCTGTTCTTTCTTTCTTCTTGTTGTGCCGCTGCGCTCTCGCGGGCTGGAACACCTTCACTGATTGGAGGATCCACCGGAGCAGCCATTGAACTGCTTACGCGGCCGGACTCTATGATTCGAAGAGGCGTTGGGTTTTTCTCCTCATTGTGAATGTCAGCCATGGTTTTAAGAAAAGAAGAAGCTTTAGGATTGAATTTGGGTGTGAAAATTTGCAGAAATATGGACTGTTATCATCGAAAATTGCACAGAATACGTTTAGGGATTGAAGATATCGATTTTTGCCTTAATCGATTTCGATTAAGCGATTTGAATGGGTAGGACTCTTTTTTAAATTTTAAATTTTAAAAACTTTTATTAATTATAATTTTATCCTTATATGTTTTAATCTTTTTATTTTAACTAATTTTACATATTTAATTAATCATAATTATGACACGTAGTTTCTCTAAATTAAAAAAAAAAAGAAACAATTTCAAGACCATTTTCTTAAATCGAAACTTGGATGGCCGGTCAGCTAAATTTTCTCAAACCAGGGAGGCAACTATCCAAAATCGAGAAGAAGAAGCCATGGCTAAACAACTCCGTCTTCTTTCCAAGTTGCCAGTCACTCCTCCACTCAACCACTTGACTGTCTGTCTCTCCCTATGTACGGACTCATCAAACGGCAACGACCTTTTTCAAGAACAACGCAATGAAGTAGTTCGCAAACTCCGAATCCTCCTCCAACAAAACCGCACTGGAACCGCTCAAAATCTCCTTAAATCCCTCCTCTCAAAAGATTCTCCCTTCTCTTCGCCTCATGAACTCTTCTCTCTTTTCTCTATTTCTTCGCCCCCCTTAAAACCCATTTTCTCCAATATATTGTTGTCGGTTCTATCCTCCGCTAAAATGCCCGTTGAAGCTACACAACTTTACTATTCTCTTCGAAAAGACGGTATTTTTCCTTCTTTAGCTTCTCTCAGTGCTTTGCTTGAATGTTTGGTGAATTGTAATCAATTTGATAAGACTCTTGAATTGTTTGGGGAGATTGTAGGGTCGGGTTTTCGACCCGATAGGTTTACTTATGGTAAAGCTGTTCAAGCCGCGGTGAAATTGGGTGATTTGGATAGGGGTTTTGAGATTGTTGAGTCTATGAAGAGGAGAGGAGTGAGTCCTAATGTATTTGTTTATAATGTTTTGATTAGTGGGTTGTGTAAAGAGAAGAAAATGCGGGATGCGGGGAAGTTGTTTGATGAAATGTGTAGGAGAAAATTGGTGGCAACGAGGGTTACCTATAATACGTTGGTTGATGGGTATTGTAAAGTTGGGGAGTTGGAGAAGGCTTTTGAACTGAGAGAAAGAATGAAGATTGAGAATGTGGAGGCGAATTTGGTTACTTACAATTCTTTACTTAGTGGCCTTTGCAGGGCGAAGAAGATGGAAGAGGCGAAAAGGGTTTTCAAGGAAATGAAAGATCATGGTTTTGTGCCTGATGGGTACAGTTGTAGGATCCTTTTTGATGGGTTATTAAGGTGTTGTGATGGGGAGGGTGTGATGGCTTTGTATGAAGAAGCGTGTGGGAGAGGTGTTAGGATTGATAGTTATACTTGTAGCATTTTGTTGAATGCATTATGTAAAGAAGGCAAGGTTGAAAAGGGCGGAGGAAATTTTGGAGAAGGAAATGGAAAATGGGCTTGTTCCGGATGAGGTTATGTTTAACATAATTGTGAATGGGTATTGTCAAAGGGGCGACATGAATAGAGCTAATTTGACCGTTGAACGGATGGAAAATCGTGGGTTGAGACCGAATTGCATTACTTTCAATTCTTTGATTGACAAGTTTTGTAAAATGAGAGAGATGGATAAGGCAGAGATATGGGTGAAGAAAATGGTGGATAAGGGTGTTTCTCCAAATTTAGTTACACATAACACCCTGATTAATGGCTATGGACGGACGGGCCTTTCTGATAGGTGCTTCCAGGTTCTTGAAGAAATGGAAAATAATGGGTTAAAGCCAAATGTTGTAAGCTACGGTTCTCTCATAAATTGCATGTGCAAGGATGGGAAGCTTCTCGAAGCTGAAATAGTCCTCAGGGATATGGAAGGCAGAGGGACATTTCCTAATGCTCAAATATATAACATGCTTATTGATGGTAGCTGCACAGTGGGGAGGATTAAAGATGCTTTTAGGTTTCTTGATGAGATGGTGAAAAGTAAAATTGGTCCAACACTTGTAACTTATAATGCCCTAATTAATGGCCTTTGCAAAATGGGAAGGTTAATGGAAGCTGAAGACTTGCTTCTCCAAATAAGTAAAAGTGGTCTTAGTCCGGATGTGATTACATATAACTCACTGATCTCAGGGTATTCTACTACAGGAAATGCTCAAAAATGTCTTGAGCTATACGAAAATATGAAGAAGTTGGGCATTAAACCTACTCTAAAGACTTATCATCCTCTTATTAGTGGATGCAGCAAAGAGGGAACTGTAGCTGTAGAGAAACTATTAAGTCAAATGTTACAGACTAATTTGGCTCCTGATCTACCTGTGTATAATGCACTCATTCACTGTTATGTACAGCATCGAGATCTTCAAAAGGTATTGGCATTGCATAGTGAAATGGTGGACCAAGGAATTCGTCCAGACAACTTGACTTATAATAGCTTGATTTTTGGATTCTTAAAAGAGGGAAAATTATCTGAAGTAAAAGATCTTGTCAATTCCATGAAGGCCAGAGGATTGATCCCTAAAGCTGACACATACAACATACTGATTAAGGGATATTGTGAAATTAAGGATTTTGGTGGAGCATACATTTGGTACAGAGAGATGCTTGAGAATGGTTTCCTCCCCAGTTTTGGTATATGCAATGAACTTACCAGTGGTCTTAAACGGGATGGCAGGTTGGAAGAGGTCCAGATTATATGCTCTGAAATGAGTGCTAAAGGAATTGATGATTGGAACATTACTGAGGATCTTTCTGCTGCTGCCAAAATGTAGAGTGATACTTGGTGTGATTTAGTACTCATGACCTCGATTTATTAAGCTCTCAAGGAAAGCAGGAAATGCAGCTGCATGAAGCACTATGATTACTTGGTAATTCTTGATGCTTATGCCCAACCTGGCCCTGATTTTCTCTGGTGCACCATCTCTCTTGTGCTCAATCCAGAATTTCTTTTGGTTCAGACTTAGCTGGAAATTTTGGTATGAACATTCTTGCTTAATTCACAGTCAAGTATTTTCTGTTTTCAAAATCATTGGAATTCTTTGTATTGTTGCACATACCTGAATCAATGTTTAGTCGTCAGCAATTCTTTCTTTTCTTTTTCAGGTTTGTATGGTAAATATGTACTGCATCAGTCAGTCTGTTGAGGGCAAAGTGGATCCAATCTCATGGATCTATCATGTCCAAACTTTATGATATTGTCTGATGATAGTGGTTAATTCATTGTGACAATCAACAAACACAACTTGGACCTTACTGATGAAAACTGGTTATGCAACAGACCCATGCTCACCACCTTAAGTCACCACAACAACTCAATATACGCAATATCCCAACAACAATCCAGCCAAGTAAACATACAAGAGCAGATTAACAAGCATTAATGGAAATGAATGAATATATATATATATATATATATATATATATATATATATATATATATATATATATATTCAATCAAACAGTGGACTCAACAGGACTCAAGCAACCCAAATAAGCGAAATAACACCTGGTCTCCGAGGGCCAACCAGACACACCCACATGAATTTCCTGAATATCCCTCTACACACTCACGTCCCTCTTTTATTCCTGACATTTTCAGATTCTCTTCTAACTCAGCCACCTGTCACCTTGAGCAAATGCCCTTTCTGCCCCTTTCTTTTATAACATTGAGACACCTAGGTGCATCACTTACCTATGAATGAGCCAGGTAAAAATGAATCCTTAATGAGGCAATTAATTTGGTAACAGATGCACAACAATATTTGCTGAAGAAGCTGCCAAGCCTCTAAATTTTGTTGGGTAGGAAGTGCTAGATGACAGATCTACTCAAGATCATATATATATATATATATATATATTCAGAGATGACAAACCTACCTTTGTTTTTTTCTTTTTGCATGTTCATGTAGAGATATGATTATGGAAGTTGTATATTTGATCTCTATCTTCTTGATTAGGAAGATATATAGTTATGTTTTTACATTTATCTTTGATTGTTATATTTCTGGCAGCAGTTTTGGTCTTTTGGAACCTGACGCTACTCTAAGTCTTCAATCAATCACACATTCAGTTCACCTCAATGGCCAATAAACAACAAACAAGCATGCCAACACTCAATATTCAATCAAACAAACTGATATTTATATTAAAAGAATAATAGACTGTATTACAAGTGGAGAAGAACAGAAAAGAACATTAAAGAAACAGATAGTAGGCTCATCTTCGAGGGTCAGCTCCTCCTTTATCATTTCCCACTAAATTCCATGATATCACATTTATCCAGCCTCCTCTCTTTTATTCTACTAGGTTCCCACTCTTAACTAACTCTTCACACTCATTGTACTGATGTGCCACCTATCAATCTTTGCTTTTCCTTTTTTGCCCTTTTCTGTTATACCATTTGGTTACCGAGGGTCCATCATTACCCTCCACAAGGAGTGCCACCTTGTCCTCAAGGTGGAAGGAAGGGAATTGGCGGCACATTGAGTCATATGCTTCCCAAGTGTTGTCACAGGTTGGAAGTGATTTCCACTTGATTAACACTTCATAGTTGCCATCTGATAGACGTCGTTTTCAAAAGGCTTGCTCAGGTTCTACTTGTAATACCATATCACCCATGAGGATGTTTGGAAGAGGTTGTGCTGCCAAGGGTTGCTTTCTTAAGCTGGGACACATGAAAAACATCATGTATGCGGGCTGTGGGAGGTGAAGTGAGTTTATAAGCAATCTGACCGATTTTTTCAGCGTTGTATAGGGGCCACGGAAGCGAGGGCTAAGGTTCTCATTGACTCTACCAGCCAAGGACTTAAGACGGTATGGCTAAAGCTTCAAATAGACTGAGTCACCTACTGCATAATGAACTTCCCACCTTTTGCCATCGGCATAGAGCTTCATGCTTTCCTGGGCCTTAGCCAAATTCACTTTCAATTCTTCCAAGAGGAGATTGCGCTCAACCAATTTTTGATTAACGACATCCACAACCGAACTGTTTTCACCGTATTTCAAAAGGATGGGAGGGTCCCTATCCTTTTAAAATAGATTCATTCCCGAAGAGCGATTATATGTTGTGTTAAACCAATACTCCACCCAAGCCAACCATTTCGGCCAATGTTGGGGCTGGTGGCCACAAAACAACATGAATCAGTCTCCACACAGTGGTTTACTACTTCCGATTGCCCATCCATTTGAGGGTGGTAGGCAGTGCTCATGTGGAGCTATGTTCCTGATTGTTTAAACATTTCTCCCCCAAAAAAACTCATGAAAACTCTGTTCCAATTAGATATTATGGTGCAGGGAAACCCATGCAACTTAATCTTTAAGGAATAAATTGGCGACCTCTTAGGTTGTGTAAGGATGCCGCAAAGTAAGGAAATGATTGTATTTTGTAAGGCGATCCACTGCCACCAAAACAGTGTCTACTTGATGAGCCTTAAGAAGACTTTTGATGAAATCCATGGATACATCCTCCTAGACTTGAGAGGGGATAGGTAGTGGTTGTAAAAGTCCCGCTAGCTACAAGGCATTATACTTGTTCAGTTGGCAGATTGAGCAAGCTTTGACAAAGGCTTGGATGTCCTGTCGCTTTCCTTCTGAAAACAACACTTGTGCCAATCTTTTGTAAGTCTGAAAATATCTGAAATGAACTCCTGCGGGGAAAGAGTGAAATTCGTGTAGAAGCTATTGAACTTGGGGGCTGGATTTAGGCAAAACTATACAATCTTCATAGTATAATTGATGGCCAACTAACCTAAAATGTGGGTGGCTACTAGGATCAACAATCAAATCTTGGTAGATCTTCTTCAGTTTGCCGTCTTACTGAATGACCTCTTCCTAGTCCTCTCTTTTGGCAAAATAACATACTGAGATGGCATTACACTCAACTGTCCCATCATGCCTAGATAAGGCATCATCTGCTTTATTTTTTAACGCCGGCTTGTATTGAATCTCATAATCTAATCCAAGCAGTTTAATAATCCACTTTTGTTGCTCTTCTCCTTGCAACCTTTAGTCATTCAGATAGTGGAGCTTACGTTGATCAGTTCTAATGATGAAGTGTCTACCCAACAAGTAACGCCGCCATTTCTAGATGGCTAATACAACTATCATCAACTTTCTCTCATAGACTGATCTTAGCCGCGATCGTGTAGAAAGACCTTGACAAAGAAATGCTAGGGGCATGCCTTCTTGCATTAGGACAACCCTAATCCCTTGCCCCGGAGCGTCAGTCTCAATGATTAAAGTCTTCGAAAAGTTGGGCATCGCTAGGACGGGTGTTGTGGTCATGACTCATTTCAACTCTTTAAATGCCTTTTGTGCTAGTTCAGTCCAAACAAAAGCGTCTTTGCGAAGAAGGTTGGTCAAAGGCAATGCAATTTTTTCATACTCGTTGACAAATTTTCGATAGTACTCGGTTAGCCCAAGAAACCCACAGAGTGCCTTGACATCTTTTGGGATTGGCCAATTTAGTATACAATCCACCTTGGAGGGATCAACCGCAATGCCTTGGGCTGAAATGAGGTGGCCTAAATACTCTAATTGAGTCTGCCCAAAGTTGCATTTTTTTCTATTGACTACCAATTAATGCCTTAACAATATTTGAACGGTGAGCCTCAAGTGATGTAAATGTGCTTCCAGGTTAGTGCTATAGATCAAAATATCATAAAAAAAAAAAAAAAAAACCAAGATAAGCTTATGCAAATAAGGCTTGAATATGTTGTTCATGAGAGCTTGAAAGGTTGACGGAGCATTCGATAACTCGAAGGGCATTACGAGGAATTCATAGTGTCCTTAATGTGTCCAAAAGGCCATCTTATGGGTGTCCTCCTCCTTGACTCGTATTTGATGATATCCCGACTTGAGGTCGAGTTTTGAAAGCATCGTGGCTCCTCCCAATTCATTGAATAATTTGTCTATAGTTGGGATGGGGAACTTGTTAGGTATGGTTATCCTGTTAAGCACCCGATAATCCACACAAAAGCACCACCCTTCATCTTTCTTTTTTACCAAGAGTATCGGGCTAGAAAAAGGGCTGACACTTGGTTTGATAATCCCTGAGGGCATCATCTCGCGAACAATCTTTTCTATCTTGTTCTTCAGGTAATATGGGTATTAATAGGGTTTGACATTAGGGATTGGAGCTCCATGTTCTATTCTAATGGCATGATCATGCGCCCTTGTTGGTGGGAGTCCTAGTAATGGTTCAAACGGAGCTTCATATTCCTTCAGCAATTAAAAAATGCTATTGTCCACTACCGATTCACCCACCTCTTGCAGTTGTAGATCTCCAAATTCCAGCAAATACCCTGGTCCCTCTGTCTATGGTTTTTTAATCATCCTCTTCAACAACGCCTTTGTCTTACTCAGTGACGGATCCCCAACCAAGGCTACCATTTCCCTGATTGGTTAAATTTCATCACCGACTCCTTCCAGTTCGTTGTAGTCTCCCGCAAAGTTTCAAGCCATGCAATGCTCAAAATGACGTTGGTGTTGTTCACATTGAAAGGGTAGAAGTTCTGAACCACGGTGATGTTCTGTAGCTTCAAGCTCACCTCTCGACATTCTCCTTAACAACTCACTTTGTAACCATCCCCAACTCTTATTCGAAAAGGTTTGGTTAGGACCACTGGGATTTTTAATTCTTCTACCACCTTCCGATTGATGAATTTGTGAGAGGCCCTGTTGTCAATTAACACTATAATGCCCTTACCTCCAATCTCACCTTTTAGTTTCAAGGTTTTGGGTCCATTTATGCATTCCACCGAACTGATTGAAAGTTCAAGGGTCCTTGGTACTTCTTCCTCAAGTGTGTCTTCCCTCGTGGACATCTCGTTTATCTCTGGATCATCATCTTCCACTAACAGCACTTGGAATTGCCTGTCCCCACATCGGTGGCTTAGCGAGTATTTGGCGTCACATCAGTAGCATAAACCCTTCTCCCTTTTTGTTTGGAACTTGGCTCTGGTCATTTTCTTGTAAGGAAACTCTCGCCGGAATGGATTTGGTCGGAAGTTGACCGATGAGGATAAGTTGGGACTAGAATAAGCCTCACTCTGATTTCTTCATAGGGGTGGATTTGGGGTTAAATATCTGGTTGGATCATTCGGGGTTTGGGTCTTATTGATTTCTTTGGGTTGGGTCAGGTAGCTATAAGTTTGTGGCCTAATAGATGATTGAGCCCATTTGTTCTGCCAGCCTGATCCAAGTCTGGCCTCATCCACGATTTGGTTTCTCTCTTCCACCCTTTGGGCTAGCTAGGTCACATAAGTTGGAGAGTTGGGCCGAGCAATTATATTGGGTTGTTGAAGCTTTATTTCAGCTTTTATTTCTGGCCTAAGCCTATTAAAAAACGCAGCAATCAACACCTTTTCCATTTCACCAACAGTTAACGCCACCACCTCCTCAAATCAGTGACAATACTCCAGCATTGTGCCATTCTGCTTCGTTGCCATCAACATCTCCAAAGGACTCACCTCCTAAGTTCCACTAAATCTTTAAGAGAAGGCTACCTTGAATTCTTGCCAATTGGTCATCGCCAATCGAGTCTTCATCCATTGGTACTAGTGGAGGGCTTCTCCCTCCATACACAGCGCTGTCACTGACACTCGATGCTTGTCAGCTATTTGGTTGAATGTGAAATAGAGTTCTACCTTGAAAATCATGGGTCTTCGCGGGAAAAGATAGGCAACTCCAGCTTTCGGCCACTCCAGTCACGTCGATACCACCCCTTTCCACCTTGATTCCATCCATCCCCTGATGTGTTCTCTCCTTGATGTCCCTAGTTTCCGTGAAGCCCATATTCTGGTCGACCTCCTCCAATGGCTCCACCCTGATTTCCCAAATTTTCCTGGAGTTCTGGCTTGCTGTGACTTTCCCTACCACGACTCGAGTTCCCAGTTAAGTTTCTTCTATGTTCCTCCTCTTCTTCATCTTTTTTACGCATCCAATTCTACATATCCATCAATATCTCCTTCATTGCATTCACCGTCTTTGTTACCTTTGCAACATCTTTCTCAATGTTGTCTAATCTATTTTCCATCCTTGTACCAACTATACCTTGAATTCGTCTAGCTCTGATACCAGTTTGTTGGAACCTGACTCTAATTCTTCAATCAGTCACACATTAAGTTCACTACAATGGCCAACAAACAACAAACAAGCATGCCAACACTCAATATTCAATCAAATAAACTGATATTTGTATTAAGAGAATAATAGACTGTATTACAATTGGAGAAGAACATAAAAGAACATTAAAGAAACAGATAGCAGCTTGATCTTCGAGGGTCAACTCCTCCTTTACCATTTCCATAAATTCCATGATATCACACTTATCCAGCCTCCTCTCTTTTAGTCTACCAGGTTCCCACTCTAACTAACTCTTTGCACTTATCGTACTGATGTGCCACCTGTCAATCCTTGCTTTTCCTGTTCTGCCCTTTTCGGTTATACCATTTGGTTATCGAGAGTCCATCAAGTTCCAAGGTGGAGAGCTGCTTGCTAAAAAGTCCTTGAGTTTCTTTCACCTTTCTGGGATATGTTTTTCAGTGTTCTTGCTGGTAATTCAACTGTCATTTCTTCGTCAGACAAACTTCCCTTTGCTGGCTAGAGGCTGGTAGAATAATTAAAGGATCTTCACTGAGAAACTAGTAGACTCTCACAAGGTTAAAGATACCATCTGAGCATCTGAGAATCTTCAGATTGAAGGCTGGATTCTGGTATTGATCCTCAACTATAACTGACACCATTGTTTTATTTCATGTTTTTTGTGTTGGCAGACTTCCACTGCTATTGTTAAGGTTTAACTCCTCTTCTATGACTATGCATTGCCTCTGGAAGAAAAATACCAATACCCTTAATGGGCAAGTGATCCATTTTCTCTGATGGAGTTGTGTTTTGTTGGCACATCTGACCCATAGTCTTAGGGGAGTTCAGTTTACAGGAGGGAGTTTTCTTTAATTTAATTTAATGAGATTTGAGTTTCCTTTGCCAAAGTTTCCATGGTTGTTTTTACTTGTTGTCCGGTTACAAGATGAACATGAACTTGCGGTCGATTGAAGAATGTTTGCGCTTTGAGTGTCTATAGTTGCTCTATTGGTGATACGGTTAATCTATATTAGATGTGGTCAAAACTGGTGTAGTGTTTGGGTTTGGAGAATTGACCTTTGGCCATTAGAATTTGACGGCGTTGGATGCTGGAACTGTTATTGGGATGGTTGCTGGTACTGTGTTGGGTACGTATGAGTTTTGTTAACTTTAATTTACAAAAATTTACATAATTTACTAGGTTTGAGATAATTTTTTTTAAAAAAAAAAAAACTAAATTATGTTGATTGGTATATTACTATATTATATCTTGTGGTTGCAGCCTGGGTGAGCCTATTTCTCCCTCCACCCCTGAGAGAGAGAAAAGCTGATATGGTAACCAACATGAACTCGATGAAAATCCTACTCTTATATAAGATAATGAAAATAAAATTGGGTGAACCTCGAACTTTATTCATTAAAATTTAAAATTGAGCAAGGTGATGAATATCATATGGGTAGCAATCTGAAGGAGATTGAGCTTCGTATGCTCTTTCTGCCATAAAGACTTGAGCAATTTCAGTTGGATGCACTCCATCCCAAAATGCGTGGTTAGCTCTATTAGGACATGAAGCACCAAACCGAGTGCATGTCAAAACCCCACGTTCATCTTCGAATTTTCTACTTCACAGCATGGAGTCTTTATCACCGTAACTCCTGAAATAATGAACACCCAGAAGATTAAAAAAAAAACATTGATGCAGCCAAGAAATTGTATTTCTTAAACTGAAGTTTAAAGTTTGATAAATAACGGCTACATTTTATCATATGCTTAGGGGGAGTGGGGACTACATTTTTAAGGGGTGAAATTGATATGCTTATTGCATATTTCATAGACTTTTTTTCCCACCCAAATAATGGTTTAATGACACAGCTCACCCATAAACTTTTAAAATACCATTTTTCTTCTCAAATTTATATTATGTTTTCATTTCCGACATCGTTGCACCTCACACTACCACCATTCTTTTCCCCAATCATCACTTACCAAAACCTCTCAAACCCTACTCCTATCGACCATGCCAATTGCCGACAATCGAGCAATTAGGGTTTATGTAGCCGTCCCTTCCAAGTCAAATTCTGATCAATCCCAATTACCAAAATTCAACATTCCATCATCAAAAGACTCATTAACCTCCTCTTTTTAAAAGCTCCAATAGCTTAAACCAAGTTTGCTCTCTGTTCACTGTTGAAATATAAATTTGGGTAATAAAATAGTATTTTAAAAGTCTGCGAGTGAGAAAATATTATTAAACTATTATTTGGTAGGAAAAGCCGTTAACTCTTATGAATGTTAACAAAACACAATTAATACAACCGTTAAAGAACCTGAGTCCTATGTGTTCCATTCACTTTATAGTTGAATACGCCGAGCATTTAAATTAAAAAAAAAAAAAAACTGCATAACAAAGCTAAAACCATTAAAAATTATGTTCATACCAGGTATAGGGGTAGAAGAAATCCCAAACATGTTGACACAGATAAATTTGGCACCCGGAAGATTGTTATTGAGTTCATCAACTAGCTAGCCGTATGAGGTTATCGTTAAATATTTTGACTACCAAGTTCATGGAGTCTACACATTTAATTTCATCTGTGTTATCCATTCCAAAACTTCCTGGAGTACAACCAATTAAACCTGATCCGAATATGGCTGTCTTCCTCGCTCCATAGTTGTATAAATCCTGGTAAATGTTTTGAAAACATGACTTGAGAAAACATTAATCAAACTTTTATTTTAAAAACATTAGAGAGATGACGACAAACACACCTTTAGTTGTTGTGAATATTGCTGAACAAGAACTGTGGCGTATTGCTCAGGTGTATATTGGTTCTTTGTAGTATAAAAGACAGGCAAGAAGTAATTGTTCATGTAATCGCTACTGCCCGTTCCGATTGTATATATGCACTGTCCTAGATGATCTGCTGCTGATTTCTTGTCTCCTTTTATTCTCATAATTTCTGAGACAATTTTTCCGTGATTCTGTAACTGCTGGGCCAAGCTAATTACTTCTCCCTACAATGCATGAATATGGGTAAAAAGTTGATGAAAGAACAAAGAGAATGTGTTATTCCATTCCTAATTAAATTCAAGATTAGTTATGTAAAGAACATGGTTAATTAACATTATCTGAAAATTGGTCATTTTATGCCAATTAATATTGATAATTTTGGCAATGTCATAATAAATAGTTTTTACATAATGGAAAAGGGCAGTGAATGTTTGTATTACAAGGTGGTTTTTGGAAGTTTCATTAAGAATTCCAGATCCTGCAGATGCATAATTTAGACCTCTGAGAATGTCTTGTTGAACTTTTTCAGTACTTGCAAAAGATGCATATAGCCGTCAAATCCTAAAAGTTCAGCTGCAAGAACAATGCTTCAATGAATTAGGTTGGTACTAATTAACTCCATAAATGAGAAATTAATATGCAAAAATAAATATAACATTTTGAGAGTAATCATGTGTAGAGAAATTCGTTAGAAGAGAACCTAAAACATCTGCCATGTTTCGACCATTTGTAAATCTTCCTGTCGCCCCTCCTGGAAAGTCGATCCCGTATGGAGGAAAATTAGCCTTAGCCTTGGTTTGAAGGTCATTATTGTTGCCAATGTCGAATAACGAATCTCCAAAAATGAAGTAACAAGGAACTTGTCCAGCAACCCAGGTTGATGACAAGTGCAATATCAACACTACCAGATGCCACATTTTTCGAGTGGCGGTAGTTGTTGTAGAAAGTTTTAAAGTTGAGATATGTATATGTTGAGTTTGTTGAGAAACAAGTTGACGAAAGAAAAAGCAAGTTGATGAAGAAGAAGCTGAGCTGTGAGAATCAGTTATGCGGATGTTTTAGTTAAGAGTTTGTTATTTTTCTAGTTAGAGTTAGTTAGACAGTTATTCTACAAGTTGTATATATATGTATATGGATGTAAACGTTGATTAAGTAAGAAAATAATTTGTTGTCTTCTCTTTCATTTACTTTCAGTACTTCTAAATATATTCTTAACATGGTATCAGAGCCTTGATCTAAGGCCTGAAATTCTTGTTCAAACATCAAATTTTTCCATCAAGATTTGTCTTGATCGCCATTAAAATTCAGTTCGATCTTTGTCAAAACTTTCAATCCTTTTAGTTTCTTCTTCTTCACTCAACTATTAAGCCAGTTTGACGTCAATGTCAACTGAAGGAAATGAAAGCATCTCAACTGGAACCAGTTCTCAGAATAATCAAAATTCATCATCAGTGGACTTCAATCATCCCTTGTACTTGCATCCCTCGGATACTCCAGGTTCTATCTTAGTCTCTTTTCAACTCATTGGAATAGAAAATTACTCACTATGGAGTTGATCAATGAAAATAGCGTTACTTGCTAAGAACAAAATAGGCTTTATTGATGGAACTTGTAAAAGAGACACAATTTCAATTAACTTGCAACAGCAGTGGGACAGATGCAATGCCATTGTGCTCTCTTGGATTATGAACTCTGTTAGTAAAGAGTTGCTGAGTGGTATAGTCTATGCTTCTAATTCACATCTGGTATGGCAAGATTTAAAAGAAAGATTTGACAAAATCAATGGTTCAAGGATTTTTCAATTACACCGAGACATTGTTACTTTAGCACAAGGAACTTCAACTATATCACTTATTATACTAAACTCAAACTCTTATGGGATGAATATGGATCTATTATACAGCTACCTACATGTGAATGTGAAATGTCAAAAACCTATGTGGAACATATGCAGAATAAAAAACTTTTGCATTTTCTCATGGGATTGAATGAGACATATGTGCAAGCAAGAGGACAGATCTTGATGATGAATCCACTACCTAGTATCAACCAAGCTTATTCCATGCTTGTGACAGAAGAGAGTCAAAGGAGCATAATAGGATCTGCCGCATCAGAATCTTCTCTGGAATCCACTGTCTTGTACTCATCCTCATCATCACGGCAACAGTCCAAGGGAAAGAAAAACTGGAATATCATTTGTGAACACTGCAATGTCAAAGGTCATAAGAAAGAAAGTTGTTAGAGGCTCATTGGCTATCCTCCTGACTTCAAGTTCACCAAAAAAATTCACAGGAAATCAATCTCCAGTCAATAATGTTTCAGCACCATCTACTAATCATGCAGGGCTAAACATTTCAGGATCCACTGCTCTAGTATTCTCCAAGGAACAATATGAAGAGATCCTCAAACTCTTGAACAAAGATTCAACTACTTCTACAGTAGATGGAATGGTGAATATGGCAGGTATAAAATGTTTTTTTATCTTTACTAGGTGAAAAACAATCCTGGATTCTAGATACAGGGGCTAGTCATCATATGTCCCCTTGTATTGACCTATTATCAGAATTAACATCCTCACCTGTTTCTACATCAGTTTGATTGCCTAATGGTAATGTGTCTAAAGTTTCTCATATTGGATCACATTATCTTGCTGCTGACCAGAAACTTACCAATGTTCTCTATATTCCTGATTTCAAATTCAACTTGATTTCAGTTGCAAAGATGACAAGAGATTTGTCTTGTTTCATCTCTTTTTTTCCTGATTTTTGTATACTTCAGGACCTCTTCAGTGGGAAGGTAAAGGGGATTGGTAGAGAAGCTAAAGGTTTATATTTCTTACTGCCTCTCAAACATCATGCATCACCAGCTATGCTTCCACATTCATTGGCTGTTCCTAAGGTTCCTTAAGTTTACACAGTACATGAAGAGCCTTCTACTTTGCCTAATACTTGTTGTTTATCTTCTGTTGAAATGTGGCATAAAAGACTTGGCCATGTGCCTATTCCCAAATTGAAATATTTTCCTTCAATAAAGCTTACTCAGAATGATATACAATTTGTGGCTGATTGCAGAATATGCCCCTTAGCTAAACAAGTTAGATTACCATTTACTTCAAGTCATACTAGAGCATCTCATCCTTTTGATTTATTGCATATGGATGTTTGGGGACCTTATACTCATTCCACAGTTAATCATCATAAGTTCTTTCTCACTATTGTAGATGATCATACAAGAATCACTTGGGTTTTCTTAATGAGACATAAGTCAGAAACCATACTTCATCTTCGAAATTTTTTTTTGCTAGTCCAGAATCATTTTTCAGCTTCTATCAAAGTCATTAGATCAGATAATGGGGGAGAGTTTTTTAAAACTGATTGCACTGAGCTGTTTACATCCTTGGGCATTCTTCATCAAAGTTCTTGCGTTTACACCCCCCAACAGAATGGGGTGGCCGAATGCAAACACAGGCACCTGCTAGATGTAGCAAGATCCTTGGAAATTCAAGCTGGAATTCCCCTTCAATACTGGGGAGACTGCATTCTTACTGCCTGTTATTTGGTGAACAGGTTATCCTCTCCCGTTTTAGGCAAAAATCCCCTTATGAAATGTTGCATGGCACATTACCATCAATTGCTCATCTTCGGGTATTTGGTTGCCTTAGTTGTGCAACTCATTTCACCTCCACAGATAAGTTTGCTGAGAGAGCCATTCCAGCAGTTTTCATGGGATATTCAGCAACTCAAAAAGGTTATAGATTGCTGAATTTGGAAACTAACAGGTTCTTTGTCAGTAGAGATGTCAAGTTTGTTGAGCATATTTTCCCTTTTCTTTCTCAATCTTCTTCAGCAGCTTTGCCTCCTTATCATTCTCCTTCACCTGCATATCCTGATGATCATGAGTTCTATTACAACCTTTTACCGATTGATGTACCACAATAGCCTTCTCTACCTGAAAATTCACCTGTACCAACTACTTCATCTGAGTCCTCTGAACCTGTCCCTTCCCCTGCTATTTCCTCACCTACTATGTCTCCTCCAGTCTTTAGAAGATCCTCTAGGACTGTTAAACCCCCAATTTGGCTTACTGATTATGTCTCCCCTACTGCTCATTATGCGATCACCAACTATGTTTCTTACAAACATCTTACACACTCATATCAGTGTTTTCTTAGTGTTATCTCTCACATACATGAGCCTACTACATATGAAGAAGCTGTTCAGGACTCTAATTGGGTGGCTGCCATGCAGGTAGAATTAGCTACTTTGAAGGCTAACAAAACATGGACTTTAGTTCCTCTTCCACCAGGCAAATCTGCCATAGGATACAAGTGGGTATTTAAGGTCAAGTATCACTCCGATGGCAGCCTTGAGAGGTACAAGGCACGCCTTGTAGCCAAAGGATACAGCCAACAGGAAGGCATTGACTATACTGACACATTCAGTCCAGTTGCTAAAATGGTAACCATGAGGAGTGTCTTGGCTTTAGCATCCATTAAGGGTTGGCCACTTATGCAAATGAACGTATACAATGCATTTTTACAGGGGGACCTTTTTGAGGAAGTTTACATGGAATTACCAAAAGGTTTTCGCAATCAAGGGGGGCCATTGGTTTGTAGATTGCTTAAATCCTTGTATGGATTAAAACAAGCCAGCAGACAATGGAATATCAAGCTGTCAGAAGCATTGATCAAACATGGATATCATCAGAGCAAATATGACTACTCTCTATTTACTAAAAGAAATGGCAATAAGATAGTGATTTTACTGGTTTATGTAGATGACCTTTTAATCACTGGAAATAATCAAGACATGCTACAAGACTTGAAATCTGTTCCACAAAAGAGCTTTAAGATAAAAGATCTTGGTGGGCTGAAGTACTTCCTTGGCATTGAGATTGCTAGATCAAAGGAAGGATTGATTATGAGCCAGAGAAAATATGCGTTGGAACTCATATCAGAAGCTGGACTAGCCGATGCAAAGCTTGCCAAGACTCCACTTGAACAGAATTCAAAACTTACTTGATACGAATATGATCAACAGTTTGAACCTGCATCAAAGGATAAGCTGCTAGAAGATTCATCCATTTATAAGAGGTTGATTGGTAGGCTGCTTTATTTGACTATGACAAGGCCTAACATAGCCTTTTCTGTTCAAACACTTAGTCAATACATGCATGCACCTAAAGAGTCCCACTTAGAAGCAGCATTAAGAGTTGTTAGGTATATTAAACAAAGTCCTGGTATGGGGTTGTTAATGCCCTCAAGTAATGAAATGAAGCTTGTTGCATATTGTGATTCAGATTGGGGAGCTTGTCAGATGAGTAGAAAATCAGTGAGTGGATATTGTGTTAAGCTTGGAGAGTCTCTTATATCGTGGAAGTAAAAAAAACAGAGTACTATAGCTAGATCATCTACTGAAGCAGAATACAGAAGCATGGCAGCATGTGTATCTGAGATAGTCTGGTTACTTGGTTTGTTTAATGAATTAGAAATAGAAGAAATAAAATCTGTGTTGTTACATTGTGATAACAAAGCTGATAGAGTAGATGCCCTAGAGCCAATCAATTATTGTAGAATTGACTCTTTGTAATAATGTTCATTAATCAATAAAAGGCTTTTTATTCTATATCGCGTAAACCATTATTATTGCAATATGTATTGATATATGTCCTTAGAATGGTAGAACCGTGACGAGGGTATCAAGTGTTTCAAATCTTGATAGTGAGAACCCTATGAGCACATATGGTGGCCATTCTAGAAACGTCAGTAGCCCCGAGTATTCGAACTAAGGGCACGATAATACGGTAAGGCTATCATAGTGTTGAACAACCCCCACGAAAGGCGTGGTGATCTCACTTGTCAAGGTTGTTTGGTGACAACCTAGTGCAACACATGGGTGTTTGTTGTAGGCGATTACACCACAACAAGTTCACTGGACTGACCCACCAGAGGATTCCATATGGATGGTAACCCCAGTGTCTATGGAACAAATCCTCTAACGAATGGTGGTGCATGTGATCCTTAGACTTGAGATCACCGAGTGCCTTGTGCACCGATTGGTGTAGTTTGACACTAGCCTAACGCAGCTTCTTTTGTGAGTCAATACGGTGGTGATTGGCCGCATCAAGGAGTGTATCAAGACTATGGTGGATTGACAGAGGATTTATCACTCCCTGCACGGGAGAAAGTTATCTCACGGCGCAATTCGGTATATGGCAATGACACTAAAACGTGGCCACCCAAAGGTGGGATTGAGTTGTTGCTCTATCCAATTTATAATACGGTCATTGGTCCAAAAACCGAATAAATAATATCGAGTAACCGAAGGTTGACACTATTTCTATGCCTTCGCCTCGCCGAGATAACGTATGATGAAAGGATCGAATTGCACGGTAACCATATCGTGCGTAGCTACTTTCTTGAATCCGAATCTATCGGGTGGCCATGATGCCTTGCTAGGGGCCAATCTTGGTCGTGTATTAGTGAGGACGATTAATTGGTGTTAATCGCAATACTGTACGCCGATATGATGAGGAGCCTAAGGGTCACACACATAGAAGACAATTTAAGATGCAAGAAGAAAGAAGGGCGTTTTCGTCTTTTAAGGCGAAAGGGTATTTTGGTAATTTCATAGTGCAATTAAATTTGCTGAGGTCGTAGCCTTTATTTAATTTGTTAGAAAAATTAAATAAGTGAAATTACGTTTAAATATGTGTTCGCACATATTTAAATATATTATCATTATTGTTAAATGTTAATATATATTTAAATATATATATTAATTGATTTTAATTGAGATAATGATGGAAAATAAAATAAATCAAATTGGGAGTGTTTGGCAACATGGGGCGTTTGGGTTGGAGCCCAAGCCTATTCCGTATGGGATTAGGGCAAATTGTTTTTTAAGTATAAAAGGAAAAGTGTGTGTGATTTTTAATAAGGGTTTTTTTCTTTGAAAACCAATACACACAGCAGCCCCAATCTTTGCCTCTCCCACGGCAGTAACACAATTGCCTAAAATCAATTCAATTAATTTTGACTTCTTCTTAATCTTGAAGCCAAAGAGGATCTAGCAAATCCCTCTTTGGTTCTTTTAAGATTGTCTTCGTGTGGACTACGCAGTTCGATCCTACACTTGGATCGGTAGCAAAACGTTCGACGACAAATTTGGAGGAGCCTTCAACGTGCGTTTGTTTCTCTTAACTCATGTTGTAAATTTATGCAGATTTTATTTAATATAAATTGTTAAAATCATACCCTTGATCTTGGCTCTTGTAAACGATCCTGTTATTTTATTTTTAGTTTCCGCTGCGTATACGGGACCGTTTACTAACAAAAGCTGCATTACAAATAGCAGCCAATCCAATGTATCATGAGAGAACAAAACACATTGAGATTGTCTGCCATTTTACAAGAGAAAAAATCCAGCAAGGAGTCATACGCATAGAGTATATTGCAACTGGAAATCAGATTGCAGATATCTTAACTAAAGGTTTAGGTGTACAACAACATGAGAAATTAATAGCCAAACTGGGTATTAAGGATATCTACAAAGTGTCAACTTGAGGGGGAGTGTTGAGTTTGTTGAGAAACAAGTTGACGAAAGAAGAAGCAAGTTGATGAAGAAGAAGCTGAGCTGTGAGAATCGTTATCTTTGAGTCTTTGAGCTAGATGTTTTAGTTAAGAGTTTGTTATTTTTCTAGTTAGAGTTAGTTAGACAGTTATTCTACAAGTTGTATATATATGTATATGGATGTAAACGTTGATTAAGTAAGAAAATAATTTGTTTTCTTCTCTTTCATTTACTTTCAGTACTTGCAGATATATTCTTAACATATATGTGGGATGGATGACCTAAAAATATCTGTCAAAGAAAACAAAATGAAAGGTGTAGAATACACAGTGGGAACAATTTATTTAGTTGTTTATAACCACAAATTAAAACGACAATCTCTCTATTTTTGGGAAATATACAAGTAACAATGTTCAGGTTCAGCTATGGCAAAGACCAGGGAAATTCTTAAAGTAGAGTTTCTCTAGAAACTTTTGAATTAAACAATTTTATCCTCTAATTAGCGGATGTAGCTAAGAGGGAAGGATAGCTGTAGAAAAATGATTGTTTAATGAAGCTTTACATACTAATTTGGCTCCTGGTCTACCTATTCACTATTACAGATAAGAAATCGTGATCTTCAAAAGGCAGAGGCATTGCATAGTGAAATGATAGACCACCAATGAATTAGTTGAGACAAGATGATTTATAATAGCTTGATTATTAGGTTCGGAGCAGATAATTCCTCTTTTTAGCATGTAAATATCTAACAATATGGATCTCAAGATCAAAGAAGATTATGCTACTCTCCGTTTTATTGAATTTGAGTTCATCTCCAACTCAAGTGTTAACTGATACTATATAAATCTAGTTGTAATATGTTATAAGAGGGAGAGAATAAATCACAAAAGCTCAATTGCAAACTTCTTGTAAATCAAATTATCGTTTCAACACAAAAAAGTAATACAAGAACAATCAATGTAAGATTTGCACTGAACACCTGAATCACTTTTAAAAATCTTCTCTTTGCGATATTATTTGATTTCCTACTCATTTATCGATCTAGCATCGAAATCGCGGGTTTCATATAAACTCTTGCTTAGATTCCACCACCGATCTTATGTATTTTTTGTTAGTGTAAATTTCAGTAACATTATATAACATATTGATTAAGGAATACTGCAAAGTTGCAACATATGTGCATTTGCATAAGGTTAGCTACGTTCAGTAATAGATTAGATAGGAATTCCATCATGTTAAAATTTCAAACTTTCATTATGTTGTTTATTCTAATACATAGTTTAGGTGTCGTGTTGTAGACGATATCATCTATATCTTTTTTTTCCCAATCCATCTTACTCTACATGTTTTACTGGCATATGATTCATTATCAGCCTATGAACTAGGGTTAATTTGGCTGGTACTAAACAGGGGCGAAACCATAATTACTATCTAGAAGGGCTAAATTTTTCAAGAAAATTTACAATAAGAAATTGTATTAATTAAATAAGACAAGCGAAGATAGTCCTTACATGATAGATCGAACTTATTTTAATTTTGTCAAAGAGTGAAATAAAATTATTTTTAATTCAATGGACTTTAAGAAATGAAAAAAGAAAAAGAAAAAGATGTATGAGTGAATTCAAACAATATACGTTTTTTCTATTAATTGTAATTTATATATTTATTCTTTTGTAAACAAAATTGGTGGATCAATATTATTTAATAAGATTAAGATATTCTTTTTGTAAAATTAAATTATATCATTTAATTAAATAACATTTTAAATATAATAAATATTTTAAGTATATATATATGAAACTCACTTTTGAAATTTAAATTGCTATATATACAATTATGAATGGCCCTTTGATTAATCTTACAATCCCTTTTAGCATATATTTTACTGTGCAAGTCCCTTCCTTGGTTTAAATTTTTTTTAGACGGTAATTAAATCAAAATCTAAAATTTATTATAATTCAAATTTATTTTAAAAGTATTCCTCTTAATTATGTAATTTCTCAAAACTTTAGCTAGGATTTATTTTATATCATTTTTCTCTTCCATTTCCATTTCCACTTCTTTCTTATCTCTTGTAAACTTTGGGCCTTTGGGTTTGTACCATATAATATGTTCTTACTGAGCTTTAGGCCTTAAAAAAGAAAAACAAAGCTGGGCCATTTTAAAGGAAAAAGAAATATGAGTTATACAATCCTGACCTCCTAAAGGAACGTTTCGTCCTCAAAATTTAATGAAATTATCCAAATGGCCCGCAAACTTGTCACTTATGCTATTTTAACTCCCAACCAATCGCCCAAATCACTAGGAGTGGGTAGGTCTGGGTACCCACCCAAAATCAAAGGAACCAAAATCGGAACCTACAGATTCCTTTGATTTGGAACCGGAACTGGAGCCGAAAGAAAAAAATTTAACAGTCAATGTCAAACCTGAAAATGAAGTCAATATAAATTTTAAATTTAAATAATTAATCTTCATAATATTAATTTATATTAATAATTATAAAGGTACAATTATTAATTTTAGCTTAACACAACTATGTACATATATAGAAGTTATATATACTCTAAAACTTGTATAATTTAACAATTTTCATCTCTTAATCTAATTACTTTATTTTGTTAGGATAAATTTGTTTACAACCTATTTTAAAAATATTAAATAAACATACTTGCATAACGTGCGAGCCTGATGTCCAGTTTTAAAATATGATGAAATGTATGAAATTATCCTCTATAACAAAGTACTTAATTTCTGGTTGATATGATCCAAGTCTTTCTCTCAACTTATATATCGTTTCCCCAATTGCCAATTTCTAAAACCCAATTATTATTAAACTTTTAATTACAATTTTGTCCCCTATTAAAATTACTAAATAACATATAAAAGAGTCACATATAATTAAAAATTTGATTTCCTCTTTCAATCATAAACCCTAATTCAATAAATCCTAATTCTATTTTCTAACAATGAAGATGAAATTTGTGCAATTGAGAGAATTTGATCAAAATCATATATGTACAATGGAAAATTTTCTTCTTTCTTCTACAATTCTCCAAAATTTAAAGTTAGCGTGGTGCGTTCAAATTTGTTAATTATTATTCTTAGAATTTTGGAATTAAAAACATGATAATGGATTTTGTTTGTGAATCATAAAAAAATTAAAAAAGATAAATAAAATGGTATTTTTGAAAATAGGTGGGGTTTATAAAGATAATTCTATGGGGGCGTTTGGTTAGGGGTTATAGGGGAATACTGGGTTAATGTCATCTTATATTACTTGATTACCATGTTTGGTTGTCAAGTAATATAAGATACCGGTAATCTTCAAATACCAATAGTGGTTACTATTGGTAATATCAGAGGTAATCTGATTACCTCCATTTTCTTAGGTATTCTGAGATTACCAGGGATTATCTTTTTTGTTACAATTTTATCCCTTATTAATAAAAATTTTGGACAATAATACCCCTACTTTAAAACAAATTTACATTAATATCATATTTCAATTTTACCTCTGTTTAATTAAAATTTTGGACAATAATGCCCTTATATTTAAAATAATTTATAGACCACCTGTAACGCCCAACATGGAGGTACATGATTTAAATTATGTTTTATAGCCCTTAGTTAATTTTTATTAAAGTTCTTTTAAGAGAATATGAAGAAAATGTCCTAAACTTGTATTAAGGGTAAAATGGTCTTTTCACTCAAAATTAGTTGAAAAAGTGGGGAGTGAAAAGAGGTAGAATTTCATAAAGAATGCAATAAAAATGAGGGCATTATGGTAATTGACTACGGGACAAGGATGGAATTTCTAAAAAAAGTGTGAGGGCAAAATGGGAAAGTGAATTTATAAAATAAGATGATAAGGGTTTGTAACCCTTATTTCCTTCATTCCACTGCCACACTACTCCCCCATTTTCTCTCAAATTTTCATTCAATCCTCAAAGGATTTTGAGGGCTTTTGAGTGATTTTTAATAGGGTTTTGATTCAAGACTTCAAAAGGTAAGAATTCATGCTCTTTATCTATGATTTATTTGTGTAAAAGTTGGGTTCTTATGAAGTTTATGTTTAGGTTTAGAAGAAGTTTTGAATCCAACAAGAGTAGAGAGTTTAGTAGAGAAGACTCAAGCATAAGGTAAGTAAATTCCACTCAAAATCCAACTCAAGTTAAAATTTAAGAATTCAAGTGAGTAGAGATTTCTTTTAAGTATGCATATATTATGGTTATTGAGAAATTGAGATGAGATTGATGATGAATTATGCTTGTTGTCAGATATATTTGAATATAAGAAGTGTATGTGATGGTTTGATGATGAGTTGATGGATTTATGAATGAGTTCAATGTTGATTTTATAGAGAGATTTCCACCATGAGAAGGGTGGATTGTGTTAATAAAATTTGATAGAAGTATGGATAGCGTTAGAAGAATTTGAGAGGAATATTTGAAGTGTGTTTTCTTTGCAGGATGTGTGATGATTTAAAGGAGTTGAACTCCAATTTTGGATGGTTAAGAAAGAAGTAGAATTATAGTTAAAATAGAGTTTATGTATGCACACATATTGTTTGATGAAATGCCTAAGTGAAAACTGCCCTATCACGACCGTGACCTTCTGAGTGATTTTTTGGCATCTTATAGATTGAACTGGGTTAAGACCAAATATAAAAGTTGTAGCCCTGTCTCTAAGCTTTAAAATGAGACCAAAGCCGTAGCAATCCGATGTGTACAACTCAAGTTATACTCTCTTGAGTGTGACCTGTACAGAATGACTATCTTGATGCAACATTGCATTTGTGTATTTCATAAGTGCCTTAAGTAAGAAATTTTAAGCATGAATGATGGGAATGCAAAATGTCATATTTACCCTCCTTAATGTTTAGTCTTTTATACATATTTGTTTCCTAATTGTACTCATTATTACTTTATTTTGGTTTAGGAAGCAAATGGAGGTGTTAATTGAAAAACGGAATTAATTAGGGGAATTCGGACAGTTTCGCCACTTCTTTGTAATCTGGGCATAATTATTTCATCCAAGCTCCGATTGAGATGATTAAAAATTCTGTGGAACGCTAAGAAAGAGATCTACAACTTTCATGTTTTGAGGTTTGAGAGATACTGGCTGAATAAAGGTTGTAATCGAGCTTGAAGTTGACGCACCTGCATTGCCGACGTCCTGGAGCGTTCTGACTTGTCATGCAAGTCAGTCTATTATTGCACGTTTTGAAGACATACATGCTGCACGAAAATTACAGCTGGAAACACCACTTTCCTATTTTTATTAGGACTCTATTTTATTTTATTTCCAATTAATCAGATTAGGATAAGTGTTATTTTAGGATATTAGAATATTTCTTTTAGGAGATTGAGTGGGATTCAAATACTTGAACTGGATTTTTGCTAAGGGGATCAGATTAGGGTTTTTGAGGGGGAACCACGCCTCTCTCTTTTTTCTTGTTTGCAATTTTTCTTTCTTTTTGGAGTTTTTGTTGATGGCCATGAGCGGCTAACTTTTGTAACTTGGTCGAAGGAAACGAAGGCCTCGGAATCATTAAACTATGAGATCTAATTTATTTTTCTTAGTGTTCAATTTTCATGTTTGAGTATTGGATGTTTTTCTATGCCTAATTTTATGATTGTTTCGTTTAATTACTAGGGAGGCCTACTAGTTTATTAATTGTTGCAATCTACTGCTAAGTTAGATATCAAATCCGTAATTGTTTGATCCCTCTAACTTGTGAAGTAATTAGGGTTAATAATTCTCTGCATCAGGAATTAGTAATCTTAAGAAGAACATTCAACTAAATTAAATACAACCGCTTGTGTTTGTGTTGTTTAGCTTCATCGATTTCTCTAATTCTTAAGGCTGCCACTAGATTAAATTTTGAGCGCTTGTCTAGGGTTGTTTAGTGGTAAGATTAATTAAGATCGCTTGTTTCTTGATTAATTACAATTAAGGAGAGATAGGAAAATAGTTCCAACGGTGAATATTCATGTATGGATTGATTTAATTTTGCATCAATGATCAGTTGTAAGATTCCGATGGCGGATGTTGTCTGAGACCAAGTTTTGTTATATTAATTGATTTCGATTTAAATTGTTTCTGTTTTGATTTTTGCTAAGACTGTTTTATGTTTCACTCAAACCCCCCCAGTCGTGTTCACAACATCGAAAATTCAGCTAGACACTCTTCGTGGGATCGATCCTTGCTTACCTTATTTACAGTTTAGTAGTTAGCTTAGAAAGGTTATTAATCTTGGTTGCCTACGGCAGCACACCAGATTTTGGAATCTTAAGAAGAACATTCAACTAAATTAAATACAACCGCTTGTGTTTGTGTTGTTTAGCTTCATCGATTTCTCTAATTCTTAAGGCTGCCACTAGATTAAATCTTGAGCGCTTGTCTAGGGTTGTTTAGTGGTAAGATTAATTAAGAACGCTTGTTTCTTGATTAATTACAATTAAGGAGAGATAGGAAAATGTAATAACTCCATTCTACTCAAATACTCATAAAACATGTTCATAATAAAATACATATAAAG
Organism: Pistacia integerrima; assembly: GCA_026225825.1. Classification (NCBI taxonomy): domain Eukaryota; kingdom Viridiplantae; phylum Streptophyta; class Magnoliopsida; order Sapindales; family Anacardiaceae; genus Pistacia; species Pistacia integerrima. The sequence continues at coordinate 19,593,762 of CM047750.1, read as the reverse complement.
TAATATAAAAGGTTGGGCCCAAATTTTTTTCTTTTATTAGATATATACATTCTTTAAATACAAAAAGTTGTGTCATGTACAAAACAACAAAACAAGGTGGACAGTGTAGCCATTTTCCTTCGCTTGCCGACGTCCATCCGACCGTGTCCTCACCTAGATCCTGCAAAACATGAAAAACAACGGGGTGAGCACAACTAATGCTCAGTAAGTAAATCCTATACGCATCTATCCCCGTAACTCTTACTCTCTCTAATTTTTTCCTTACAATCCTCATTTACTCTCTCTTTACACTTCTCACTACTCTCTCTTTCTCATAACTCTTTTTACTAACTCTCTTTAGTAGTCACGGCCTCATCTTCCCGGAGACACGGCTGGGACTCGCTCCCACTCTACGTGACTTCTACTCATACTAGCCGATCGGACTCGGTTATGCATGGATTCGGAACCCTTGGCCATGTGAGTGTATAATCTCTCTCTCTCGGGTACTCGGGTATAGCCCTCATCCGCATGCACTCTCATGGGCTACACCACTTCTCTCTCTCATACTTATGCCGCTCTCTCAATGCAGCGTACATGCGGGAAACTCTACCCATTACTCACGGGTTCCCCATCGCATAACCTACTCTTTTCTCTTTTCTCTTCGTTCTCTAGTGCTCATTCTCTCTTTCTCTCTCTTTACTCTCAAAGTAGCTTATACTTACATTCTCTACTATGTCTCAAGCTACTTCTTAAGTGCATAAACAATGGGTATGGACAACTCATGCTCACTAATGCACTTATGAAATGCCAAATGCAATATTGCATTAAAACAGTCATTCTGCACAGGTCTCACCAAAAAGGGGATAACTTGCGTTATACACATCGGATTGCTACGGTTTTGAATCTCGTTTTAAAGCTTAAACAGAGGGCTACAACTTTTATGTTTTGGTCTCAGCCCAGTTCAATTCGTAAGATACCAAAAATTCACTTAGAAAGTCACGGCTGTGACAGGACAGATTTTACTTAGGCATTTCCTCAAACAACTCATGTGCATAATAAAGCTCTACTTATCTATAACTCTACTCTTCTCTTTAATCATCCAAAATGGGAGGAAAGCTCCCTCATATAGTCATAATTCCTGCCAAGGAAAACACTCCCAAAAATATTCATACAAATCTCCTCCAACTTCAACTCAATTTCAATCTCTCTTCACACATCAAACACTTCTCATAATTAAAGTATATCCAACAACACTAGAATAAATTTTCATCTCAACTCAACAAATATAGAACATACATATGCATACTCAAACTCTACTCAACTAAATTCTCAAATCTCAATTTAGTTAGGATTTACTTACCTTGTGAAAAAGTGACTTCTCTAGCACTTTTCCTTTCCTTTGTTGTCTTGTCTTCTCTCTTCAACTTAAAACAACAACAAGAACAATAATAACAATATAAGACTTCAATCTAACCATAAGCAAAACTCACATCTAAAGCAAGAATCCTTACCTTAGGATGCTTTAGATGAAATCTCTACTCAAAATTACTCAAAAGCTCTCTTAAATCCCTTAAAAATCTTACGAAAATTGAATGGAAGATTGAGAGAAATTAGAGAATGGATATGGCGGTGGAAATGAATGAATAAAGGGTTTCTCTACACTTTAACTCTTTTTAGCTCATATTATAAGCATCAATTCCCATTTTGCCCTTGCTCCTCCTTGGAAATTCCATCCATATCCTTTGATTCTTTGCAAGTACACCCTTATTATCAACACATTCTCTACTTAATTTCCTTACATTTTACTCCCACTATTCCTACTAATTAGGGGTAGAATGGTCATTATGCCCCAAAGGAAGAATTCTCTAGAAAACTCAAGAAACTTTTTATTAGGCTCGTCGCCGCGGTGAAGAACTTTCTGTCGCCTCAGCGAAACAGGGCAGAACCTACCCGTGGGTGTAACTCCTCGCCGCGACGAAGCTTCTTCTTCGCCCCGGCGAAGATTGGATTTCCAAACTTCACCAAAACTCAACCTATTTCAAGACAACCATTCAACCAACTCAACATACAAACTCAATTGATACTGAAACAGTAAACTTTTAACTAATACAGCAAATCTTAAGTACGTACCTCAAGCGGGGAATTACAGAAAATAGTTCCAACGGTAAATATTCAGGTATGGATTGATTTAATTTTGCACCAATGATCAGTTGTAAGATTCCGATGGCGGATGTTGTCTGAGACCAAGTTTTGTTATATTAATTGATTTCGATTTAAATTGTTTCTGTTTTGATTTTTGCTAAGACTGTTTTCTCTTTCACTCAAACCCCCCCAGCCGTGTTCACATCATCGAAAATTCGGCTAGACACTCTTCGTGGGATCGACCCTTGCTTACCCTATTTACAGTTTAGTAGTTAGGTTAGAAAGGTTATTAATCTTGGTTGCCTACGACAGCACACCAATGAACCATCCTTATACCTAAATTGTGCATTGAGAAGTATCTTGAGAAAGAGTAGAAAACTTTGTGAATGAACTACTCTAAGAGTAGAGAGAATGAGAAAAACACAAAGAGCGGGTTGGTGCTTTGTGAACTCCACCCGGTTGTGCCTCCGGTAAGATAAGGCCGTGACATTCAAGTGAGAAAGAATAAAGAGAGAATGAGTAGAGTCACAAAGAGTGGATTGGTGCTTTGTGAACTCCACCTAGCCGTGCCTCCGGTAAGATAAGGCCGTGACTTACAATAGAAAATTAATAAAAGAGAGTTGTGTGAAAGAGAAACAAAAAGAGAAAATAAATGAGACGAGAAGTGTGTAAGGAAAGAATTAAGAAAAAGAGTTATGGGGACAGACGAGTAGAGGATTTACTTACTGAGCATTATTTTTGTACTCACCCCGTTGTTTTTCTTTGTGATTACAGGATCTAGGTGAGGACGCGGTCGGATTGGCATCGGCAAATGAGGAGCAATAGCAACACTGTCCACTGTTTTTGATAACTTTTTGTAAAATGATATATTATTTGATAATAAGAATGTTTATATGTACTAAAAGAAAATTTTGGGCCCATCTATTTTTGTTGATATAAATGTATTTTACTTTATTTATTTCTATGAGTATCCTAGTATAAAGTAGTTATTACATTTTTGGTATCAGAGCAGATATTTTGGGATTTGACAGTGTACTATTCTCATCGCCACGACGTCCGATAACCGACTGTTTGAGTTAATTCTTTCGTTACTATAAGTGTTTCTCAAATTGATTAAATGTGGTTGTTTTGTAGATGAGGCGTAGTAACCGAAAGCATGATAAGGGTGTGATGAATGAGGGAGAACCTTCTAACCCACCAGAAGCTACGCCCCCTCCCTTGGATGAAGCTAGAGTTCGGGGGATTATACAGCAAGTTATGGCAGAGAGCCAAGGGAGAGTTGGAACTCCCATGCAGGTACCACCAACCACTACTGCAGAAAGAGAACAACCGGTACCTCCCCTGCAGATGCAATGTAATTGAACCAATTTATGGTCTTTGCAGTCAACATCAACCGTCAGAGTTTAACGGTACTACGGACCCGGTAGTAGCAGAGGAATGGTTTAAGTCCGTAGAACGTATAACAACCTTATTTTCCATGACGGACCAGGAGAAAATCTGATATGTGAGTTTCTTATTTCGGGGTGATGCCCGAATTTGGTGGGCATTAATAGAAGATACCCATGATGTGGCAGTGATGACTTGGGAAGAATTCAGACAAGAGTTTGAGGTCGAGTATAGAACAGAGGACCGAGTTCATGAGAAGGTCCAAGAATTTATCGTTCTGATGAGGGGTCTAGTACAGTGAAAGAGTATTCAGTGAGATTTAATTCCCTTACCAGGTTGCACCCGAAATAGTCAGTACTCTAGAATTGAGAAGAGATAAGTTTGTCCATGGGTTGAAGCCGGAGATAGCTCGTGATATAATGACGGGTGCTGATCCCCCTCGAACTTATAGTGAGGCCCTAAGGCGAGCAATGAGGGCACAAATATTTGAGAACAAAATCACCCCAGCAGGTCCCTCGATAGAAGGATCAAGTGAACCATCTCCTGACCCACAAAGAGAAAGATTTGAAAGTGCAAGAAACAGAGAAGTGAAGAATAAGAAGAAGAAAAGTTGAGAAGAGAATAGTGGAGTTTCCCCCATATCCTAAATGTGGGAGGAATCACCCAGGAGAGTGTCTGAGGGACCAGAGGGTGTGTTATAGGTGCCGACAGCCAGGGCACTTGATGAGAGATTGTAAAGCTCATCTTCCACCACCCGTACAGAGTTCTGGATGTACTACTAATGCTAGAGTGTTTATAGTGGCACAAGGTGAAGCAGAGGCCAGCCCATCAGCAGTTACTGGTCAGTTATTATTCCATGCTATTCCTTTATATGCCTTAATTGATTCAAGATGTAACACCTGCTCTCTACTACTATTCTTATAGTTCGTACTATGCAAATTATAGATATACATAGCGTATGGAAAATAGTGGGCTCAAATTTTTTTTTTTTCTTTACTCAATAAAATATAATTCTTTACAAATACAAAATACTATGTATTAAAAACTTTCTACCTAATACAAAATATCATAATTGGTGGACAGTAGTGCCAATACTCTCCGCTCCTCGACGTTCATCCGACCACTGCTTCTATTTCCTGCAAAACAGGGAAAAACAATGGGATGAGCACAACAATGCTCAGTAAGTAAATCCTCTACTACTTGTCCCCGCAACTCACTCTTTGGTTCTTTCCTTACTCTATCGTTCTTCTATTTCTAATTCTCTCTGTTTTTCTCTTTCTTTCTAATACTTTTATTCTCCTTTAACTCTGTTTTGCTATTTTTATTCTTTCTTTCTCTCTGTTCTACTTCTCTTATTCTTACTCACCATGAAGGAAAATCATGGTTCTCTCTTGTTCTCATCATACTCTCACTAACCATGGAAGAAATCATGGTGCATGCATGTATGAGATGTACATGCAACTAAGGCAAAAGAACTGCATGTCTCTTTCTCCTACTCTCTATTCTTACTAGCTCAAACTCTCTCATTCTTTCTCATACTCTCTCTCTTTCTATCTCATTCTTTCTCAAGCTTTCTCATTCTCTCTATTATCTCATTCTCATTTCTCATAATTCATTTCTACTAACTCACTCTTTGAATGTCACAACCCCATCTTACCGAAGGCACGACCGGGACTTCTCCCGCTCTACGTGACTTCTACTGATTCTCTTTCTATCTCTCTTTCTCATAACTCTTTTCTATTAACTTTCTATTGTAGGTCACGGCCTCATCTTACTGGAGGCACGGCTGGGTACTCATCCCACTCTTTGTAACCCTACTCATTGTCTCTCTTTATTCTTTCTCATGTTTGCTCATTCTTCCTCACTTGCATGTCACGGCCACATCTTACCGGAGGCACGACTGGGTGGAGATCACAAAGCACCAACCCACTCTTCGTAACTTCTACTCATTCTCTGCCTGTTCTTTCTATTTCTCTATTTTCTCATTCTACGTATGGGAATGTCACGGCCTCATCTTACCGGAGGTACAACTGGGGACTCAACCCACTCTTCGTGACTTCTACTCATTTCTGTACCGATCGGATTCGGTTATGCATGGATTCGGAACCCTTGGCTATGTGAGTGTACATTCTTTCTCTCTATCTCTCGAATGTCACGGCCCCATCTTACCGGAGGCACGACTGGAACCTCATGTTCCACTCTTCGTGATGGTCACGGCCTCATCTGACTAGAGGCACAGCTGGGGATCACAAAGCACCCACTCTCATGACTCTACTCATCACTCACGGGTTCCCCATCGCACAACCTACTCTATTCTCTTCTTTTACTCTTAAAGTAGTTTATTCACAAAGATCTCTACTCTTGCTTGAGCTAATACTCATCTCTTTCTCAAGCTAGTACTCATAGTATAGCTTAACTCTTAAAGTAGTCTATTCACAAAGTTCTCTACTCTTTCTCAAGCTATTACTCATAGTGTAGCTTATACTCAAAATTCTCTACTCTTTCTCTAGCTATTTCTCAAAGGCACAACTAATGCATATGGATGGTTTATGCTCATTAATGCGCTTATGAAAAGCATAAATACAATGTTGCATCAAAGATAGTCATCCTACGAAGGTCACACTCAAGAAGGCATAACTTGAGTTATACACATCGGATTGCTACGATTTTTGTCTCGTTTTAAAGCTTAGTTTGGGTCTAAACCCAGTTCAATCTGTAAGATACCCAAAAATCACTCATAAAGTCACGACTGTGACAGGGCAGTTTGGTAACATGTTTTCACTTAGGCACTTCATCAAGCAACTCATGTGCATATAAACACTCTACTATAATTACTACTCTACTTCATTCTCTAGCCATCCAAAATGGGAGAAAACTCCCTCATATAACCATAATCCCTGTCAAGAAAAGCACCTCCAAATAGGTTTACACAACATCTTTCAAACTTCATCTCAATTTCCATTTCTCAATACACATTAAAACACTTCTCATACATGAAGTGTATCCAACAACCACAAAATAGCTACTCATCTCAACTCAAGTTCTCAACAAGTAGACATATATCTCTACTCAATTTCTCAACAAGCATCATATATACATGCATAAAGAAATCTCTACTCAATGATTGCTTAAACTTTAGCTTGAGTTGGATTTACTTACCTCTCCACTAAAGCTCTCTACTCTTGTTGGACCTTAGCTTTCCCTTATTTCCTAAGCATATACTTAGTAAGAACTTAACCCTTACATAAATAAAACTCATATCTAGAGTAGGGATTCTTACCTCTTCTTGCTTAGGATCAATTCTTTGTCAAATCCCAACTCAAAACTCTCAAAAATCCCTTGGAAGATTGAGTGAGGAATTGAGAGAAAATGAGAGATGAAGAAGCGGTGGAAATGGGTGAAATGAAGGGGTTTAGAGAACTAAACTCTAATTAGCTCATATAATATAGACTCTTTCCCATTTTGCCCTTACTTTTTCTTGAAAATTCCACCTTTATCCTTTGATTCATTACACTCACAGCCCACACTAACCTATTCTCCATGAAATTTCCTTGCATTTTACTTCCCACTTTTCCTGCTAATTAGGGGTAGAATGGTCATTTTGCCCTTAGGAAAGAATTCTCTAGAGACTCAAACAAAAACTCAGTCGGCCCTTCGCCGCAGCGAAGGATTCTATGTCACCCCGACGAAGAATTATAGAACCGACACAGCCATACACAAAGCCAACGTTGCTGCGGCGAAGAATATTCTTCGCCCCGGCGAAGACTGCAACTCCAAAAACCGCTAAGTTTTGGTCAATTCCAGGGTAAACACTCAACCAAACCCAAAACATAAACTCAACCAAGGGCCAACCAAACAACATGAATAATATACAAACTCATTTAGGGGCAATTCAGTAAACCTTGAGGCCATACCATAAACAATGGCTATGTATCTCAAATGGGGCGTTACACAGGAGCCACTCATTCTTTTATATCTTATGGGATGATAGAGAGGTTAGGTTTGAAACCTACTAGAGTGAGCCAACCCATTAAGATAGACTTACCTGATGGGGTTAGTGTTGTGACCCATGAGATGCTGTCAGGAGAGTCCGTAGTGATCCATAGTTGGGAGTTAGCAGTATGTGGTGCAAAGTAGAGATGTACCACAACCAGAAGTGCAGAGTGTGCCAGTAGTCTGGGAATTTCCAGATGTATTTCAGGAAGACTTACCAGGTTTTCCTCCGAAAAGAGAAGTTGAGTTTAGTATTGAATTGGCACCAGGGACAGCACCGATTTCTAAAGCCCCTTACCGAATGGCCCCAGCCGAGCTCTAGGAATTGAAAAAGCAACTCTAAGAAATCCTAGATAAAGGTTTTATCCGACCAAGTCATTCTCCCTGGGGAGCCCCAATTCTGTTTATGATGAAGAAAGATGGGTCCCTACGGATGTGTATTGATTATAGAGAATTGAATAAAGTGACAATGAAGAATAAGTATCCACTACCTCGTATTGATGATTTGTTCGATTAGTTGAAAGGCACCGCAGTGTTCTCCAAAATTGATTTGAGGTCAGGGTACCATTAGGTAAGAGTGGCCGAGCAAGATGTGGCTAAGACTGCCTTCCGTACAAGGTATGGGCATTATGAGTTTGTAGTGATGCCGTTTGGGTTAACTAATGCCCCAGTGATATTTATAGACTTAATGAACAGGGTGTTCCATGATTGTCTTGATCGGTTTATAGTGGTATTTATTGATGACATCCTAGTTTATTCGAAGTCAAGAGAAGAGCATGAGGAACACTTTAGATTTGTGCTGTAACGATTGAGAGAAAAGAAGTTGTATGCCAAGTTTTCTAAATGTGAGTTCTGGCTTGATCAGGTGATATTTCTGGGCCATCTTGTTTCTAGTGAGGGAATTTCGGTGGATCCTAGTACAGTAAAGGCAATCCTAGAATGGCAAAGGCTGAAGACAATAAAAGAGGTCAGAAGTTTCTTAGGCCTAGCAGGTTACTACCAGCGATTTTTAGTAGGGTTCGCCCAGTTGGCTAAACTGTTGACAACTCTTACCAAGCAGAGAACTCCTTTTGCATGGTTAGAAGCATGTGAGGAGAGCTTTCAGGAGTTGAAGAATAGGTTAACGACAGCTCATATATTAGTGTTACCGCAGGAGGGTGTAGATTATGACATTTATACAAATGCCTCACTGCAAGGACTTGGTGCTGTGTTAATGCAGTTAGGTAGGGTGATAGCATATGCCTCTTGGCAATTGAAAGAGTATGAGATAAGATACCCTACGCATGATTTAGAGTTGGCAGCCGTGGTCTTCGCATTAAAGATTTGGAGGCATTACCTTTATGGTGCCAAGAGTAATATCTACACCAATCACAAGAGTTTAAAGTATTTCTTTACTCAGAAGGAGTTGAATATGAGACAGAGAAGATGGTTAGAGCTGGTTAAAGATTATGAGTGTGAGATTAAGTATTAGCCGGGGAAAGCTAATGTAGTAGCCGATACTTTGAGCAGGAAAGCTTATTTGTCCCGACTCACAAAACAAAAAGAGTTAATAAAAGAGTTGTGGAAAGAGTAGACTTGGCAAAACGGGTCCAGACCAGCGGGTCAGCCCTTAACCGGGTAAAAAATATAGGGCATGGGTTTAATATGTTGGACACGTTTAATTTCCACCCGTACCCGGACTGACCCATTTTTTAACGGGTTACACGGGTACCCTTTTTTTAAAAGCTGAACCCTAAGTCCCTAACCCACTAACGCCACCTAACTCTAAAACAAACTTTCTCTTCTCTCTTGCCTCTGAATCTCTCATCACTATCACTGATTCATTCTCTCAATCTCTCATCTCATCACTATGTTCAGTGTTCTCCTTCCTCTTCAGGTTTCGATCTTCGCTTTTTTGATTATTTATTTGAATGCTTTGGTTTCTGAGAAAATTAAAGGAAGTTAAAGAAAGTTTGTGAGTTTTGATGACTTTATTTTTTGGAGAGTGTTTATTTTGTGATTGGATCGTAATTTTTGGATTTTACAGATCTGGTTCGGTGGTTTTAGTTCTTCCTTTTTGTTTGGTTGCCAAGAAAATGCAGGAAAATGAAAAAATAAAATAAAATTTGAGTCTTGATACTGTAATTTGTACTAACGAGTTTGGAGAGTGTTGCTTTGTTAATTGAATTGAAAATTTTGGATTTCTGTAGATGTGATGTAGTCATTTTAGTTTTATTTTTTGTTTGATTCTTTGAGAAAATGCGGGAGAAGTAAATAAAACTTAAATGAGTTTTTTGTGATGAAGAGTTTAGAGAGTGTTGATTTATTTTTTGTGTGTGTTTATGAAAGTTGTTGAGTTTTTTTTGTGCTTGATGGTTATAGGAGCATGGAAAAGGTGAGCGTTGTGGTTAGGTTTGATGGAACATGGACAACTTCTGCTAATGGGCGTTATGCTTATGATGGTGGTCCGCACAACTGGAATGAGAGTTGTAAATTCTATTTTCATGCTTCATATTTCTTTTTCCCTTCACATCACATCAATTTTGCAGCACAATTGTGTCCCTTTTGTAGATTATGCTGATAAATTTGGTGACAATACAAGAGAAAGTCTCCAGTAGAAGATTTGAAAAGGCATTGGTTGTGAGATTCGTCCCACCCAAATCGGTTTTGCGAAATATAAGTAAAATGAATGAATTGGACAAAAAAACTCAAATCATTGCAGAAACAGACTACAAAGGATGAAAATTCACTAGAAAATGTAATAGAAAAGCTTTTGTTCCATTGGACAACTTTGAAAGTTTCATTAATTTTCTTATATTTAAGTTGATTCTTATTTGAATTAAGAGAGTTGAATTAGAGAGTTTTATTCTTCTCCATAATTTTGCAGAATTTGCGTTATGGCTCTCGAGAAGGTAGTTGAGGGTGGAAGTGGGCTTACTAAGTTGGATAAAGGTGGTCTAGGTGCGATACATTTTGCATTGCTCTTGGTTATGATTGGGCCATAGAAGCCATAATTGTTGCTGCATAAATGAAAATCGATTTGAGAGATAAGAAGGGATGGATTGCACTTCATTGGGCATGTTAATAAATGTAAAAGCAAAGAGTAGGATAATCACATATCCTCATGGGGGGAGCAGACATGTTAATACATGTTTATTTTAGGTGGTATTTATAGTTTATTGACTTATTTTGTTTGTTTATGTGTAATTGTGTATTAGTGATTTTGTATTTGTTTATTTTGGTTGGTATTTGTAGTTTTATATTATATGTTATTGTTTGTTTATGTGTTATTTGTTTATTTTGGTTACTATTTGTTTATATTCTAAATTGAATTGAATTCAGAGTAGTTGATTTAGGGGGTGTAAATGTAAAAAATTAAAACTGTAGGAATTTTGGGGCTGTAACTGTCATAATTGAAACCTGTTAGGGGTGAAATGAAAAACTAAAATCTGGAGAGAGAAAAAACGGGTCCACCTGTACCCATATAGGGTAGGGCACGGGTCCAATATTTTGGACCCGTATATTTCGACCCGTATAAGGACCCGTACCCGTTTAACCCGGCCCGTACCCGACCCACCCACCCGTTTTGCCAGGTCTAGTAAAGAGCAGATTGAGGTCATACCAAGAAAAATTGCCAGATTAGAGGCTCAGTCTACCTTACTGGAAGAAATTAAAGAAAAGCAGCTAATTGATGAGTGGTGTCAGAAAATAGTTCAACAAGTGCATGAGGGCAAGACATTAGAGTTTAGATTGTTGGATGATGTTCTTTGTTTTAGGAGTCAGTTGTGTGTTCCTCAAGATGATGAGTTGAGAAAGAGAATCCTGATAGAGGCTCATGATACACCGTACTCTGCTAATCCTAGAGCAACCAAGATGTATCAAGATTTAAAGAAAGGCTATTGGTGGCGAGGGATGAAGAAAGATATTGCAACGTTTGTAGCTAAATGCCTGACTTGTCAGCAAGTGAAAGCAGAACACCAAAGGCCATCAAGGTTGCTTCAACCACTTAGTATTCCTGAAGGGAAATGGGAGAGTATTTCGATGGATTTTATTACAGTGTCTCCCCAGAGCCTGCGTAGATATAATGCTATAGTATATGAAATCACCCCATTTTCTCCAGAGTATAGCACATCTGATCATCGCTGATGGATTTTATTACAGGTCTCCCTAGAGTGCAGAAAGGATATAATGCTATATGGGTGATAGTAGACAGATTAATGAAATCAGCCCATTTTCTTCCAATAAAGGAGAGTACCACTTCGGATCAATTGGCTCAGATGTATATTAAAGAAATAGTGAGACTTCATGGTGTACCCAAGACAATAGTATTAGACAGAGATTCCAGATTTGTCGCAGCTTTTTGGATGAGTTTACAGAGGAATTTGGGTACCAGATTGGCTTTTAGTACTGCCTATCATCCTCAGACAGATGGCCAGACAGAGAGAACAAATCAAGTGCTTGAGGACATGTTGAGAGTATGTTGTATGGATTATAAAGTATCCTAGCATGAGATGTTACCCTTGGTGGAGTTTGCTTATAATAACAGCTACCAGTCTATAATTAAAATGGCTCCTTATGAGACTTTGTATGGTAGACGGTGTAGATCTCCACTGCATTGGGATGAGATGGGCGAGAGAGATGAGTTGAATATAGCTTTTGGGCCAGAAATGACTCAGAAAATGATAGAAGATGTAAAGCTGATCAGAAGCAGAATGAAACAAGCCCAGGATAGGCAGAAAAGCTATGTTGATCTGAAAAGAAAGGAAGTTGAGTTTGAAGTGGGTAACAAAGTTTTTCTGAAAGTTTCCCCCTACAAACGGGTGATGCGTTTTGGTAATAAAGGAAAATTAGCATCGAGATTCATTGGTCCATTTGAGGTGTTACAGCGAGTAGGAAAGGTGGCCTACAGATTAGCATTACCACCTAATATGGACAGAGTTCACAATGTATTTCATGTCTCGATGCTTCGCAAGTATATAAGTGACCCCTCCCATATTCTGAGCATAGAGGACGTAGACTTAGAAGAGAATCTTGTGTATGAGGAGCAACCAGTACAGATTTTGGACAGAAAAATTAAAGAGCTCCGGAACAAGAGTATTCCTTAGTGAAAGTCCTTTGGAGAAATCATAAAATTGAAGAAGCTACATGGGAGACAGAGCAAGACATGCAGAACCGTTACCCGGAGCTGTTCGTTTGAATTTCGAGGACAAAATTCTTTTAAGGGGGGAGAATTGTAATGCCCAACATGGAGGTACATGATTTAAATTATGTTTTATAGCCCTTAGTTAATTTTTATTAAAGTTCTTTTAAGAGAATATGAAGAAAATGCCCTAAACTTGTATTAAGGGTAAAATGGTCTTTTCACTCAAAATTAGTTGAAAAAGTGGGGAGTGAAAAGAGGTAGAATTTCATAAAGAATGCAATAAAAATGAGGGCATTATGGTAATTGACTACGGGACAAGGATGGAATTTCTAAAAAAAGTGTGAGGGCAAAATGGGAAAGTGAGTTTATAAAATAAGATGATAAGGGTTTGTAACCCTTATTTCCTTCATTCCACCGCCACACTACTCCCCCATTTTCTCTCAAATTTTCATTCAATCCTCCAAGGATTTTGAGGGCTTTTGAGTGATTTTTAATAGGGTTTTGATTTAAGACTTCAAAAGGTAAGAATTCATACTCTTTATCTATGATTTATTTGTGTAAAAGTTGGGTTCTTATGAAGTTTATGTTTAGGGTTAGAAGAAGTTTTAAATCCAACAAGAGTAGAGAGCTTAGTAGAGAAGACTCAAGCATAAGGTAAGTAAATTCCACTCAAAATCCAACTCAAGTTAAAATTTAAGAATTCAAGTGAGTAGAGATTTCTTTTAAGTATGCATATGTTATGGTTATTGAGAAATTGAGATGAGATTGATGATGAATTATGCTTGTTGTCAGATATATTTGAATATAAGAAGTGTATGTGATGGTTTGATGATGAGTTGATGGATTTATGAATGAGTTCAATGTTGATTTTATAGAGAGATTTCCACCATGAGAAGGGTGGATTGTGTTAATAAAATTTGATAGAAGTATGGATAGCGTTAGAAGAATTTGAGAGGAATATTTGAAGTGTGTTTTCTTTGCAGGATGTGTGATGATTTAAAGGAGTTGAACTCCAATTTTGGATGGTTAAGAAAGAAGTAGAATTATAGTTAAAATAGAGTTTATGTATGCACACATATTGTTTGATGAAATGCCTAAGTGAAAACTGCCCTATCACGACCGTGACCTTCTGAGTGATTTTTTGGCATCTTATAGATTGAACTGGGTTAAGACCAAATATAAAAGTTGTAGCCCTGTCTCTAAGCTTTAAAATGAGACCAAAGCCGTAGCAATCCGATGTGTACAACTCAAGTTATGCCCTCTTGAGTGTGACCTATACAGAATGACTATCTTGATGCAACATTGCATTTGTGCATTTCATAAGTGCCTTAAGTAAGAAATTTTAAGCATGAACCATCCTTATACCTAAATTGTGCATTGAGAAGTATCTTGAGAAAGAGTAGAAAACTTTGTGAATGAACTACTCTAAGAGTAGAGAGAATGAGAAAAACACAAAGAGCGGGCTGGTGCTTTGTGAACTCCACCCGGTCGTGCCTCCGGTAAGATAAGGTCGTGACATTCAAGTGAGAAAGAATAAAGAGATTATGAGTAGAGTCACGAAGAGCGGATTGGTGCTTTGTGAACTCCACCCGGTCGTGCCTCCGATAAGATGAGGTCGTGACTTACAATAGAAAATTAATAAAAGAGAGCTGTGTGAAAGAGAAACAAAAAGAGAAAATAAATGAGACGAGAAGTGTGTAAGGAAAGAATTAAGAAAAAGAGTTACGAGGACAGACAAGTAAAGGATTTACTTACTGAGCATTATTTTTGTGCTCACCCCATTGTTTTTCTTTGTGATTACAGGAGCTAGGTGAGGACGCGATCGGATTGGCATCGGCAAACAAGGAGCAATAGCAACACTGTCCACTGCTTCTGATAACTTTTTGTAAAATGATATATTATTTGGTAATAAGAATGTTTATATGTACTAAAAGAAAATTTTGGGCCCATCTATTTTTGTTGATATAAATGTATTTTACTTTATTTATTTCTATGAGTATCCTAGTATAAAGGAGTTATTACACCACCACTGCCACCCAGCCACCACCGCCGGCAGCGGCCACCCACCATGGGCCACCATTGGAAAATCACCGGAGTCCCTAAAAAAGAACGAGACTCGGTGGGAGACTCTGGGAGGCTTCGATATGGCCAGGGATCTGGCCGTTAGCGGCCAAATCCATCAATCTGGCCTGATATGGCCGTTTTCGGCCATCAATATGGCTGAAAACGACCATATCAAAGCCTCTTGGTCACGGTTAGTTGCTGATGGGGACTTTCGGAGACTTCCGACGGTGGTCTGCCGTGGCGGCAGGTGGTGGGGGTGATTTCATAATAAATTAAAGTTTTATATAAGCGGGATTGTTTTAACTAAATCTGAAATATTGGGGGTTAAAAGAAATTTTTCAAAAATTAATAATAAAAATAATATTATATTAATATTTGAAAAGGGGACAATTTGATAATTTAAATAACATATCCACCTATTTGTTCCCCATAACCAAACATATTAATATAACATATTCACCAACTAACCAAACACATTTTTCTAAAGATACTCAATAATCTTCCAAGGTAATCTATCTTTCCAGTAATCCAACATTCCTAATATATGCTAAAACATTTTAATTGGAGTAAACTTAGAAGTGGGGCCGGTCTTGAAACAAAAATGTAAGGCGCCAATAGCATCACTTTAATTTTATATTTTATTCCTCAGCGTTTTTTCTTCTATCTCCTTCTCTCCCTTAAAATTTTTTAACTATCCCAAACTTGTTTCAATTTCATCTAAATCGGCCATTGATCTAAATACAATAAAGAGAGATTCAAATTCTTTATACAATAAAGAAGTTATTAATTTTAAAATATATATGAATAATGAAAATAAAATTCATGTTTTATTTTGATAAATAATGGAGAAATAGGATTCAATTATACAGGAGTTAGTTTCTTGATTCCCACTTTGCGATCAAATTAGTATTAGATTAGTTGTTCAGAGTGCCTCCAAAATCTTAGTGATGGCAATGGGCCGGGCCGGGACCGGGTACCCCTTGGCCTAGGCCCAAGCCCGACCTCATGACACAGGCCCAAGCCTGGCCCGAGCCCGTTACAGGTATGATAGGCAAAGCCCAAGCCCGGCCCGACGGGTTTTTTATAACCGCATGCCCGGCCCAAGCCCGCATTTTTTAATAATGTTTATTTTTAAATATTAATAAATTTTAAATTTTTTTAAATTTTTAATTTTAGAAATAGTTTTTAAATATTAATTGAAGCTATTTTCGCAAATAATTTAAGCAATAAGTGAGCAATTAAAACTCCATAATATTTGATTATACTAACTTTTCAGATGTGCATAATATGTTATGGTGAAATCCACTTTTATAAGTTGAACCAAACCCATCTAACTCATTAAAGGCAATTTTAACATGTTAAACCTTCAATATGGGATGAAAATTGAGGTTAGGGTTTGAAAAAAATGGATATATATATATATATATATATATATATATATATATATATATATATATATATATATATATATATATATATCCATTTTTTCCAAACCTTCAATATATATATATGTATATCCATTTTTTCCAAACCCTAGCCTCAATTTTCATCCCATATTGAAGGTTTAACATGTTAAAATTGCCTTTAAATGAGTTAGATGGGTTTGTAATTAAATATATAGTATAAAGGTAAATTAGTAAAATTAATACTAAAATTTTTGGGGATGGGCCGGGCCTAAAGATATACCCATGCCCGGCCCGTACCTGAGATCGGGCCTTAAAATCAAGCCCAGGCCCAAGCTCAAGCCCGCCAACCTCGGGTAAAGCCCGCCCCTTTCGGGCCGGGCCAGTCTGAGTACTCGAAAATGTCGGGCCGATTGCCATCTCTATAAAATCTCTCTCTCTCTCTCTCTAATTTCGTTGAGATGATGTTGTAGATTTTTTGTTGTCATGAGATCTGTAGGTCTTTAAAATCTAAGAATTTCCCTAATTATCTTTTTTTTTCGGTTGATTTTTTTTTTTTTTTTTTTTTGACATTTTCAGTTTCTATAAATGATCAAATATATCACTTTAAGTTGTTAACGTCTATTTTGTTTATCTTATTCTATAGTATGATTTAAATTATAAAATTTTTTATTTCTGAGGTTTAAAAAGAGTTTGAGTGGGGCTTAAATAACAACATTTAATAATTTTTTAAAGAAAAGTGACTTTTAATCCCTACAAAATATACAAGTATCCTCTATTACTATTCTTTTTTTAAAATAGAGTGATGCTATTGGCTCTTTTTTACATTCGTTCCGATCATACGTACAAGGAAATGTTTGCAAAGACAAGGTCTTGGGATAACAAATCCAAAGAAGACCATCCAACAAAATCAGTACTCTAATGAGGGCACTCTTGTATATAATTGAAGACTGCCAACATTACAAGGGGATGATGGTGATTGACAACTTTTCCTAAATCTTCTAATTTAAAAGAACTCTGAAAAACCAAAAAACAAAGCAAAATAAAACAATAAGTGGTTGAGAACGAATGTAAAAAGAGCAACGTGAAATTATAATAACTAGTTATATATATACATACCACAATTAACGCCCCAGAGATACTTAGAGCTTTCATTTAATTGGATAATCCGAGAAATTCCCTTAGGTTCAGGCACCACTAAGTGTCAAACGTAACTTCAGAAAAAGATACAATTTGCCTAGATATAATGACTTTCTCTTGTTGTGTCCTAGCATATTGAAAACACTACATCTAGTAGTGAAGTTTCTGAACTGTTTTGCCAGTTCGCTAGGTTCTTTTATTTATTTTTTGGGCCTACTAGACCTAATTCTCTTAAATGGTGGAATCAGAGGTCCCCTAACTGGCCACTTACTCTCATCTGGTGAGGGATTTATCTTCTCATTGTAAGTCCTACGATAAGCATCAACAGTATAAGAATCATGTGTATAATTAATTAACTGGATTTGCTCTGTAATCCTTGATGCAATGCACTACATGCTTACAAGGGATATCATTGATCTACCAGTTTCCACGGGCAATGTCATTGAGGCAGACTAACTATATACCTCTTAGAGGCATCCTAACTTCAAACTGCATTTTTCGTACACATGAAAGTTTAAGGTGTGTGCCCTGCTTCGCAGCTTCACTTAACTTCTTGCTGGCTGTTGGTGTGTTTTTTGTTTTCCACCCTTTAGCCTTCTCATGCCTTTCATGAATATAACTCTCAAATGCTTCAGTATAGTTAGTATTGGCTTATCCCTCTTCTTTCCTATCTAGTTGTTGAAAGACTCATTGTTATTGTTTGTAAGAAAAATAATTTTTGTAAATTGATTAGTCCCTAGGTTTTATCCTATAAAGATAGGATAAGTAAATTTATTATTGCCAGATTTAATACTTCATTAATTCTATTAAGTTATAATTTATAAAATCAATTCACTCTTTTCTATATGACTTTTGTAAGGGATGGATTTTCCTTTCCTTTACATGTAGAAAAATATATGCATGAAGTTTAAAAGCAAATTTCTAGAGGTGAAAGGACATTTGTGTTAGATAATATTTACTTGGCTGAACCCTTTTATGCCAGCCACTCATGGACACAAGAACAATTTTGTGTTAAATTAAGCAGAGAAGGAGAAATTTTGAAAAAGAGAGAGAATTATTGACATCTATGTGACAAAAATATAATAACAATATTCACTCTAGGGTCAAAACTTAATCCACTAAAGCTCAGCTAGTGTGCGAATATCAAATGGGTGAGCATCGGAAGTAAGTAGAGCAGTGAATGATCTTGCAGCTGAATATAAATTTGCAGCCTCAGATGGATGTGTTCCATCCCAAAATACGCGCAAAGATCTTGTAACACACGGCTTTAAAGAAGGAATACACGTTAAAACACCATTATGCATCTTCAAATTGGCAACTTCACAGCATGGAGTATTGTTCACTAAGAATCCATCTATACCAGCCAGTAGAGATCCCAATATCCCATAAGCATCAATGTAGATAAACTTTGCGTCTTTGAGATCGTTATTTAGATCATCGACTAGCGATTTAAGCCTGGAATTGAACAGTTGAATGTCTGTGGTTATGTAGTCTACGCATAAAGATCCATTTGTGCCATACATCGCGACACTGCCCGGTGAACATCCGAGAGGGCCTAATCCGAATAGGGCTATTTTTCTTGCCCCATAATTGTACAAAGTCTTTAACTGTTGAGAATATTGTTGAGTAAGAGCAATAGCATATTGCTCTGGTCTGTATTGGCGACTTGTATCATAAAACTCAGGCAATAAGTAGTTGTTAATGTAATCGTTGCTGCCGATTCCAACTGTGTAAATGCACTTGCTTAGGTGCTTTGAAGCCGATTCCTTATCTCCTAGTATGCTCTCAGTGCGCGAGACTATATTTTGATGATTTTCTAATTGCTTGTTCATGCTAATTGCAGCTCCCTGTCAAATTAAAAGAAATGAAAGCAATCTTATAAATAGAATCCTTGAAGTCATAACCCTACTTCTTCAAGAGATTTTAAATTTTCTTAACAAATAATGTCTGTAGCAACAAATCTCACCAAACCACCTGGAGAAATACTTGCCACCTGATTTTGTAGTATTTCTGTTTTGATTTGGTTTTATCACTTGTTGGTTTTGGGGCCTAATTCCTCACTCAAAAGGCCCTATTGAGTAAGAGGATTGTTCATTTTTATAAACTCATTAGCTTGAACGTGTCTAATCGATGTGGGATCTTTAATCCCTCACGGTCAAACCCATATGGTCCACTTGCCTATGAATAGAGGTAGTCTCAGCTCAAATGGGGTTGAAGGAAGGGTTCAAGATTGGCAGCAACAGAAGTAGATAGCTCTTGGACTTGTTCTCAAACAGAAACAACTTGGACTTGGTCTTGATCTTTAACAATCTCTTCTAAGTGAAAAAAAGGCAAAAGAACTAAAGTAAATTTTTTATCACTAACTTAGTTAAAGTGATCTAACCAAATTCTATGACCACTTCATATGTTAAGAATTTCAGAAGAAGTGGAAAGAACCTTAAATTAAATCCTTAAAGTATGATAAGAATATGATAAATTAGGGTTTTTATATGTATATGAGGTGTAAAAAGTATTAATAGTGAAAGTTATATTTAATATAAATTTGGTAATCTTAATATAAGGTTAGATTTGAATTATAAAAAATAGGGAAGTGATTTTTAACCCGCATATAATTGATCAGTAGCCCCCATTATTAATAAACCTTGTTTATCTTTTTAAAATCTCTTTAAAACCCCACTTAATACCAAAATTACCCTTTTAGACTTAAATAAGTATTTTCTTTATCCAATTTTCTAAGTTCTTTTTTTTTTTTTTATATTTAAATCATCTTCTATTTTATTTTGTCTAATATATATATATATATATATATATTACTAAATAAATTTTCTGCATTTTATATACTTCTTCTATCAACCAACAACTACTGTATTAAGTATAAAGTTATATATTATTAAAAGAACTTCAACCACTCCAAAAAATTCAACTGGTGGATAGTTTGTAAAATCAGAAGTTCTGCCTCCTAAAAAAAATGGATTAGTTTATAACTTAAGTTTAAGAAGAACATACATGCTTCGAGTTGATCATTGTAAACAAAACAGAAAGATGATGATATGAAAATCATATTTGGATTAACAGAAAAAATTAAAATACCATTGAGAAGAGAAAAATGATTTTTTTTTTTTTTTTATGTTTTTTAAGCAATTTAAAAAGATAACTTTGAATTTTAAATGTTATGAGAAAAGAATAAATAAAAGGAAAATATAAAAAAACAAAGTAGGAGTATACTTTAGAATCTATAATGTCTTTTATAGTAATTTTATTTAATGTTAAAATAAAAAAATAAAAAATGGGAGCTAATGATTAAAAAAGCTGGGGGGCTAACCCTTAAATGAAATTACAAAATGGGTTGTAGGAGAAGAAATTTGGCATGCAAATTGGGTCTGACCCATTAAACAAGTAACTTTGATAAGTGTAGAAATTGATGAATTAGCTCAAGTAAAGCCCAATAAGCCAAAGCCCATGTAGTAGAGTTTCAAGAAAGAAAAACTAACTTGACAAAAGGAATGGTACGCTTACAACTCAATCTTACAAATTTTCTCACAATTTTAACGTGATAATTTATAATTTGTTAGCTCACAATTGGACATGCAGGACTATAGCAAAAATAATTACGAGCTACTATAAAATTTATGAGATTGAGTTGCAATTATAGTGTTACCAAAACTTTTTACCTCCCACGTGGCAGACATGCTGTGTACCATATGCACTCATTATTCATTTTCATACAAGTTTAGACAATTTTCTTTGAATACTCTCATTTCTCTTACTTTCTTTCAATCTAAGCACTCTCAATCTGCCATTTAAAACTCTGGAAAGTCATTGTACATTTCCACAGATTATAAATATGTATAGAATTTGATA
Organism: Pistacia integerrima; assembly: GCA_026225825.1. Taxonomy (NCBI): domain Eukaryota; kingdom Viridiplantae; phylum Streptophyta; class Magnoliopsida; order Sapindales; family Anacardiaceae; genus Pistacia; species Pistacia integerrima. Next base: position 19,572,672 of record CM047750.1, on the reverse strand, counting down.
TAATTAGATGATTCAAAAAAGAATTCAGAAGAAAATATTTCTGAAAGATTTCATAATATATTCTTATATTCTACAAAGGATTTTATGTAGATCTTTTTACCAAATTATATATGAAACCAATACTTACCAGGGTTTTTGTTGCAGTTTCTTCACGAATTCCAGCTCCTCCAGATGCATAATTTAAACCTTTGAGAATGTCTTGATCAGCTTTACTAGTTGCATGAGCTGGTATAAAATTTTCAAATCCTAGAAGTTGAGCTACAACAACAATAAATATGACAGTAAGTTAGTTGTTGGATAATAATTTGAGGAAAAAAACAAAAACTATCCCTGCAACTCTACAAGCTAAGTAAAATTAATGATGTTTTTATTTTATAAGGGGAATTTTCTTATTTCTAAAACTTTAGAGGGTTTATCTAATTATTCACGTTAAATATACAGAAGAAAGAAGAATTGAACCTAAAATATCAGCGAGGTTTCGGCCATTGGTAAATCTTCCTGTTGGCCCTCGAGGAAAGTCAACACCATATGGCGGGTAGTTGGCTCTACCCTTGGTTGGAAGATTGTTATTATTTCCATTGTCGTATAACGAATCTCCAAAAATGAAGTAACAAGGAACCTTTTGAACTCCATGAACAACCCAAATAGTCGACAAGTTCAAAACCAACACCACTAGATGCCATTTTTTAGGCCCCCATGCCATTGAGAGGTTGAAGTTGGTGTTGAGAGATGAGGGGGGAAAAGGGTTGATCAAAGAGAAATGAGAAATTGAATTTGATAAAAATGAAATGAAATGAAATTGTTGTTATAAGAGATGAAGAATGAGTTTTGAGGAGGAAGAGAATTAGAAATAGAGAATGTGAAGATTAAGTACTGTCATCCATTACAGCAATAATAATATAGCACTGAATGTGTCGGTGAGAAGTGGGACTGAAATTTTGAAGAATTAAATCTGATCGGGACTGTTCTGGTTGAAATAATTCTTTTATAAATATAATAATTTGTAGGGGTTTGAGTTTGTTAGTTGGATTGAAAAACAAAATAAAACTAAAGAGACGTGGAGTCAAGAGGATAATGCCAAACTGGATAGTACCGGTGGCACAGTTATGAGTCGTGCAACTTTGATTTTTACTTTACTTCAGAATGGAGAAGAAGATTAAAAAATAACTGCTTGGGTTTATCATATTTTAGTAGCTCACTTCTTCCACGAGGGAGGAGTTGAGGTGATCCCTGTTTTACCAATGAAAAAAAATAAGGAAATAAAGATTTTATTTTTAAAAAGAACCAGGATATCCGGGATTTGATATTAACTGAAGCTGTCACAAGAGACTTTGATTGAATGTGAATGTGGAACAGCCACACACGTAGATACTAAGAAAAGGAAATAAATCGTAATGCCCGTGGTGTTTATATGAGAATCCTAACGCTCAATTTTGTTTACATGATCTTAACAAAAGATTACAGAGTTTCTGTTCTGTTACCGGGAATTTTTAGTAAACCCCCATATGTTTCATGAATTCATAAATAACCCACTAGTGCCGAAAATAGGATGCTAGCCCCCATTGCATTCAAGTGTGTTATTGAACATCCATTTATCAACAAAAACGACCATTTTAACCCTTTTCAACCCAAACCCCAGCCTCCAATAATCAGAAAACTTACACTTGGAGCCCTGTTCAACCCAAACACATAACCTTCATTCTACAACCATTGTTGTTGCCGTTGTCAAACGTGTGGGGGTTTACTGAAAAAATCCCTTTGGCCCCCTGTAGAAGGTTGAGGAAGCCAGTGAGTTTCCTCTTTTGAAAAGAGGTTGTTTCCAATTATAAGTCCTGTCATAATAAGGTGGTTTCGTTAATAGAATCATACCCAATTCTTTGATTACTAATATGAGTTCTAGTAAAAGAGAAAACCAACTTTTAGAGTTCATAAGAACTCAAGTACGTTAGTTTCAAGGGACTCAATTAAGATTAATTTTCTAATCGCTCTCTTCAATTCTTATATAATTGTCATTGTAGTAGTAGTAGTTTGTGTTTTCAATATCTTACTTGAGCATAGGATGATCAACGCGAATGTATACTCCGTTGGCACCATTTGACACTTGGTTTTGTACGGCACAAAAGATGACACCCTTTTTAACACTTGTTGGTTTTGTTGGAACAAGAAAGTAAGAAAAATGCTATATCCACCGAAAAAATTGCACCGAAAAATTGTACCGAAACAGGTGGAGCTTCTTTTCTCTGCCAGGTGGAGCTTTCGCACAACCCATGTATAATTTGTACATAAATAGCATGCCAGATTCTTTACTAGTTTTTAGAAAAAAGAAAAAAAAAAGGAAAAGGAAAAGTCAAAAAGAGTTGGCGACATGTTCCCAGCCAAAAGAAAAAAGAGTTAATTAAGTATGGACGCCCGTCCATTAAATATGGACAGCCGTCCAAACTTAATGGACGGTCGTCCATTCCTTATGGATGGGCGTCCATTCTAGATTTTTTTTTAAATTTTTATTTTTTTTTTCCATACTTAATGGACGGTCGTCCATAAGAGTAGGGACGCCCGTCCATTCCTTATGGACGAGCGTCCATTATAGATTTTTTTTAAAATTTTTATATTTAAAAAAAAATTAATAACGTTAAATGCTTGAATGGTCTAAGTCAGGAGACACGTAGGCCGGTACAAAATTTCGGTGTAAAAACCCCGGTGTTTGTAGCATTGTTGAGAAAGTAAATAGTAAATAGTAGACCTGGCAAAACGGGTTTGGACTCGTGGGTCGACCCTAAACCCGGGTAAAAAATATAGGGTGTGGGTCTTTAATATTGGACCTGTTTTCGACCTGTACCTGACCCGACCCGTTTTGCCAACGGGTCAAGCAGGTACCCATTTGTGTTTGAAAAAAAAAAAAAAACCTTTCCCCTTTTCATTTTGCCCCAAATTGCAAAATCCCTAACCTAGCTCAAACTCACTCTCTCATCAGTCTTCTCTCTAACTCATCATCATCGAAATCCCTAACTCCACCGTCACCGACTCACAGCTTCTCATCAGCCATGTTTGTAGTCTCCATTGGCGGTGCATCAAGGTATGTGTATCACCTTCGCCGATTTGATCTCATCTCCTTCGTCTTTACTCTTCACTCTTCAGCAGCTCCAATTCTTGGAGTCAATTCTTCAGCGTCTTCAGCTTCTCCTCAGCTACAATCTAGCAACATTGAAGGTTGGAGTAAATCTTGAAGGAAGAAAACCACTATGATAGGAATGAAACCATTGAAGAGTACCATCTTTTTCGTCTGTCCAAAGTTGTTGAAGGTTAGAGAGGTAATTTAAGGTCTATTCAACAGGGAAGGAAATACCAATATCATACCGGCATAAGAGTACCAGAGCATGTAAAGTAATTCCTTAGAAAAAATAGTGTATGAATCAATGGAGTATAGGGTAAGGAAAGTGTGGTCTGGATGAAATCCTAAACCACCAAAGGTGTGGAGGCCAGTTTTCCTAATGACTTTAGATATGTAAATTCTTACCATATCTTGAGGCTTTTGTGTGTAATTTGACATTTGCTTTGATACCAGTTAAGTCAATTTATCTTCGAGCTTAGCTTGATACTAGTTTGTCGAAAATCAATATACTTATACCTTGATACAAGTTTTTTATCATTTTCTTTATTAGGTTCTAGGTTTTTGTTTGGTTGGTGAGAAAACTTGGGAGAAAATAGTGTTTGTGTGTATGGTTTTGGTTCGTGATTGGCAGCTCAGAAAACTAGGGAAAAGGATTCTAAATTGTGGGGAAAAAGAAAAGAGATCATATTGATTTATCTAAATCTTATGTTAGCCAAGTTCATCAAAATTAATTATTTAGAATTTCAGTTACTTTCTTTTACGTTAAAAGATTTAATTTAGATCTAAAATTGGGGATTAGAGATTTTTATTTGGTTTAATCTGATTCTCCTTATTCGTTCTGATGATAATTTGAATGATTATAGAAATTTGCATATGTTTTTTCTAAACTAAAACTGTATTGGGTATAAGAGTATTTTTGTTTGGACTTCAGAAAGACAGATTTTGCTCAAGAATCAAGATTTTAGGAAGATTTGGGGGTGTAACTGCAAAAATCTAAAACTAGAGCGAACAGTACAGGCACCCGCAGGTCCACCCGTACCTGTATAGGGTAGGGTGTGAGTCTAAAATATTGGGCTCATTTAAATCAACCCGTTTTGGGCCCGTACTCGTGAGACCCGCACCCGTCCGCCCGTTTTGCCAAGTCTAGTAAATAGTAAATACTAGAAAAATACAACGAGGTTTGTGAAGGGGAAAATATTCCATATATCTTGTTGTAAATACTACAATTAGTTAATAACAGTATGTTGGATTAAAGTGAGAGAAACCACTTGTTTTTTCATTGGTTTGGTTATATTGTAGCATAATACATAAAAATATTTTTCTTCTGATGATTATTGGTTAAGAGAATGGTAATACTTCACTGACAAACGCTTTTCACTAATTTTTTCTTACAAATACAATGTGACAGTTCGTAATTAGTCAACACGTAATGAGTCTTGCCTGATTAATTACGGGCTGACTAATTACGTTTGTGAAAGAAAAATTGTCCATCAATCTTTATACCCAAGAAAATCAACAAAAACGTAGCTCAAGCATATCAAAGGTTCAAACTTATTGGCATTGTTGACGAGATTTATCAAAAGGAATGTTTGAACTTTAAAAGGTTAATAAATTTGAGAAAATTTTAAAATATAAAGAGGATGTCCGGGGGATTTAAGAGTAAACGACATGTTCCCACCCAAGGTTTGACGAAATCCTAAGTTGGTAAGCCAAGTTCCATTTATTCCATATTTCCACCCCTAAAATAACACTGTTAACATTTTTTGGGGTAGTGAGGGTGCAATTACCATAATGCCCTTAACCCTAAATTAATAAATTATATTTTAGCCCCTAAATTACTAAAATTATAAAATTAACCATCTTGTTTTGAAATTACTTCAATTACACCCTCAGTGACTGTGCACCGTCTCAATTTTCACCAGATCTGGGCTGTTTTCGATAGGGCTGTGCAAAAACAACCGATAACCGAACCGAACACGATGAATCAACCTTCCGAACTAAACCCGGATTTTGGTACCAAAATTGCCTGCTTGAGTAGTTTTTATAAGATACCCGAATTTTCGGTTCGGGTATCGGTTATTTAATTTTAGAAAACCGGGTACCCGGTTTTTATTAAAAAAAAAAAAGACGCCAGACTAAAACCCAAAAAGAATCCCCAAATCTGAAAATTTCAGATGCCCTAAAACTAAAACCCGTCACTCTCCAGTCTCCACTCCCACTGCATAAACTTCCAGTCTCAGTCTTCCACTTTTCGTTAGTTCGTCTCTTCACTCTCTTCCAGTACTCAAGTCCTGCAGGACCTGCACACAACCGCACTCAAACTCGTCTCTCACTCTCAAATTCAGATTCTCGCCGCACACAGTCATTAGAAGTTTTGTGCTAATTTCTTGAGTCTGTATATTAATGGCAGTCTGTTAAGTTATGAAGCCTGCTCTTGTTTGATTGTTATGTTTAGTTGTTGAGTTGGTCTGATGCGAGTTGATTAGTGAAGTTGCAATTGAAAATGCAAAGTTGTTAAAGAGAAATGCGGTTGCGGTTTGTATATTAATGGCGTCTGTTAAGTTGTGAAGCTGCTCTTGTTTGATTGTTATGTTTAGTTGTTGAGTTGGTGCTAATGCGAGTTGATTAGTGAAGTTGCAATTGAAAATGCGAGTTGTTAAACCGAGAAATGCGGTTTGTAGTTGTGTATGACGTTTTGACTAGCTGAAGTTGCAACTGAAATTGTAGAACTAAACATGAGTTGTTGCCAGTATTGATTGGTTGCAGTTGCAATTAAAACTGCAGAACTGAAAATGAGTTGTTGCCTTAAGTAGCTGAGCAAGTTCTTGAGTAGCTAAGCAAGTTTTTTTTTTAGAGTTTGTGCATCGGTTGACTGAAGGGATTAAAGGAGAACAGAGGTAATAGAAAAAGGAAGAGAGTTTGAGAATTTGAGAGGGGATGTTGGTTAAAGAAGTCAATGAATTTGAGAAGAAGTGAAGAACTGCTGGTTAGGAGTTAAAATTAAAACTGCTGGAAAATTCGGGTAGCAAAATCGGATACCCGGTTTGTGACCCGAATTTTCGGGTACCCGCAAGATCGGGTATTCTAAAACCGGTTCGGTTAGCGGGTACATTTTTGGAGGTACCCGAATTTTCGGGTACCCGATTTTTGGACAAAATCAGAGCGGGTACCCGGTTTTGCACAGCCCTAGTTTTCGATGACGGTGAAACACCTGGTCACCTCCATCAGCTTCCCCATCGTCCAAAACCCCTCTGATTCCCGACTCATTGACCTCTCCAATTGACGGTGCCGTCAGGGTTAGGTTTTCATCATTCTTCGCCGGATTCCGGCGATGAAAATCTAATTCGACATCACCACTACAACCAGCATCTCCGAATCTACAAAACCCCTATGTCCCGGTAACTGTTTAGTGGTCATTCGCCGGTGGAGATCGACGAAAACTAGCCGCATGTGGTGGCTATTGTGGCTGGCGATCGGCGTGTGATAAGGGGTTGTCAAGGGTACGGTTTTGTAGAGGGGAGGATGAGAGTTCGAATGGTGGTGACAAGGGTGATTTTGGGTGGAAGAATCGCCAGAAAAGGGTGAAAAACGTTGACGGTGAGGTTGGCTAACGTGCGTTGAAACTTTATCAGGGGTTGTGATTTGCTAATGTACGCCTCCTCTGTGAAATAACCAATTTACCCCTAAGCCGTTATATCTAACCATTTTCTATTATTTTAAGGGTGAGAATATGGAATAAATGGAACTTGGCGTACCAACTTGAGATTTTGTCAAATCTTGGGTGGGAACATGTCGTTTACTCGGGGATTTAATGCAATTCTTAGCTTGTACCATCAGGCATGAAGTGCACCCATGCAAACATTTAATTAGTTACGATTTTAGTTGAAAATTTAATAGCTCTGCCAACTACAATATCAGCTGGAGATTTAATAAAAAATTATTAAAATTTAAAGAATATTTAACACTCTGTCTGTATTTTAAACAGTGTGTAGTCACATCTCAATTTGGAAATTCTGCAATGAACTGACCAGCCGCCTACTTCTTCGGAAACTTTCCAATAACATAAGTTTATAACTGTTTATCTCTATTTATGATTGAAGATTTTTTTTTTTTTTTTTTTAAGAGAATTTCCTTGAAACGGAAAAAATTACAAATTTCAAAAAGCGTGGGAAAGATTAGGACTAATTTGAGATTATAATAACTATGAGATAATAACTTTTGTTTCCACTTTAAAAATAACTGGGAGTATGTTTGATAAATTATTGTGAGTTCCCAAAGTTGTAAGTATATGTTTGGGAAACTAAATGTCCAAATTTATGTTGTACTTGTAACAACAACAAAGGACTACACTGAGGTATTTTAATAATAATTAAAAAATATGTAAGTAATATTAAATAAAATAATTTAGTAATATATAAAAGAAAATTAAGAAAAACTAAAATTGTCATCATCGTTGGTCGAGACTGTCACCGGTTCATAGTCATTAGAGGTGTGTCATATGACATTGTTAGCATAAAATTGATTGACACAAACTGATGTATCATCTATTTGATGTTGGTGGAAGCATGAGATAAAACCTTAGCGTTTCATTGTAAGATGACGTCGAATATATCTCCACCTCCTGTAGCCAAACGTTGCAGCCCATGTTGATCAATCTAAAGCTGGTCGTGTCACCATAACACTTTGACAGTCAATCAACAATGGTTTGGCCATCGGCGACAACAATTGCCAAATTTTTTATTTTATAAAAATGATTTTATAAATTAATTATTGTACTTAAATGATTAACATAAGTAAACATAATAATTTTTATTCTTATATAAGGGTATAATTGACATTGTCTTGTTGAAAATCAACTCTTTTGATTCTAAAATAATTAGCTTGGATTATAATTCGGTTCAAAAATCAATTACCAAATATTTTTCATATCATAGCTTAAAGATAAAGTGATTATTTTGTAATCTACAACAATCCAAAACACACTCACAAACTTTCGTTTAAATTACGGTAAAGATTATTAAAATTAGTCAATAATCTCCCTTATTAATTTTTATCACTTTTCCTTTTTTCAGTGAATAAATGTAGCCAAGTGAGAATACCCCACGTGTGAAGATATTACCACACATCCCCTCTCACCGTCTCTCTCTCCTCAATATCTCCACTTATCATCCATCTCTTCCTCCATGACTCTCTTTCTCTTCCACACAGTTCCAACCGCTCACACTCACTCCTCCACATTCTCCACTCTCTCATGCTCATTCAAACCCCACAAAAACCCCCTAAGAATCACCAAAACACCTCCTCCAAGAGACACAGTCATCGACTTCGGCAAGTACAAAGGCAAAATGCTTGGCACCCTCCCTTCAACCTACCTCAAATGGGTCTCCAAGAACCTCCGCGCCAGAGACTTCGAGCACTGGGCAAAACTCGCCGACCAAGTCCTCAAAGATCCCGTTTATAAAGATCGACTAGAATGGGAGTTTGCAGAAAGCGTCTTGATTGGAAATAACGTAAATAACGTCAAATTGTCAGGCAATGATAAGAATACTGGTGCAGTTTCTCAGTTGTTAGAGTTGAGTGAAAGATTTGCCTGGGATAATGAAAATAAGGCTGCTTGGAGTCAGGTTAATTTTGAGCTTTTGGGGACCAGTAAAGGCGGAAGAATACCAAGAATTTTTGACGATGAAAGTGAAAAAGATGAAGAGAAAGAGTTGTTTAAAGTGAAGAAGAAAGAGAGAGTTGGGATGTTGACAGAGAGTGAAGAAAGGAGAAGGAAGAGGAGGTCGAGAATGAGAGCGAAAGAGAAGACGGAGATTAGAAATGGTTGATAAGATTGACGGTGAGATTGAGAGGGATGATGATAAAGATTTGAGGGTGGAGATTAACAATCCATTTCCTGGACGTGAAGCACTGTTGAAGAAAGCGCTTAATCGGAAGAAATTTATGTAAATATGTAACAGTGATTTGTGATTTTCTAACTAAATGTGTCAGTTTGAGGATAAAATTTTTGGAGTTGATATTGTTAAGAAAGACTTTAAATGAAATTGTTACTTTCCACGTTAGGTCCGCTTAAATATATTTAACTTTATTATTATTATTATTATTATTAGAGCATCTCCAACAAAACATCTTTTATATATATAAAGAGTATCTTTATTAATTTTTAAATATAAAAAATATAATTTTTATTCAAATCTAAAAGACTCTTTAAATTTAATGAAGATACTCTTTATTTTTAAGAAAGAGATTTAATGAGAGAGCGAATTAATAAATAAAATGCAGAGAAATTTGTAATTTACTAATTAAAATTAAGATAGAGAGTGAAATTTAACTCTCTAAATGTGGAGAGTCAAACTCACTCTCTAATTTATATTTTAAAGATAAAGAGCCTGTTGGACTCTTGTTTTTATGGATAAACTCTTTATAATAAAGAGTTTGAGTCATATAAAGATTCATTTGAAGATGCTCTTATTCTAGATAGATAATTAAGAGCTGTTTGAACTGCAGTTATAAAAATTTAAAATCCTGAAACATGCTACCTTATTATAATTGTTATTATATAATATGACAAATAAACCCTTATAAGTGCACATAAAACCGATAAATACATTCTAGATTGTTAATATCAATATAATTAATTAAAAACCGGTAATGTGTGCTAAACATATGAAATATGAGTCATAAGTTAACAAGAGAATAAACATAATTAAGAATGCTTAATAACTTAGTAATTAAAACAAAATAGAAAAGCATGTATTAATTATACTCTAAAGACAAAAGACATCTTTTATCTTTAAAAAGAAATAAAATCAGTAAGAATTAATTAACCCAACTTATTAAAATAATAAAAAAATAACATTCAAAAACCATTTTGTGTGAACTGGAATCAAGTTGAAATGCGGTTTTGTTTTTTATTTGACTACATGGTTTAAATTACTAAAATAAGTGATAGATTTTTAAAATTTGTATAAGGGAGTTAGAGAGCGGATCCTTAGATTTTACCTGATTTTGACTGACCCAACCTATGATTGAAATAAGCTACAGCAATCAGAGTATAGGGTTTCTGGTAGAGTGTATAAGTTGAGTGTTAACCCCAAGGAGAAGAAGAAATTACATATGCATGCACTACTCTATAATACTAATACTTCCTCATTCTGCATGTGACAAATCCCACATCCCATGCATATGAATATGCAGAATCAGTCAAATTTGTGTTCATCAAATCCAAATACACAAGGACACTTGTCTGAAACCTAACTGAGCTTCTCCATTTTATGAATATTTTGAAACCTTTATCTCAAGAGCTCAAAACTTTTACAGGAAATTCAGCCGCCTAGTTATACAATTGACTAATTATTTAACACTAACGTAGAGGCAAGAAAGAACCAAGTGGAATTATTTTTTATTCACAAGATCAAGCATAAAGAACCTAGAGGTTTGTAATCATCTAATCATCCACTAGAAATTTAATAAAGACTAAGCATAAAGAAATTCTCAACCACCCTCATCCAGATATCCAATATAACCAAATGGTAAATCCATATAAAATCCAATAACCACAATCAAAGCAAATAATTCAAGGTACAGTAACAACAATAAACAAAAATGTGATTTACCCATGAAATCATATCAACACATGCACAACAGCCAGTGGCGGACTCAGGATTTTTACCCAGTGTGGCCTCCACAGCTCTATTATTGTTTGTCAAACAACTAGTGAAAACTTAAAAAAAATCACCAAACCTCAAATAAAAAAATAATAATATAATATCAAGAACCTGAAATAAAAGAATACTAAAACACATTGCTTTCCTATTTGAATAAATTTATGAGAAGTAAAATTTCAAGTAAACCTTAAGCAAAACCTTCTTTTAATTTTTGGCTTTCAAATATTATGATATAAATTTTCATAACTTTGATTAGACCTAACGTAAGCTAAAGTCAACTAAAACTTAAATCAAGTCAACATTACGTTGACTTTTAATATGAATTAGTAAAAAAAGGGGGGGATTTTTCTTGATATGAACATAGATAGTAACTCAAATTTCTTTAATAATTTTGAGTAGCTGAATGGTAATATTTGAAATGTAGGAAATTGGTGGGTGAAGGGTAAAAAATAACGTCATTTAAAATATAGTTATGGTTTTAATTTGGGAAAATAGGAACATTCTTGGACATAAAATACAAAATAAACTCACAAGATCCATATATTTTTCCCTCAAATTAGAATAAAAAACCTCAAAAAAAAAAAAAAAAAAAAGAAAAGAAAAAAAGAAAAAGAAAAGAAAAAAACATGATTCAACCTTAAAATAGACTAAATTGAAATAAGCAATACATATATCTAAAACCAGGGGTGGACCCAAGCCCTTGGAGGGTAGGCCTAGGCCTGCCCTCAACTTTTAAAAAAAAAAAATTGCAAAGTTTTTTTAAAAGGTTAAAAAAAAAGTTAAAAGTTACAAATTAAAAAGTTATATTTTGTCTGTTTCATCTTTTTCTTCCCCAATTCCTATCTTCCCTTTTACATGACAGCTGAGGCTCAGACCTTGAACCAAAAATTAAAAAATCCCCCTTTTAACTTCTCTCACTCACGTCTCTCACTCACGTCTCTTGAAGGTTAGCCTACTAAAATATTGAAGTTTTAAGTTTAAATAAGCTCCTTAGATGATTAATCCATAATTTAACGTGTATATTTATATTGTTGTAGCCTTGCAGGAACAACGAAGAAGTTGAAGAACTAGCTGTTTTGCTGCTAATCATTTTGGGTGCTTCAAGCTATAAAATTGCGGAGAAAGGGCAAGGGAATAGGTATGTAAGATTGATGTCAAAATCATATTGAAAACTGCAGGAAAATATGCAAGAAAATGACATACGCCTACAATTTTAGAGTATTGGGTGAAAAGTTTTAGTGAGAGAAAGTTTTATTAGAGTTTACCAAATAGAATAAGATAGGTGTGTTAAAATATGTCTTTAACGCATTAAAATATGCATTTAATGATCACATCTACATTATAGTTGTTGCCTTGTTGGGCTATGGGTTAAATTCGCCAAAACTATGTTATTTGTTTTAATTGTTTACATGTATTGGTTTGTTCATATATCTTATTCAAGAGAAAGTTAATTAAGTTGCTAAATTAATTAGTTTTTTTTTTTTTTTTTAAGGAATCTCTTTGTCTCTTATTTTTGGGATCTCATTTTGGTACTGACTCATTATATATTTATTGGATTTGGAATCCAAAACATTAACAAATAAGATTATGATATCCAATTATTTCAAGAGACTGAAGAAAAGTCCAGTAAAAAATGTTGATGGAGACTCTCCTGATATTGAGGTTAATCAAACCCCATTAGAAGAAGAAGCTCCACAACAACAACAACAACACCAAGTAAAAGAAGCTCAACCTTCAATCAAGGTATTCAATTTAGATGAGCTTGAAATTGACCTAGGATTGAGGAATCCAATTAACGAGCTTCGTTGTACTAACAAACAAAAAGAGGAAGTTCGAAGAACATACTTGTTGAAAGGTCCTTGCCAACCTAAATATCATAACTTTCCTTTCACTCCTTTTGGAGATAAAAAGTGTAGGTTTACATTAGAGTGGTACAAAGAAGGTTCACGTTGATGGAATATAGTGTGGCAAAAGATGCAATCCTCTGTTTGAATTGTTATCTTTTTAAACCTGATTATGGTGACCAAGCAGGTGGTGAAGTTTTTGTGAATAAGGGATTTAATAACTAGAAAGATAAAGCAAAAGTGAAAAAACATGTTGGTGATCATTCTAGTACTCATAACCAATGTCATGTCAAGTGTGTTGATTTGATGAACCAAAGGCAACACATTGATGTAAATCTTGCTTGCGTGCCAAAAAAGGGCAAATTGGACTATTTTATTCGCTTGAATGCATCAATTGATTGCATTAGATTTTTTTTACAACAAGGATTAGCATTTCGTGGTCATGACGAGTCAGTTGAATCTGAAAATCAAGGTAACTTTATGGAACTATTGAAGTTTCTATCCAATCACAATGATGACATAAAGAAAGTTGTGCTGGGAAAAGCTCCGAAAAACCATCAAATGATGGCCCCCAAAATCCAGAGGCAACTAACTAGTGTTTATGCTCATTTGACAACCAAGAAAATTATTGCAGAAATTGTGAGAGATAAACAACCGTTTTTTTTTACTAGTTGATGAATCTCGTGATGTGGCAGTGAAAGAACAAATGGCTATTGTCTTTCGCTATGTGGACAAAATAGGTTGTGTTATTGAACGTTTTATTAGGATTGTGCATGTTAAAAATACTTCTGCAAAGTCTTTGAAAATTGCAATAGATGCCTTTTTTTGTGAAATATGGATTGAGTTTGACAAGTTTATGGGGGCAAGGTTACAATGGAGCAAGCAATATGAGGGGTGGGTTCAATGGTTTGAAGACTTTGATATTGAGAGAAAATAAATCAGCTTTCTACATTAATTGTTTCTCTTATCAACTCCAATTGGTGCTAGTCAAAGTTGTTAGTAAATATTCGGCATTGGGTGCATTTTTTCAAACTCTTTTTATGTTATCAAACACTGTAGCAGCATCTTGCAAAGCGAGAGATCTTCTACGTGATAAACAGTATGAATATGTGATATCTTTGATTTCTAATGGTGATATTTAGACGGGACGAAGGTTGAATCAAGAATGCACTAGTAAACAATCAGGAGATACACGTTAGGGTTCACACATAGAGACAATTCATAGTGTCATAAACTTATTTTCTTCTGTTGTTGGTGTGCTCAGAGTGATTGAGATTGAAGGAGATGATTGGCAAAACAAAAATCCAGCAAGGAGTTTATTACGAATCATGGAGAATTTTGAATTCGTCTTTTTGTTATTCTTGATGAAGAAAGTATTGGAAATCACATATGAACTGTCACAAGCATTACAAAAAAAAAAAGATCAAGTTCTTCTTGATGCCATGCAATTTGTACACATTTCAAAGCGTCGATTGCATAAATTGAGAAATGAAGACGCTTGCTGATGGAAATGCAAAATGTCATATTTAACCCCCTTAATGTTTAGTCTTTTATACGTATTTGTTTCCTAATTATACTCATTATTACTTTATTTTGGTTTAGGAAGCAAATGGAGGTGTTAATTGAAAAACGGAATTAATTAGGGGAATTCGGACAGTTTCGCCACTGCGTTCGTATTCTGGGCATAATTCTCTCATCCGAGCTCCGATTGAGATGATTCAAAATGCTGTGGAACGATAAGAAAGAGATCTACAATTTCATGTTTTGATTTTTTAGAAATACTGGCTGAATAAAGGTTGTAATCAAGCTTGAAGTTGACGCACCTGCATTGCCGACGTCCTGGAGCGTTCTGACTTGTTATGCAAGTCAGTCTATTATTGCACGTTTTGAAGACATACTTGCTGCACGAAAATTACACTGGAAACACCACTTTCCTATTTTATTAGGACTCTATTTTTTTTAATTTCCAATTAATCAGATTAGGATAAATGTTATTTTAGGATAGGAGAATATTTCTTTTAGGAGATTGAGTGGGATTCGAATTCTAAAATTAGATTTTAAAAGGGAGATCAGATTAGGTTTTTAGGAGACCACGCCTCTCTCTCTTCTCTCCTCTAGAATTTTCTTTCTCTTGAGTTTTTGTGATGGCCATGAGCGGCTAGAACTTTTGTAACTTAGTCGAAGGAAACGGAAACCTCAGAATCAAATAAACTGTGAGATCTTTCTGTTTTTAGTGTTAAATTCATGTTTGAGTATTGAATGTTATTCTGCATATTTTCATGATTGATGCATTTAATTACTAGGAGGCCTACTAGTGTTTTATTTGTTGAAATCTACTGCTAAGTTTGATATCAAATCCGTAATTGTTTGATCCCTCCAACTTGTGAAGCAATTAGGGTTAGTAATTTGCTGCGTCAGGAATTAGTAACCTTACGAAGAACATTCAACTAAATTAAATACAACCGCTTGTGTTTGTGTTGTTTAGCTTCATCGATCTCTCTAATTCTTAAGGCTGCCACTAGATTAAATCTTAAGCGCTTGTCTAGGGTTGTTTAGGGGTAAGATTAATTAGGATCGCTTGTTTCCTGATTAATTACAATTAAGGAGAGATAGGAAATTAGTTCCAACGGTGAATATTCAATGTGTAAATTGATTATCTTTGCATCAATGATCAGTTGTAAGATTCCGATGGTGGATGTTGACAGAGACCAAGTTCGTCATTTTGATTGAATTTGAATTAAATTGTTTTTGTTTTTGCTGAGATTGTTTTCTGTTTTTACACAAACCCCCACCCCCACCTTTTTCACATAAAAAAAAATTCGGCTAGGACACTCTTCGTGGGATCGACCCTTGCTTACCCTATTTACAGTTCAGTAGTTAGGTTCGGAAGGTTTTAATTATGGGTGCCTACGACAGTACACCAGATTTTGGCGCCGTTGCCGGGGAGTGATTCTAGTTGATTATTTTTGTTTTTGTGATTTTTTTTTATTGCGTTTTTTGTTATATTTTTTTTATTTTGCAAAAAAAAGAAAAAGAAAAAACCGTGAATGAGTAATCTTGTTTTGGATGAACAGAGTACTATTCATAAGGAAAATTTTGGTTGAGTTAGGAGTGCTGCTAGTACTCGTTTCAAAGAAAACGATGTTCTGAGCAAGACTAGAAAAATTTCTAGCCCCACCCTCTTGAGGCCAAATTCGAATGTTTTAATAGGGTTTTTTCCATTTTAGTGTTTTTGGCCAATTTAATTTAATTAATTTTTTTTTTTAAATTTTCTAGTTAGTTTTCAATTTTTGTCATTCATTCTAATTCTTTTATTAGGTTTTTTGTTGTATGACCAGGTCCTCTAACCTTGGTGAATTAACATTCGATCCAGGAATTGAAAGCACTTTGCGTAGGTTAAGGAAGGAAGTTCGGAGAAATTCTGAGGAAAGCAATTTGGCTTTTGATTCCCAATTTGCTAGCAACTCTAATATAGAAAAGGAGGACGTCATGGCTGGAAATCGGACTTTGAAAGAGCTTGCTGCCCCTGATTTGAATCAAGCACCTTTATGCATAACATTTCCTGTTTTAGATGCTGCTGCTACTACTTTTGAGTTAAAATTTGGACTAATACATCTCTTGCCCACTTTTCATGGCCTTGCAGGTGAAGATCCTCATAAGCATTTAAAGGAGCTTCATGTGGTTTGCACAAGTATGAAACCTACGGGGGTGACCGATGAGCAAATTAAATTAAGAGCTTTCCCGTTTTCTTTGAAGGATTCGGCTAAGGATTGGCTTTATTATCTACCCTCCAAAACTATAAACACATGGAACGAGATGAAGAGATTATTTCTGGAGAAATATTTCCCAGCTTCGAGGGCAGCCAACATTCGGAAAGAAATTTGTGGTGTAAGGAAGCACAACGGAGAGTCCCTACATGAATACGGGAACGTTTTAAGAAATTGTGTAAGTCGCCCCCATCATCGATTAGTGAGCAGCATCGATCCAAGACTTACGAGGGCCTTACATACACTGATAGGAGTATGATTGATGCTGTAAGTGGAGGAGCTTTGGTGGATAAGACCCTTGAGGCCGCGAGGAACTTGATTACAAATATGGCGGCCAATTCTCAATAGTTTGGTAGTAGGCTTGACCTTCCATCTAGGCGTGATAATGAGGTAAATATTTCGTCCCTAGAACAACAAATCTCTAGTCTAACTTCTCTTGTTCGTCAAATGGCTGTAGGTAATATGCAAACGGTGAAGGCTTGTGGAATTTGTTCGGTAGTAGGGCATCCAACTGATATGTGCCCAACTCTTCAAGAGGAGCCCATTGAGCAAGTGAATGTAGTAGGTGGTTTTCCTGGACAACCGCAAAGGAAGTATGATCCTTATTCGAGCACATATAACCCTGGATGGAGGGATCACCCTAATCTTGGCTATGGGAATCAACAAATGAGTCAGCCTCACCATCAAAACCGCTCAAATTACCAGCAGTACCAGCAGCCATACCCCCTAGACAACAACCAAGCCAAACTTCTAATTCTGGTATGTCTTTAGAAGATATTGTTAAGTCTCTTGCAACTAATACTTTGCAATTTCAACAGGAGACGAGGGCCAGTGTTCAAAGTTTGGAGAATCAGATGAGTCAAATGGCAACCGCGATCAATAGGTTGGAGGCGCAAAGTTCGGGGAAATTACCCTCTCAAACGGTGGTCAATCCAAGAGAGAATGTAAGTGCGATCGTTTTGAGAAGTGGTAAAGAGGTTGAGATTCCAATAAAGGCAGCCCCTGCATCATCGAAGGAAGAAAAAGAGAAAGACGTAGTTGTAGACAACAACGTTCCCAACGACGATGGTGTTCCTAACAGTAAGTTTTCACCTCTGTCCGACTATAAACCGGTACCACCTTTTCCTCAAGCTTTAGTAGAATCTAAAAGAGATGAGAAAAACAGAGATATGTATGAGACTTTTCGTAGATACGAGAAACTTAAGGGGTGTGAAAAGGTGAGAGTAGGAGAAAATGTTTCTGCAGTGATTCAGAGAAAACTTCCAGCGAAGTGCAAGGATCCAGGTATGTTTACTATCCCTTGTATGATAGGTAACACTAGGTTTGAGAAGGCCATGATAGACTTAGGAGCTTCTATTAATGTCATGCCATATTCCATATATGCTTCTTTGAAACTTGGACCTTCGAATAAAACTAGTATTGTAATTCAATTAGCTGATGGATCTAATGCTTATCCTAAGGGTGTAGTTGAGGATGTTTTGGTTCAAGTTAATGGCTTAGTTTTCCCCACTGATTTTTATGTGCTTGATATGGAAAATGGTGATCAAACTGCCCCTATTTTGTTAGGAAGACCATTCTTAAAAACATCCAAGACTAAGATAGATGTTTATAGTGGCATACTTACCATGGAATTTGATGGTGAAATTGTTAAGTTTGACATTTATGATGCCATGAAATATCCTGATGATGATCATGATCATGTTTATTCTATTGATGTGGTTGATTCTTTAGCACAGGAAGTTTTTGAACTCAATGGAAAAGATGGATTGGGAGTTGCCATTAGTAAGCATCTTCAGGAAGAGAATGAGGAGTTAGCTTTTAGTACTGATTTGCAGGAAATGGTTGCAGCATGGAATGATTCTCCAAAGTTACAGCAGCAGTCAGGTAACATTCCTTGTATTGCATTACCAATTTCTAACGAGGAGCCTTTACCTTCTGTTTTGCAGGCCCCCATTCCAGATTTGAAGCCTCTCCCTAGTTACCTCAAGAACGTGTTCCTGGGAGATGGTAGAATGTTACTTAGTGCATCGCAAGAACAAAAGCCTTGAGTCAAGCCAATGACAATAAACAAAGGTGCTGCTTGGGAGCAACCCAAGGGGAGTTTGTTTTTTTTTTTCTTGCATTTTAATTTTGGTTATTTTTGCCCTTTTCTTTGCATTTCATCTTCCATTGGGGACAATGTCAGTTTTAAGTGTGGGGGAGGGGATTTAGGTTTTGTTTAGGATTTAGGTTTTGTTTAGGTCGTGTTTTAAGTTACGTTAAAAAAAAAAAAAAAAAAAAAAAAAAAAAATCTGCCTAGTTTAAGGGTATATCGGCTGGAAACCAGAACCCGCCTTAAAAACTGCCTAGCAGTACTTGGAAACCTCGGGTATAACAACGCCATGTACACCTTAAACGAAATACCCCTGCATTTGTTTTTAGGAAGGTTTATGCTTTAAGTCATGTCTTTGAACGTCTACTGATGCATGAAATAGTAACTTGACTTTGTTGTTGAACATATTCCTTGACTTAGGATGTTAGCAATATTTCATAAAATAGAGTTAATCATATTCGAATCCTTGTAGTTTGAAACAATATGTCTTGAGAAGTTGTGTGAACTTAGTGACGAAGCATAATTGAGGAATGTATAACAACCCTTAAAAGGAAAAAAAAAAAAAAATTGTTTCTCTTAAGCTAGTCCTAAATTTGGGTTTAAGCAAATAGGAAAAAGAAAAGAAAGGTATGTGGTGAGTCGAGATGGAGCGTAAAACGCACTCACTCATAAACACAACCATGAAATGAGATGGAGCATAAAATGCACTCATTCTTTTTCAAAACAGAAAAAAAAAAAAAAATTGTATCCTTAGTTTGCTACCCAGTTTGTAGTAGTAGAGAGAAACAGTTGAGGAAAAGTTGAGAGGGAGTTGTACATGAATTGGTTGTGATTAGTTCCCTTGTTTGCATTGGCTGATTAAGAGTAATTGTGGAAGATGATAAAGAGAGATGAATGTCATTAACTCTGTTTTATTTTATTTTCTTTGCTTCCTAAGTTAGGTATGAATATGCATGGATTAAATATTGTTGCTTATGCATCATGCTGATGTTCTTGAGATGACTTGAGATGATGGTGTTCTTGATATGACTTGAGTGTAGGGTTTGTTTAAATTAGTTTCCCCGAGGACGTGCAAAAGCTAAGTGTGGGGGAATTTGATGGGAATGCAAAATGTCATATTTAACCCCCTTAATGTTTAGTCTTTTATACGTATTTGTTTCCTAATTGTACTCATTATTACTTTATTTTGGTTTAGGAAGCAAATGGAGGTGTTAATTGAAAAACGGAATTAATTAGGGGAATTCGGACAAGCCTTTCGCCACGTCATATTCAGGTATAATTCTCTCATCCGAGCTCCGATTGAGATGATTCAAAATGTTGTGGAACGATAAGAAAGAGATCTACAATTTCATGTTTTGAGTTTTTAGAGATACTAGCTGAATAAAGGTTGTAATCGAGCTTGAAGTTGACGCACCTGCATTGCCGACGTCCTGGAGCGTTCTGACTTGTTATGCAAGTCGGTCTATTATTGCACGTTTTGAAGACATACTTGCTGCACGAAAATTACACTGGAAACACCACTTTCCTATTTTATTAGGACTCTATTTTTTTTTTTATTTCCAATTAATCAGATTAGGATAAATTTTATTTTAGGATAGGAGAATATTTCTTTTAGGAGATAGAGTGGGATTCGAATTCTAAAATTAGATTTTAAAAGGGAGATCAGATTAGGTTTTTAGGAGACCACACCTCTATCTCTTCTCTCCTCTGGAATTTTCTTTCTCTTGAGTTTTTGTGATGGCCATGAGCGGCTAGAACTTTTGTAACTTGGTCGAAGGAAACAGAAACCTCGGAATCAAATAAACTGTGAGATCTTTCTGTTTTTAGTGTTAAATTCATGTTTGAGTATTGAATGTTATTCTGTGCATATTTTCATGATTGATGCATTTAATTACTAGGAGGCCTACTAGTGTTTTATTTGTTGAAATCTACTACTAAGTTTGATATCAAATCCGTAATTGTTTGATCCCTCTAACTTGTGAAGCAATTAGGGTTAGTAATTTGATGCGTCAGGAATTAGTAACCTTACGAAGAACATTCAACTAAATTAAATACAACCGCTTGTGTTTGTGTTGTTTAGCTTCATCGATCTCTCTAATTCTTAAGGCTGCCACTAGATTAAATCTTAAGCGCTTGTCTAGGGTTGTTTAGGGGTAAGATTAATTAGGATCGCTTGTTTCCTGATTAATTACAATTAAGGAGAGATAGGAAATTAGTTCCAACGGTGAATATTCAATGTGTAAATTGATTATCTTTGCATCAATGATCAGTTGTAAGATTCCGATGGTGGATGTTGACAGAGACCAAGTTCGTCATTTTGATTGAATTCGAATTAAATTGTTTTTGTTTTTGCTGAGATTGTTTTCTGTTTTTACACAAACCCCCCAGCCTTTTTCACATCAAAGAAAATTCGGCTAGACACTCTTCGTGGGATCGACCCTTGCTTACCCTATTTACAGTTCAGTAGTTATGTTCGGAAGGTTTTAATTCTGGGTGCCTACGACAGCGCACCACTTGCTTCAACATATTGTTGAAAGGAGCTTATGATCTGTGTAAAGATAATGACATACCAATCCCGGAGAACATGGAAGATAATTTTGGGAGGACAAAATGGGGGATTGCTCCAATTACGAATAAACATCATTTTAAGGTGGAATTGATGTACACAGTTTTAGATAACATTCAAGAAGAACTCAATAATCGTTTTGATGAAGTAAATATGAGGTTGCTTTAGTGTATGACATCTCTTGATCCAAATAACTCTTTTGCTGCATTTAACAAAGACATATTACTTGAGTTTGCAAAGTTCTATCCTGTCGATTTTCCTCAACACAATATTTGGTTGCTCGATAATCAACTTGAAAACTATTATGAGAATGTTAGCACCAACGCCAGTTTCACTTATGTTGATGGGATTGCCGATCTTGCAAAAAAAAATGGTTGAGTTTAAGAAGGATGTTGCTTACGACAAAGTTTTCTTGCTTATTAAATTAGCATTGGTTTTGCCCATGACTACTGTAACAGTTGAAAGGGTGTTCTCTACAATGAATCTTGTTAAGAATATTTTGCGTAATCGAATAGGAGACGAGTGGATGAACAATTGCTTAGTAGTTTATATTGAAAAGGAAGTTTTTGCTACAATTCAAAATGAAGATATCATTGAACATTTTCAGAACATAATGAAGCAAAAAATCGTGTTAAGTTAAAGATCTTCAGGTATACTATTCTAATTTGCTTTCATTTTTAAATAATCAATATTCATATTATTTAGATATTTAGGTATACCATTCTAACTTTATTTTTGGGTCAATACGTAGATGATGTGTGAATCTTTAATCTAGACGGTTGAGTTAGAATGTTAATGCTTGGATCTGGATTTGGAGTGATTGTAATCCATCTCTTTATAAACCTTTGTGTATTTTACTTCTGTTAGAGTTTTGATTGAGCTCTAAATTTGTGTAGAATATCTTTGATGGATTTGTGGTTTTTTTAAACTCTTTTGATTATATTGGATTTAAGTGGATCATTAGATTCCCATGGTTTTTTTATCTCTTTATATTGAAGAGGTTTTTCCACGTAATTTTTTTTGTATTTCCTTGTGAATTGGATGTTATTTTTTTATGTTTTCACTAGTTGATTGGCAAACAGTGGCAGAGCCATGGGAGTCTCCCTTAGGCAAAAATCTTGGGTCTGCCACTGATGCACTTGTGGTATGCAAGAGGCGAGATAACAAAAGGTTTCATTCTTCAAGGTCCAATCAAATGGTTGGCATGTGTCCACTATCCACCTCTAAAAAGGCGGGCTATTTGAAGGCGAAGTGTCTTAAAGAAACTCATTTATGAGTTTTTAGTGTTTTCTATAATGAGGATTTTTTTCAAAGCAAGGTTTTGCGATTTCTTTCAAGACACTTAATCTAATTTAAGAGTAATGTTACCGTCATTGACGGTAGTGCACCAAATTTGTACATCGAATAACGTGACAAAATCCTAACCGTTGATTAATATTAAATTAAAATTAATCAATAGTCAAGATTTTATTATGTACAAATTCAATATACTACCGTCGATAACTGTATTATTTTTTCTAATTTAATCGTTCTTTGATGGAAACAATAAACAAACATTTAAATAAATAAAAAATTAAGAAAATCGTGCAGGTCATAATCAAAGTAAGCACTACATGCGCGACATAAACAGTGATATGTTTGTCTATACCTCTGCATGTTAACGCGTGTTTTCGCAATGTCACGCGTCATTATGTTTCAACTAAATTTCAAACTTCCCAACCACGCGCCTTTCAACTTTTTGTTTACACTTTCTATAAAATCCTAAATAGATATCTATTTTTCTTTTTATAAATCTTATAATTTTTTTTGTTAAAAAATTCTTTGTTTATAATTTTGGGAACTACCCAAAGATGCAGTATCACATGTTAGAAATTATAAGATTAAATTATGGACCTAATATTATTTATTATTAAACTCAAATAATTAATAATAATTAAGTGATGTTATATTTTAATAAAAAAGTCTGGAGTTACGCGCTAGACAGCAAGCGTGGGATTGAAGGACGTAGTTTCTAGTTTTTACTGGCACAACCAGTATTTGCAGTGATTTGAAGACGTCCACAAATGTGTTAGTGTTAGGCTTCCATTTTCATTTGAAATGACAGACCAGGAAGGAGGAGAAGAGTACCTTTTCAAGATTGTAATAATCGGAGACTCTGCTGTTGGCAAATCCAATTTACTCTCCAGATACGCACGCAATGAGTTTAATCAAAATTCAAAAGCCACCATTGGCGTGGAGTTTCAGACGCAGTGCTTGGAAATTGATGGCAAAGAAGTCAAGGCTCAGCTTTGGGATACTGCTGGACAAGAGCGCTTTCGTGCCGTTACTTCTGCTTATTACAGAGGAGCTTTTGGCGCTCTTCTTGTTTACGATATCAGTCGCCGCTCTACCTTTCAGAGTGTTTCCAGGTGGCTTGGTGAACTCAGCAGTAAGTGATTCTTCTAATTCTGCGAATTTATAGGACATCAAATTGGTAAACTTTAGCATCTTAAACTGCACTAGGTTGTCTTCCGCTGGATTGTTAAAAGAATTTGTTTATTGTTTTTGACTTTGTGCCTCAAGTTTAAATTTTGTTTTGTAAGAATTATATGCTCTAATTTGAGGAAGACAGGTGGGTATTTGAGTAGTATGTAGATATTGCATTTACCCCCCGGGGCTGGGGTCCTGCAATTTAAACTACTAGGATAGACCCCTGATTCTAATAGATGTTAACATTTGTAAAAAAATGTCATTTCAAAGTTAGAATTTAATTAGCATTTGTTAGTTTGAGGAGGGTATTTGAAACGCTGGAATCTTGACAGCGTTGGGCCAAAAGCTCAAGGTGCATTAAGTCTTTCTCACTTTAAGTATATGCATATTCTCACTCTTTAATTGGATTTGTAATTGAATCAGTACAAACCTGGAAAGGTTATTATGTTTACGGTTTATAAGTAAGAACTTAAAGAAACAGGAATTGCTTTTAAATAAAGTCAATGCTGGCAGGGGCAGGAGTAACATAACTAAATTTTGTGGGACAATTTCTTTCCTAAGCTATTAATTTTTCTAATCTAAATACTAATGACAATTTCCATTTCGGTCCAATAATGAACAGGTATTGAAAAGGCATCATGATCCTAGATTATTTTACATCCAAAAAGTTAGATTTCGCGTAGTTAAAGGTTAAGATTCTGTGCGTATGTAATTCCTGATGACATTGAAGCATTAGGTATGGAATCTGTTATGCTGAACCTGTCACTGAGTTTATGGCTGATGGCAGTATAAAGATGAAAATGTTAAACCAAGTACTGACAATTCCCAAGAATATATTATATAGGCACGGTTTATAGTTAAAATAAAGATATTCAACTTGACCTAGGAATTGAAAATAAATGTAGGAAGAGCAAGCCTGAAAACATTTCCAAGATTAGCCACAATTTATGTCTTGTAAATCTTAATTGTTTTTTAGGGTCTGTCAAAGGAGATGGTTGTTTCCCTGGAGCAGAATTAATAACAAATATAGCTAGGTTCTCTATTATAAAACCTTTCATAGCAATGCACAACTGTATGTGGTTAATGCTGAATATTTGGTAATCAATGATTGATTGATGGGAATCTGGTTCTTTGCTCCATCCATTGATTTGTTAGGGTCATGTTTCTCTCGGTACTATTTAACATTCTTGTATAGCTTTTACCAAATGTGTATTCGGTGTCCCATTGTGAAGCACACTATTCTAAATATTGTTGCACTGTTCTTGGAATGATAATGCAGCTCATTCGGATACAACGGTGGCAAGGATGTTGGTTGGAAACAAATGTGATCTGGAGGGCATCAGGGAAGTGAGTGTGGAAGAAGGAAAGAGTCTTGCGGAAGCAGAGGGATTGTTCTTTATTGAGACATCTGCACTCGATTCTACTAACGTTGAAACGGCTTTTGAGATTGTGATTCGGGAGATCTATAACAATGTAAGTAGGAAAGTTTTGAATTCAGATTCCTACAAAGCTGATTTAAGTATCAACAGGGTAAGCCTTGTGAATAATAATGGTTCACAGCAAACTCAGAGCAAATACTCATGTTGTGTTTAGATATTAATTCTCCAAATTGGTATAAAGTCGAAGAAGGGCTTCCTCAAAGTGCTATCATATCTGCCCCCTCAGTCAGTGACTGCATTTGAGGGGTTCTTTAGCAACCACCAAAATATATATGTATACTTGTTTTTTCCCCTTTTGATAAAAGGAATTTATTGTGCTCCGAAAACTATGGTAGCATTTTCATGTCATGTGATATATGTTTAGTGGCATTTTCATGCATTTCTAAAAGGAAAGAAAATTAAACCAAAAATTGTAGAATCTAAAAATATTGAATTTCTTCCTAATATGAAGTTGTAAATCAGATAAGATTTATGATACCATGGGGATATTACTTCACACACACCACTAACTAGCATATTATTGTCAAATGATTTTTTAAATTAATAAATATTAATTATGTTGATAATAAGTATTTATATTCATACATACTTATAAGTGGGGGTTGTAAATGAATTGATTAGTTGTATGGATAACATTACACCCTCTCATATCATTTAGTTCAAAGAATGTTGTATTGCTAAAAAGATCAAATTACTCGTGAAATAAATTACCTTTAAAATTAAGAGAAATGTTATATTATATATGTTTGGTTAGATTAGTAGGTATAAATAACTAATGTTTGGTTGGGTGGAATAAAAAAATTCGGAGAGATCTTTTTACTAAATTGCCCTTTTTATAATAATAATAATATTATTATTTTATTATTAAGATTATTTTTTAACCCCCTAACATTTCAGAATTTAGCTAAAACACCCCAACTATAATAAAAATGTAAAATTTAACAAAATACCCCCAATCACCCAAGACAACTGCTAGTCAATTTGATCGATCGTACGTCGATTTGGTCGTAAACGGCAGATCCATAGATGTGGCCATTTATTTTGGGCCAGATACACGGATTTGGCAGGAAACAACTAGATTGGAGCATGGTCAACCAGATTAGGCCGATCGTGCGCCTTTTTGGCGACTATTGACGGGGGCCGACAACCCTGGTAATATCCGAATTTTAGAATAGATTACCAGAATAATTTTTTATTATCGCTAACAAAACGGCCCCTAAGGTAACATTTGGATTACCTTGGGGTCCAGACAAGTTTAAGATTGAACTATTTTAAATGATTTTTGTCTTGGTCCCATGTTTGGTAGATTTCTAAGGACTATATACTACAAGAAAAATGCCTTTCGGCGTCTAGCAAAATTAGACGCAAAAGTAAAATTTAGACGCTAAAACATATTTCGCGTCTAAATTTCGTAGTCGCCACGTAGTTGCGGAATTGCTGTCGTAGAAAGTATGCACGTCTAAATTTTTGGTTAGACACGGAAAGTTTTTTTTAGCAACTAGCAAATTAGTCGCTAATTGCTGGTTAAAATAGTCCCCCTGCTTAGACGCTAATTGTTCAAGGGTAATTTGGTAAAATGGTATTGTGACTAATCAATTAGTTGCAAAATGTACCTTTTAGTGACTAATAATTTGTCGCGAATGCCACAAAAATTAGATACTAAAAGTGTAAGGATAATTTCGTAAAAAAGTTTTCGCAACTATTTTATTAGTCGACGAATATATCTTTTGATAACCAAAATTTGGTGATTAATTGTAATACTTTTAGACGTTGAATGTAAAATCCAAAAGGTTTTCGCGACCATTTTATTAGTAGTCGAATGTATCTTTTGGTGACCAAAATTTAGTGACTAATTATAGTCATTTTAGACGTTGAATGTGAAATCCAAAAGGTTTTCGCAACTATTTTATTAATGGACGAATGTATCTTTTGGTGACCAAAATTTAGTGGTTAATTCTAATCATTTTAGACGCTGAATATGAAACCAAAAGGTTTTCGCGACTATTTTATTAGTGGACGAATGTATCTTTTGATGACCAAAATTTAATGGTTAATACTAATCATTTTAGACGTTGAATATAAAATCCAAAAGGTTTTTGTGACTATTTTATTAGTGGACGAATGTATCTTTTGGTGACCAAAATTTGTTAGAGCAAGGACACATATATTGAAACATTAAAAAAATAAGTTCAATAATGATATTCGGTTGGCTCACATGACACAACATACAACAGAAATGATATTTTTATGCACCGATAAAGGTGACCTGCAACTTGAATCATTTCCGATGCTATATACAACATTTCCTCTATCACAACACTTTTAAAAGATATCCAAAAATAACAACATTTTAATTTATACACTGCATTATATATAACAATACAATAATTTATCCTCAGTCAATCATGCAACTAGCACTAAACTTGCTATAACTTTAACTATTCTAATTAAACAAAAACATTTCGTTAATGCTGATAAGATTAGCTAATAACAATAGTAATAATAAAAAGCAAAAATCTATGCTAATTAGTAGTTACATAATGTCTCACCCTTGTCTTCAATATCTTTTTGAGTTGGTTATTGCAAGATTCACAGCATAGTCTCACCTTCAGATCAATTATACGCTGAACAACAGATTATAAAATCATAGTAAGTCATAAAAATGTCATCTAATCAAGGAAGGCTCAGTAAACATGACTAAGACTCACAACTCTGAAACACCATAATTACATCTAGACTCATCAAATGCCTCACATGACAACATGCTGCCAATGCGTTGAAGGTAAAGAGAATGCAACAGAAGAGTCTAATACAACTGAAGTAGAAAGCTAAAGCTCCCAAGAAGAGGAAAAAAAGGCACCAAATTGAGGTACTCTCTCATCACAATGTAAAAATAACACCTTTTGCCACCTCAACAAAGTATAATTTTTGTGCACCTTATCTTAAGAGCTAGAATACATATACTTTCTATAGAAGGAAATTCACTGATCAAGTGAACCACATAAAAGCAATTAAGCAGAGGCCATATTAGTTAAAGGCTTATAATGCACATAAGTTTAGCATATACAATTCAAATTCGATACCTCTTGCGTTTTCTCACTCAGCATATCGTTCTCATCTTGCGGCAGTATTCGATTCTTCCATTTTGTTTTAGTTTCCTTTTTCTCATATCTATCCTCTAGCATCTTAGCCAAAGGAAAATGTAGTTCTAACTTTGTTTCAGTTCCCTTTATCCAATGTTAATCAGTTAGCAAAGTTTGCAATAACAAATTTATGCTAATTTATAATTGACTGAGGACAAAACTCTAGCTAATTTATGCTATCTTGATTCTGCTCATACAGCAAATTTAATCCATAAGATACAAGTACTGAAAACTTCCCAACAAAAGTTCTAGAATTCACCACACAAACGATGAGAAAGAATGAAAAAGCCAACCTGAACAAACTATTTCAATACGGGTTGTGGAAGATTCCTATATGCAACAAGGGATACAAGCACTTGGGGAAGAAGATTTAGATGGCTGGCATCACCACCTACAGGCTGAAGAGAAAAATTGAAGAAAGATTGAAACTTTAATATCTTATCTTGTTTGAAAGACGAGGGGTGAAAAAGGAAAGTTGAAAAAACTTACAAAAGCTGAAAGATCTTCAAGAAATTGGTTTCTAGCGGCAAAAACGAAACGAACCCAGAAAAATGTTAATTGAGGAAGAAGAAACAAGGTATGAAATTGAGATAGGAAAATAAATTAATTGTCGAAGAAGAAGAGAACATACAAGAAGAAGCTTTGAAAGAGGCAGAGAATCTATCAGTATAAAGAACAATAGGAGCTATAACCGTAACACATAACATCAAGAACACCAAATTCCCTGGTCTTCATTTTGGTTTCAGAAGCAAAGAAGCACTTTTTGGATCTTTCTTCTTGAAGAAATCAGCCTTTGTTGGTTTTAATAGAAACAGAATTTCATCAACAACAACATTATTGTATAATACACACACCAATCTTTAAGATTCATCACCTATTTTTAATCTCTAAAAACTCTCTGCCTTCTTTTTCTGGGTTCAGAAGTAAAGCAGTAGGGTTTTGTAATGTTTTATATGTGGTGTGGAAAAACGGAGAAGAAGATGCGAACGGAGTGGAGAAGTAGAGAGTGTTTGCGTTTTAAGGTAAAATTGGTTTGGGGATTTTGTATAAGTGGGTTTACTATCTTTTTAATTTTTTTTTTAATTTTAAGTTTCAAAAATTTTTGTGCAAAATTGCTTACCCTTTTTATTTTTTTTTATTTTTTATTTTATTTTATGTTATGTTATGTTACCCTAAAACCGGGTTTGGGGTTTTGTTTTTCTTTAATTGTAAGGATTTAGGGACTTTTCAATTTGTTTACTTTTTAAATTTTAAGGAAAAATTGTTTACTTTTTATATGAGGGTTTGTACAAATGAGTGAAATAGCAGTTAAGCAAAAGTTTTAGGGAAAAATGGTAATGTAAGATGAAAGAGAAGACAAAAATAAAATCAAACACCATTCATTTATTAGTAACAATAAACGAATTTAAAGCACTCATTATAATTATAATACCCATTGTAATGTCAGATGAAAGAGAAGACAAAAATAAAATCACCCATTACGAAGTTAAAGCCACCCATTTAGGAACGTCACTAACAACAAATGCTTAAACAAATTAAAGCAAATGTTGTGAAGAAATTGATTAAAAATCAAATAATAAAATTGAAATACCATCTATAAAAGAATGAGCTTTGACAAAAAAATAAAAAAAAAGTTACCTTCAATGGGGTAATGTAGGCAACAAAAGTAGAATCAAACAATAAAATTGATTTTGGTTACTAGTAGTATATATTATTTTTAATAAACAATATTTAGTGGCTAACATTTTGGTTGCAAAAAAATCATATTAACAACTATAACTTTAGTTGTCAAAATAACATACCCAAAATTTCAATTTATTTCAAGCGAGAACATAGGGCGTTCAAAATTTACCATACATTTGGCAATTAAAATCTTAGTTGCCAAAAGAAGATAATTTATTTCAAGCGGGAACTTGGGGCGCTCAAAATTTACTATACATTTGCTAACTAAAATCTTAGTTGCCAAAATAAGATAATTTGCAACTAGCTAATTAGTTACGCAACAGTAATTTTAGTCACAAATTAAAATAATATTTTTTCATTTTACTGGGAAAGTTTGGTTAAAAAAAATTCATCAACTTTTAGCGACTAAATACATTTTAGTTGCTATACATGAGTTTTTGCAACTAATTGTAATATGCACAAAATAATTCGTTGCCAAATGTACCATGGGCCCTTTGTAATTATTGTCAAAAACTTGGATATTTCGGTAATTGTATTATTTTGTAACTAATAAAAAAAATTAGAAATTAATTAATAAATATTTGCATCTAATTTAGCAACTATTCTGTAGTTGTAAATAATTGTTTTCTGTAACCATAATTTTAATTGCAGAATCTCTTGTTGTAGTTGCCAATTGTGTTCGCGCAAGAATTAGCAACCAAATAAATTAGTCGTTGATGTGATATTTTGGGCAATAAATCACATTAGTCGCAAAATATTAATTTTAGATGTTAAAGGTGGGAATAAATAGGCTCTAAAATTTTATTCTCTTTGGCCGACTAATTGGAATTTAGTTACTAAATATTGGATATCGGCAACTATTTTTGCCTAGTTATAAAAAAAACTTTTTCTGGTAGTGCTACTAGTGGTCCCAAATCCAAAAACTAATCCTGATAGAGTGGCATTAAAAATCCGACACATACACAGGGTTTACTTGGGATTGCCAAAAAAAAAGCTCCAAAATTTAACTACGGAACTATATTTGACTTAGAATCAATTGTTTCTAATTCTTTCTTTAGTTATTTTAATGAAAATAAAATATATTTTCATTTTATTTAAAGTATCATTGTGTACAAATAAAAACTAAAACATTGTTATTTGATAATAATTAACTATAAAAATTCAGTTGTAAACGAATTTATATTTACTTTACAAAATATGAGAATTTATTGATAAAATCATAGTCTAGTTCCATAATACAATCTCTATGTATTCATAATGGTATAACCAAACTTATTTTATTACTATGAAGAGGTACTTAATAAAATTGTAGTTACAAAAATTTTATTTTGACTTAGTTATCCTTAGTGCAAGTGATATAGAAGTAAAGTATGCATTACATTAATAATTAATTAATGAACAATGTCAAATTCAAGATACATACATTGATAAAAGAGATAGATACAGTTTCAAAAAAGTAGTGTATATATTTTTTGTAATATACATATAATTATTACTATGTGGAGACAAGTTTCTTAAGACGAAACCTTGGAAAATTATAACTTTATTACAATGTGAAATTTATTCTTATTTAACTTTAAAGAATTTTTTATAACTACATAAAAGTTATTTCTATATATAATATCATTATAAAGAGGTTTTACTGTATTATAGATAATTCAATTCAATCTTCATCCCAAAAACTAATCCAATCTAATCCCGTCTTCCAAACACATCCGAATAGTATTCTAGACTTTTTCTTTATCTCTAAAAATTAATTTTAAAATGAACCAATTAAACAATTCAATTTTCCACTACACAAATTGAATTTAATGTCAAAAATTTTAACTGGATTAAAACCCATCCCATTATCTTGATGTAATGATTTAAAAATTGTATTATAAATTATATTAAGAGTGGTATTATATGTATAAACTATGTATAGAAACTTTTGTATATATATTCATGTGGCATAACTCTTTTATTATCACATCGTTCATCTATATTATTTAATATTTATTGAGTTGGTTTTGTATATAAATTTATCAATTTACTTTATATCACATTAATTTATATGAAAGGATTTATAAAAAATATTTGTACATTTAGGATTATTCTTATATTAAAACAATGTAAAGTTCTTAAACCAGTTGTCACATTAATTATATGTCTAAGCACTTACAAATGTAAATTTAATTGACATAATCAAGGTTATATATAATCACACCAAATATAATATTAAGAAGTAAATAAATTTATAAAAAGAATTCTTTATTCATGTAATCGTAGTAAAATAGCATTAAATAATACATAGAATAACTGAATTTAAGAATGGAAGCAAGTACAAGTAGTTTGACATAAAAGTAATTGAACAATATTATATTCATACAAATGTTCAAACGACAAGTAGAAGAAAATCCTCCATCAACAGCCATGCAACTCTCACAATTAAGTGGAGAAAAACCCATTCACACTCTTGTTTGAACAAAAAGCAAGAGCGACCACCTATAACCTCTCCTCTGCCCATAAACCTCATTGAGGTAAAAAAAATAAATTTGAATTCAACACACAGGAGAATGTGAATTGGAAGACCACATCAAGCTTATATAACCAGAGATATAACCCTCCACAAAAAGCTTGAAAAATAAAATAAAATCATCTGACGCAACATGGGGTCGTACTTTCTTGGAATATTGAATATTGTTCAATGTTAACATCTCCGTTCCTGATAATAAAACGACCCAATTTTTGCGTCGATTAGTAATTATTCTTTTTTCCAAACCTCGGGATATTTTGAGCCAAAACCATTTTTACATGCAGGGAAAACTGAAAGAGATGAAAAGAAAATGAGAGATTCGGGTTTTAGTCATCTCCTTGAATGTACTAGCACAAAAGCATGGTGGCACAGCGTCGAAGAACATATATTCTGGCTCGTTGCTCCTTCATCAAAGTAGCTTACTTTCTTGTGAACTTTGTCTTTGTTGGATCAAGCTTGCTATTTAGGTGAAGCTGTAAGTTCGCCCCTTTTTTTTTTTTTTTTTTTTAAAATTGAGTTGCAGAAAAAGAACAGGGAAGGATGTTATGAGGTACCTGAGCTAGACGAAAATACCATTTACTTCCTTCAAATCCACTCTCTCTTCTCTACACCCCTTTTCTTCTCCAAGCCGGGCTCCAATCACCGCTCCAACTCCAATGAGATCTGCTAACTACCACCGTCGTTGACATCAACATCTAAAAAACCAACCCAACAACAATAAATCTCAATCTAAATCAACAACTAAAAATCAACCAATATTAACTAAAATCAACAATCAAAACAATATACCATTTCTAAATTGAAACTAGGACACT
The DNA here is from genome assembly GCA_026225825.1 of Pistacia integerrima. Lineage (NCBI taxonomy): Eukaryota > Viridiplantae > Streptophyta > Magnoliopsida > Sapindales > Anacardiaceae > Pistacia > Pistacia integerrima. The sequence goes on along the minus strand of CM047750.1, from coordinate 19,539,563 downwards.
GTATATAGCACCTCATATCCTCGAGGCATATAACAAGTAGGGTTGAGCGGTTCTGGATACTCTGTATTTTCCGGGAGAACTGGAACTGGAATCGGAACCGCACAAGCGAGTTCCCAAAAAAAGCCCGAAAGCCAAGGAACCGCAGTCGAGTTCTTAAATTCAAGGAACCGAAACCTAAAATGCAGATTCCGGTTCCTTTCCCGGGTGCCCTATAAAAAATAATCACTGATAAGAGTCAGAAAATGCATCTTTTTAGTGTTTATTTGTTAGCATTTAAGATTGGTTTAGGGTTGGATTTATGCCTTAATAATCCTTAAGCGTCATTCTTAATACATTGATTTATTTTGATGCATTTTCAGGTATTTTGGACTTAAAATAGATGGAAAGGCTAACAATGAGGAAAGCACGAAGATTCTACGCATATCGGATTTAAGGAATGGTTTCAGAAGAATAAAACGAAGAAAAATTCTGGTTTGTGCTGCGACGTGGACACGATTTTTTGTTTTTTTCATGGAGTTAGATTTCTTGATTGCAAAAGTGTTCTTCAGAGAAACTAAAGTAGATGAATCAAGCTTTTCAGGAAGGTATTATGGGCGAGAATCCGAGTTCGTTTGGGTTCTCAGTAGTTGTTGCAAAACCGGACCTAGAATCCTAGTCGCGGAAGGATTTCCTGGCTGAGTATTGAATATTCGAATGGGCCTAACTGGAGCGTCAGATATCGAAAGCGGGTAATTCAAAAGTCCGGATTCATCTACACATCCGGGACTACAATTTTTATGAAGTGATCAAGCCTAGAAAAGATCTTTTTCATTGCAAGAATCTTGGTGCAAGCTGGAGACGAATTCTGTTTTCCATATCTGATAAGATTTTGACAAATCTGGAAGGCTATCTTTGAGGAAACATCTAGGAAAGATTTTCCGTGAGTCCTGGGGGAGAATGAAGGAAAACACATGTTATTTATTGAGTGTGTTAGGTTAACTAAAGGAGGGACAACAGTGGAGTTTTTTAGAGAGAGTTTCCGTTTTTTTTCCTTCCTCAATAATGAACTCGATGTCCAACTAAACTCCAAGCAAGGCGAAAGGATGAGCTTCTAGGTGTAGTTGTTCTTATTTCTATCTTTGACTCAGCTGTATGGATTGATTGTTAAACATTGCTTATTAATTTACTCTTTGATTAAATAAGAAGGATTTGAATTTAATTGACAACTTTATTTATCTTCTTCTTCTCTTATAATTTCTTAATCCGGTGATTGCAATCTTCTTCTCCGTATAAGTCCAGTCAAGCTTTTCTTATATCAAAGTTGTTAGATGCAATTGATTTCGGTAGATTTATCTTATAGAATTGTCCATTACTGCAGTATTATTATTAAATATATTGTCGCTTCTTGATAATTCATGAGATAGACTTTGAGTGTTTGAGTTGGAGTTAAAGAGTAATTAGTGGCAATCACATTAGGATATTCACGTGCTTTGATTGGATATCTACCAATTGCTGATTTGGGATGTGAAATTAGTAATTGAGATTAAATAATTGAGTCTAGATCTGAATAAGGCAGCAAACTTAGGAAGGATTCCTGGAACCTTGTCATTTCTCTTATTGAATTCTTCAACATATTTTCACAATTCATTATTACAATTTCATTGATAAAACTCAGATTTTTCTCATTACAACCTTACTGTTCAGAATCAAAGTTTACATTTTCTCTTGTAGTTCGCATTCTTCGTGGGATCGACACCTCAACTATACACAATAATTGTGTGTTAGTTTGAGCGTAATCAAATGTTGGCGCCGTTGTCGGGGAATGTGCTTAATTACAAAAAAAAGATTGGCGACTTTGAGACAAGATAGTAATATTGTTCTTTGCTTTTTGTTTTAATTTTTGTTTTTGTTTTTTTTTCTCCTTTCCTTTAGTTCCTTTGGTGTATGCGTAGACTTAGAGATAATCGAGGTAGATTCATTAAAAGACCTGAGATAGAGTTACCTTCTCCTTCCACGTCCGATAGTGAAAGTTCACCAAGATTAAATCATAGTGCTCACCCAAACGAGGATTTAAGGAATTTTAATAACATGGCCAATGATAACGATGAGAATGCGGTTAGAACACTTAAGGATTATTTGCAACCTAGTTGAACGGCCACACCATCTTGTATCATGTTCCCCCCTAATGTTCAATTACCTGAGTTTAAGCCGGGTATGATTCAATTGCTACCAACTTTCCATGGATTAGAGAATGCAAACCCTTATGTCCACATTAGGGAATTTGAGGAAGTAGTAGCAACCTTACAAAATGGGGCTGACACTATAGATACCGTCAAACTTAGGTTTTTCCCTTTTTCTCTTAAGGATAATGCTAAGGTTTGGTTGTATTCATTAAGGCCTAGGTCTATAGGTAGTTGGGATGAGATGACACAAGCCTTCTTCCAAAAATATTTTCTAGCCCATAAGACCAATAACCTCAAGAGACAAATCTCAAACTTTGCACAAAAAGAGAGTGAAACCTTTTACCAAGTTTGGGAACGTTACAAAGATCTTTTGAAATCTTGTCCATACCACGGGTTTGAAAGTTGGCGGGTGGTTAGTTACTTCTATGATGGACTTCTAAGTAGGGAGAGACAATTTGTAGAAACCATGTGTAATGGAGATTTTCTCCACAAAGATCCCGATGTAGCCATAGACTTTCTAGATGATTTATCGGAAAAAGCCCACACTTGGACGGGACCCAATGCTTTAGAAAGTACTAGGAGAAACCAAACAGCTGGAATTTATCAACTTAGGGAGGAGGATAATCTTAGAGCCCGTTTAGAGGTCTTGACCAAGGAAATAGAGGTTTTAAAAACCAAGGATGTTAGAGCCCCCGGACCGGTTGCTAGGATAGAGTCCCATGAACCTTGTTTTATGTGTAATGGAGTAGATCATATACCTAGGGATTGTCCAACCTATTTTGAGTTGAGAGAGATGAAGGAAGAGTGTAGTACTTTAGGTATGCCCTTTAGGAAAACATACTCACCCTACTCTAACACCTTCAATCCTAGTTGGAAGAATCATCCTAACTTTAGTTGGAGAACCGATACACATCCCCCTACCCAATCTAATTCCCAATGGAGACCGGAACCAATTTCCTCTAATGCACCACAATCTTTACCTTTGGAAGATGTTTTCAAGTCATTTATGTAGGCACATGCCCAAAATGTGGAACAGCAAGGCAAGTTAGACCAACGGTTGCTAGAGGAGCAGCAAGGGGTCAAAGAGGAACAAAAGGTGATAAAGAGTCAACTCACCAAGTTGACAAATTTATTGACGGTTCAAGAACAAGGTCGTTTTCCATCACAGCCACAACCTAATCCAAGGGGACAACATATGGCACAAACCTCCAATGTCGACAATCAAAATGTTAAAGAGGTTAATGCCATGATTACTCACAACGGTAAGGTAATTGATGGATCCACTCCACCATCAAACTTGATTCCTAACACCATGAGTAACAAGGCTGAAGCTCCCAAGGATCAAGATGCCCCTAGTGATTCCATACCGGTGCCTTTCCCTCAAGCACTCCTTAAACCTAAGGAGAGAAATTTGGCATTAAAAGGTGAGATACTCGACCAACTTAAGCAAGTTAATATTGTTCATTTGTGTCCAATGTAACTCATAACCTGTAATCTCTAGGCAACACTTGAATTCAATCAATTCACATAAAATTCGTCAATCAAAACCAAAACACAAACAATTATTGATCACAATTCACACCAAATAACTTCACCAAAATCATTCAAACAAACAACAATATAAAAAGTTAGAAACTGTCACCAACTTTTTTTATTCTCCCACTAATTTCAATCACTACAATTATAAAACTACAAAACAACCCAAAAAGCATAACATGAGTACATGACTCATGAGAATAAATCCTATATCTAAGTTTGCAACTATCGCAAATTACACTTAAGTTAAATTACAAAACAAAAAGGACAGCTACAGAAAGAGTAATTAACAAGTAATTTCATTTCTCGGTTTCACTAACTGCATCAAAGGGTACAACAGAAACTAACACTTCTCGGCAAAAGTGTAAGTTACTCATAAAATAAACAAGAAAAAAATCTTCTTCTTCTTCTTCTTCTTCTTTTTTTTTTTTTTTTTTTTAAATTTGTAGCTATAGAGAGAGTAATTTCCTTTTTGGGTTTCACTAACTGGACCATCAATTACAGCTCTAGAAATTACAAGAAAAAGAAAATTAAAAAAAAAAATTACAGCTTTAGAAATAGTAATTTACCATTAATTGCGTTTCTGGGTTTTACTAACAGTACAAAATGGTAGAGTAAAAACTAAAACTTTCCAGGAAAAAGTGTACGTTTTCTCATGAACCAAAAAAAAAAGAAGAAAAATGACCAAACAAACTGCAGTAGCTTGCAATTGCCGCAAATTGCAACAAGATGCTACTTGCAACATCGCATCGCTGCAATTTGTCACAAGCACTTGTAATCGCGCAAAGAGAGTTGTGCAAATTGCAGAGCAGTAAATTGCAAAGAATAGCTTGCAATTGCTACAATTTGCAACAGAATCGCGAATTTGTCAGAGTGACCGCTGCAATTTATAGCAATCAATCATACATAGCATTCAATCATACATAGCAATCAATCATACATAGCATTGTGCTTAGTTTCAGATCACGCACCTTCAATCTAAGTAATATGCCGTGGAGAATCAACACTTGAAGTTCCAGAAAAGTAGAAAACACAGGAGAAGAAGACGACAAAGAGAACGGAGAAGAACCAGAGAAGTAGACAACATAGGAGAAGAAGACGACAGAGAGAATGGAGAAGAAGAGAATAAAAAGATATTGGGAATTTGTTAATTTGAGATACCCTAATCGAATTGGGTATTTTGCTTTGTTTGTAAATGTAAAATTACAAAGATACCCACTATTTATACTAACATTCCAGGGGTCTATTTGTCTATTTGATAAATTAATAAATTATTAATGTTTATAAATTTATTAATTTAATGTTATAATTGGGTATTTATAATATACTAAATATAATGTAGTAAATTTAATATTATCAATTAGTAATGTTTATAATGTAATATAGTAATGTTGTAATTAGTTAAGTAATTATTAAATTATAATATAATGTTATAATTAATTAAGTGATCATACTATAATGTAATATTATAATTATTTAAGTAGTTATTTAATAATAATATAATATTATAATCAATTAAATTTCTAATAATTTAATTAATTACTTATGTTTAATGTTTATACTGTAATATTATAATTAATTAAATTTTTAATTATTTAATTAAGTATTGTAATGTTGTTTATAATAGAATGCTATAATTAATTAAGTAATCATACTATAAATTTATAATGTAATGTTATAATTAATAAAATTCTACTCATTTAATTAAGTATTGTGTAAATTAGTAAATTACTAATGTTTATAATATAATGTCATAATCAATTAAGTAATCATTTAATTATGCAATGTTATAATTAATTATGTGATCATACTATAATGTAATGTTATAATAAATTAAGTAATCATACTATAATCGATAATTTAATATTGTAATTAATTAAATTTCTAATCATTTAATTAATATACTAATGTTTATAATGGAATGTTATAATTGATTAAGTAATCATACTATAAATATATAATGTAATGTTATAATTAATTAAATTTTTAATCATTTAATTAAGTAATGTAATAATGTAGTAAATTACTAATGTTTATAATGTAATGTTATAAATTCATAACTAATTATGTAGTCATTTAACTATGTAATGTTATAATTAATTAAGTGATCGTAATATAATGTAATATAATAATGTTATAATTTAATTAAGTAATTATTTAACTATAATGTAATGCTTAATTAATTAAATTTCTGATCATTTAATTAAGTAATTATTTATTTATAATGTAATATTACAATTAATGTTTATAGTATAATGTCATAATCAATTAAATAATCATCTAATTATGTAATATTATAACTAATTATGTAATCATACTATAAATCTTTAATATAATATTATAAATTTATAATTAATTTGTTTATAATATAATGTTATAATTAATTAAGTGATCATTTAATTATAATGTAATGTTACAATTAATTAAGTAATCGTACTATAAATTTATAATGTAATGTTATAATTAATTAAATTTTTAATCATTTAATTAAGTATTATGCTAATATTTATGTAGTAAATTGGTAATTACTAATGTTTATAAAATAATGTTATAATCAATTAAGTAATTATTTAATTATCACTACAAGAAAAAGTACTTTTTGCAACCAATTTTTTTACAACTAGGCAAAAATAGTTGCAGATACCCCACATTTAGTAACTAAATTCCAATTAGTCGACCAAGGGGAATAAAATTTTAGGGCCCATTTATTCTCGTCTTTAGTGTCTAAAATTAATATTTTGCGACTAATGTGATTTGTTGCCCAAAATATCACATCAACGACTAATTTATTTGGTTACTAATTCTTGCGCGAACACAATTAGCAACTACAACAAGGGATTCTGCAACTAAAATTATGGTTACAGAAAACAATTATTTGCAACTACTGAATAGTTGCTAAATTAGATGCAAATATTTATTAATTAATTTGTAATTATTTTTATTAGTTATAAAATAATACAATCACCGAAATATCCAAGTTTTTGACAATAATTACAAAGGGCCCATGGTACATTTGGCAACGAATTATTTTGTGCATATTACAATTAGTTGCAAAAATTCATGTATAGCAACTAAAATGTATTTAGTCACTAAAAGTAGATGAATTTTTTTTTAACCCAACTTTCCCGGTAAAATGAAAAAATATTATTTTAATTTGTGACTAAAATTACTATTGCGTAACTAATTAGCTAGTTGCAAATTATCTTATTTTGGCAACTAAGATTTTAGTTGGCAAATGTATGGTAAATTTTGAGCGCCCCAAGTTCCCGCTTGAAATAAATTATCTTCTTTTGGCAACTAATATTTTAGTTGCCAAATGTATGGTAAATTTTGTGCGCCCCATGTTCTCGCTTGAAATAAATTGAAATTTTGGGTATGTTATTTTGGCAACTAAAGTTATAGTTGTTAATAGGATTTTTTTGCAACAAAAATGCTAGCCACTAAATATTTTTTATTAAAAATAATATATACTACTAGTAATCAAAATCAATTTTATTGATTGATTCTACTTTTGCCGCCTACATTACCCCATTGAAGATAACTTTTTTTTTTTTTTTATGTCAAAGCTCATTCTTTTATAGAGGGTATTTCAATTTTATTGTTTGATTTTCAATCCATTTCTTCACAACATTTGCTTTAATTTGTTTAAGCATATGTTGTTAGTGACGTTGCTAAATGGGTGGCTTTAACTTCGTAATGGGTGATTTTATTTTTGTCTTCTCTTTAAAAAACAAAAATTAAAAGTAAACAATTTTTCCTTAAAATTTAAAAAGTAAACAAATTGAAAAGTCCCTAAATCCTTACAATTAAAGAAAAACAAAACCCCAAACCCGGTTTTAGGGTAACATAAAAAATAAAAAAAAATAAAAAAAAAGTAAGCAATTTTGCACAAAAATTTTTGAAACTTAAAACTAAAAAAAAATTAAAAAGATAGTAAACCCACTTATACGAAATCCCCAAACTAATTTTACCCTAAAACGCAAACACTCTCCACTTCTCCACTCTGTTCGCATCTTCTTCTCCATTTTTCCACACCACATATAAAATATTTTCCAAAAACCCGAAATTCTTGCAAACCCAAACACCTTCTTCTTCCTCCCGCCATTAACGCATCTTTACCTTGGTTGCTGTTTCTTCTTAGCTTCGTCTACATCTTCTTCTTCCTCTGCATCTTCTTCTTCGTCTACATCTTCTTCTTCCTCTTTCCTCTACATCTTCTTCTTCCTCATTCCTCTATATCTTCTTGTTCCTTCGCCATTAACACTTTCTTCTTCCTCCACCATTAACATCTACTCCGCCAAAGATCCCCCTCCTCCTCCTCCTGAAATTTCGTCTAAGTATGTGTATCTCCTCTTTACATTTTATATTTAGATTTACAAAGATTTAATAATGGATGAGGTTTGGGTTATGATTTTATTAGGTTGTTGGGTTGTGTTTGATGTAATGCAAGTTGAAATGAGTGAAATTTGTTGAATATTTTCTTGCATTGTGAGTAGCTAAGGGTGATAACACCGATTGTAGGTGGAGATGGTTGAAAATGTGTTTTGGATCTGATGGATTGCTTAAGCAATTTGGTATATGACAGACGATCGCTTAAGCGATCTGAAGTCCAGTATATGGTACCAGATCGCTTAAGCGATTTGGTATATGACAGAAGATCGCTTAAGTGATCTGGTATAAGTCTGGTATATGGCAGCAGATCGCTTAAGCGATAAGATATATGGCAGCAGATCGCTTAAGCGATCAGACTTATTTGTACTAGATCACTTAAGCGATATACTGGATCGCTTAATTGATGCAGTAAGCGACATACTTCGGTGAGAAATTATATTCCATAATGTTTATTTAATATTTAATCCTTTTTTATTAATTATTAATTATTTTTTTCATTTCAATAGAATGTGAAAAGAACACTTCGGTCTTTGTCAATCAACACCGTACATAAAACTGAAAAATCTATTGTTATTCTATTATTTTTGTTAGTTCTTGGCAAGAAAGTAATATAAAAAAATATAATATTGATATAAAATTGAACTCTGCAACCATCTGCTCCGCACTCTGTAGACCAAGGCTTAATAGACAGGATCACTTAAGCGATTAAGGGTAATTTACTTCAATATTTATTTTCCATGTTTATGGACATATGTTTAATATAGCCGTAAAAGAACTAATTTAATTAAAATATAATCATGGTCCACTGAACAAACCGTACACTTGATATGTTTAATATAGACGTAAACATTCTACATCATATATGTTTAATATAGCTGTAAAAGAACTAATTTAATTAAAATATAATAATGGTCATGGTCCATTGGATGAATCGTACACCTGATATGTTTAATATAGACATAAACATTCTATACCATATATGTTTAATATAGCAGTAAAAGAACTAATTTAATTAAAATATAATAACGGCCATGGTCCACTGAATGAATCGTACACCTGATATGTTTAATATAGACGTAAACATTTTACACCATATATGTTTAATATAGCTATAAAAGAACTAATTTAATTAAAATATAATAATGGTCATTGTCCACTGAACGAATCGTACACCTGATATGTTTAATATAGACGTAAATATTCTATACCATATATGTTTAATATAGCCATAAAAGAACTAATTTAATTAAAATATAATAATGGTCATGGTCCATTGAATTAATCGTACACCTTATATGTCTAAGATAGCGTTAATCGCTTAACCATTCTAGTGAAATACAATAAAAATAATCCAAATACACTGGATCGCTTAAGAGATTTCATTTCTCGCTTAAGCGATCCTGTGTATTTAGACTTAGTCGCTCAAGAGATCTGGTTGTATTAATGTTATCGCTTAAGCGATTCTATGCTTTTACATTTGGTCGCTTAAGTGATCATAGATCGCTTAAGTGATCACGAACAAGACAGAATCAATAAGTGCCCAGACGCACGATCGCTTAAGTGATTTATTCTATCGTTTAAGCGATCTTTTGCTTTTAACCTTGGTCGCTTAAGTGATTACAAATCGCTTAAGCAATCATGTCCGAGGCAGAATAAACTTCTACTTAGATGCACAATCGCTTAAGCGATTAAGTGTATCGCTTAAGCGATTCTTCGCTTTTACTATTGGTTGTTTAAGCGATCATGAACAAGACAATAAATAAGTGTCTAGACGCAGGATCGCTTCAGCGATTCTTCGCTTTTACTGTAGATCGCTTAAGCGATTATGAACAAGACAATAAATAAGTGCCCAGATGCATGATCGCTTAAGCGATCCTTTGCTTTTAACGTTGGTCACTTTAAGCGATTTATAATCGCTTAAGCGATCATGTCCGAGGCAAAATCAACTCCTGCCCAGATGTACGATCGCTTAAGCGATCTAAAATTGCTTATACTAGATCGCTTAAGCGATCTTCAGTCATATACCAGATTGCTTAAGTGATCTTTTGCTTTTACTCTTGGTATGTCCGATGCTTGGAATTTGCGTCGGCTCCTCCTCTTCAGTTTCAATTTCAACTCTTGCCCTCCCTTGTTCCGCCAATAGAATGTCTCCTGTCGACGCCGTCTCCTCTCCTGGTGGAGCAACTTCAGTCATCGTAAGTTACTTCACCACAACTTCTTCTTCTCCATTTTTGGTAGACCTAGTGGTGTCCACAATTTGGGGAGTAGATGGGTTTTTTTTTCTGTTTCTTTAAGGATCTCAGCCATTATAACTTAATCGGGAATGGCAAGGAATGAAAAAAATGCAAAAAGCAAAGAAATTGAGAAATTGCAGAAAATTGGAAGAAAAAACGAGAGAGAGAAAGGTGTTTGAATCCTGTTGTGAGAAAGAGAAGCTGGGAGAAATGTGTTTTGCCTTTCAAATTTTAAATCAACTTCTTTTTATTATACTCTAACCCACAAATGTTTAAATCTTTTCACCCTAATCCTTTTTGCTGCTTTAATTACACTTAAGTGTGCCACATCATATTTTTTAACCCAAAAAAAAATAAAAATAAAAAAGATTTTCATGGCCATTTTATTAAATGGAAACTTGGGATGGCCGGACAACTAAATTTTCTCACTTCTAAACCCAGAAAAAGAAGGCAGAGAGTTTTTAGGGGGCAATTTATTAAAAGGCCATCTGAAGTTTGCATTTAATTAAAAGGCTATCAAGTTTTAAAGTGTTAACTAAATAGCCATATTATTGATTAAGGGTAATTAGTGCTTAATTAGGATTAATGAAGTATTATGTAATCTTTTCAAAATTATACTATATTCCCACAAACCCGAAATTGTTGCAAACAAACCCAAACACCTTCTCGCCATTAACGCATCTCTACCTCTGCATCTTCTTCTGTTCTTCTTAGCTTCGTCTACATCTTCTTCTTCTTCTGCATCTTCTTCTTCTTCCTCCTTCCTCTACATCTTCTTCTTCCTCATTCCTCTATATCTTCTTGTTCCTCCGCCATTAACACTTTCTTCTTCCTCCACCATTAACATCTTCTCCGCCAAAGATCCTCCTCCTCCTCCTCCTGACATTTCGTCTAAGTATGTGTATCTCCTTTTTACATTTTATATTTAGATTTACAAAGATTTAATAATGGATGGGGTTTGGGCTATGATTTTGATTTAGTTGTTTAGGTTGTTGGGTTGTGTTTGATGTAATGCAAGTTGAAAGGAGTGAAATTTGTTGAAAATTTGTTCTGGGTATGTGTTCTGGGTATGATGGAATCAATTGTAGGTGGACATGACTGAAAATGTATTTTGGGTATGATGGATCTCTTAAGCGATCTAGTAGGTCTGGTAATGCAGCAGATAGATCGCTTAAGCGATCTGGTAAAAGTCTAGTGTATAGGAGTAGATCGCTTAAGCGATCAGTAAATGGCATAAGATTGCTTAAGCGATACAACAGACCATATAAGCGATTGTGCAGATTCTTTTTAAAATATTTTAACCCTTAGTACAACATTTAAGAATTTTTTTTTCTTGCATTACAGGTAGTTGGCTATTATTACACATGGGACAAGTTGTTTTGGGTGTTGAATATTTTGGTGAGTGGGTGGAGGAAGAACGTGGCTGGGAGTGGATTGGGAAGAGCAAAGACGTTATACCAATTGCTGTGAGCACAGAGGTTAGTTTTGATGAGTTGATTTATGAAATAATTAGAATAGGTGATTTGAGTTGCTGGCATAGTGATATAGTTGTGAAGTATGTTTTAAGCAGAGTTCCTGAACATTATAAGGTACCTCCTGCTATATTAAAGTCGGATGAAAGTGTGAAGTTATATATGATTGATGTGGCCGATAATGGTTCGAGGCCGATTTTAAGGGTTTCTCTTGTAGAAAAACCGTTCGAAGTTGGTTCAAAGGAAGGGGATAACGAGGAAGTAGACAGAGATTTGCCTGGTTTTAATTTGAACTACGAGGCCATTGATTTGTTAGTTGAAAAATCAAGAGTAGACGGTGAATTGGGTGGTGAGGAGGAGACTGTAGAATAGGTTGGTGATGGGGGGCAGAATGTAAATGTTGAGGAGGAGGACCCCATAGATGTTCCCACAGATGTAGAGATTCTTTTAAATACAGATTATGCATAAGGCGTAGATTGTGAGGAAGAGAACACCATGGTCGTTTATGTAGGTTTAGAGAGGGCAATTAGAGGTAGTAGTGAATCAACTCATGTTTTTACGGATAGATCGGAGTTGCACATAGGGTATTTATTTGACAACAAAGAGGAAGTGGTGAGGAAGCTAAAACTTGTTGCCGTGAGAGGTAATTTTGAGTTCATCACCAAAAAGTCAAATTCATTGGCTGTGACGGTTGCATGTCGTGATCGAAAGTGCAAGTGGCAGATTTATTGTAGAAGGTTGGCGGAGTCGGAAAAATTTATTCTTAGCACATATACCCGTGAGCACACTTGTGGTTTGGGACATATTTCAGGTGAGCATCGACAAGCGTTCGCTGATGTTATTGGACAATTTGTCAAAAATTGGTTCGTTGAAGGGAAAAATCCATCTCCTAAAGACATTCAGAGACTTGTGCACATAGAGTTGGGATGTGCTGTTAGTTATTGGAAATGCTGGAAAGGGAGACAACATGCACAAGATTTTATGAGGGGCACGCCAGAGCATTACGCAGTATTAGAAGCGTACCGTTATATGCTTGAGTTGACAAACCAAGGTAGCAAGAGGGCTTTGAAGTGGGACAGGAATATGATGTTTAAATATTTTTTTGTTGCTTACTTGCTCGCTTATAAGGGGTTTTGTAAACATGAGAAAGGTGTTGGCTGTTGATGGTTGCTTTTTGATGGGAAAGTATGGAGGTACATTGTTGGTGGCCACTGGACAGGACAGCGAGAATCACACATATCCTGTTGCATGGTGTGTGGTTGACTCTGAGAATGACGAGTCGTAGACTTGGTTTTTTCAGCAGTTACGTACGATAGTGCCTGATACGGACGAGTTGTGCATAATATCCGATAGGCACAACTCTATAAAGAAGGAGATTGCCACTATTTACCGTCAAGCACATCACAGATTCTGTATGAGGCACCTTGGTGAGAACATAAAACAAAAGTTTAAGTGTGCTGGCCTCCTTAAGACATACTACATGGCAGCAAAAGCTTATCGGGTTGATGCGTTCGAGGAGTACTTCAGCAAATCCGAATCAAGGATGATAGAGTTGCTAAGTATCTTGAGCATGATGTTGGTTTCGAACGATGGAGTATAGCTTATTTTCCTAGAAGAAGGTTTGATATCATGACCACGAACATAGCCGAGTCCATAAATTCGAAGTTGTTAATAGAAAAAGAGTTTCCAATAGTTGCACTTTTTGATGCAATCCAAAGGACACTATCGCGGTGGTTCTATGAGCGTCGTACGGAGTCAGATAATTTTACTACAACCCTTATTCCGTCAGCTGAAAAATTATTGCAAGAACGTATAGAACTGTCAAATGCATTGTTTGCCTATCCTCTTAATGCTCAAGAGTTCACTGTGCGCGGCTATGGTCCAGATGCTCTAGTTACCCTTGTTAGAAAAACTTGCAGCTGTAAAGTGTTTGACATTCAACGTTTACCTTGTCCTCATGCACTAGCAGCACTGAAACACCAACGGAAGCCGGATTTTGGTTCAAGAATTTACATGGAACTTTGCTCCCTTCTCTATATGACAGATCACTACATGCTAGCTTATTCAGAAACGATATATCCAATGCCTCCAGAAGAGTAGTGGGTAATGCCGCCAGAGATGGCTAACATTATCATCCACCCGCCATTCAAGAAGACAACAAAGGGGAGAAAAAGAGTTAAGCGTATTCCATCAGCCTTTGAGGTTCCCCGGAAGATGAATAAGTGCTCAATTTGCAAGCAACCTGGCCATAAGAGAAGAAGTTGCCAAAAGCAATCACATGCAGATCCAGAAAATTAGGTTCGAAGAAGGATGAAATTCAGGGAGTTGCCAAGGCCAACCGTTGATGAGTTATTGTTTTCAATTATTAATGTTATAAATTTTATTGTTACCTTTAATAAATCATTCTTTATATTTCTTGTTACACGACCTAAATATTTGTTGTTGATTTTAGTTTGGAATTAGGTTGTTAAATTGAGGAGAAAGTATGAGATTAATATGTGTTGGTAATTTTAGTTTGTCAAAATTCAGGAGAAAAGCAGGAAAAGTATATATTGTCCATGATCGCTTAAGCGACTAAGTATATCGCTTAAGCGACTAAGTTATCGCTTAAGCGACAAAAGGTTTTTCAAACAGGATCGCTTAAGCGATATCACGGATCGCTTAATCGACCAAGACAAAAAGACAAGAATCGCTTAAGCGATATCTCGGATCGCTTAAGTGATCGTGCACCTAGGCAAACGATCGCTTAAGTGATCGTGCACCTGGGCAAACGATCGCTTAATCGACCAAGACAAAAAGACAAGAATCGCTTAAGCGATATCTAGGATCGCTTAAGCGATCGTGCACCTGGGCAGATGATTCTGCCTAGGTTCACGATCGCCTAAACGATCCACGATCGCTTAATCGACCAAGACAAAAAGAGAAGAATTGCTTAAGCGATATCTCAGATCGCTTAAGCGATCATGCACCTGGGCAAATTTGACTCTGCTAATCACATGATCGCTTAATCGACCAAGTGAAAAAGAAAAGAATCGCTTAAGCGATATCTACGATCGCTTAAGCGACCCTGTGTAAACGAAGTTCCTTTTATTACGATCGCTTAATTGACTAATGAAAGATTTGAAAATTTGACAAATACACCCCAACCTACCCAACTTCCCAGATTCTGGCTACCACCGTCGGAATCCTACCGAGAAAGGGCGTTATGATGCATAGCGGTCAGATCAGGCTGATAGGGCGTCGATATGGCCTTTTCTGGCCAGCTCGACCACGGATGTGGCCAAAAAAGGCCAGATCACGGCCAGATCTGGCCATCGATGGACGAAAAAGGCGACATTTGGCCGTCGCAGATATGGTCACCGTTTTCGGTCAACGATGCCCAAGATTTGGTCGTCGTTGACCGTCAACGTCAGCCATTTCTTTTGAAAGTCGATGATGGCCCGATGTGACCTTTTCCGGCCAGATCCACAGTGGATCTGGTCGAAAAATGTCACATCTGTGAATTACCGGCCATTTTTGGTCGTTTGTAGTCGTTGGTGGTGCCGAAATTTGGGAAGTTTGGTGGGTGGGGGTGTTTTTGTTACTTTTGAAATTTTTTTAGGCAGTATTAATGAAATTAATTCAGTTAATGGGTCTAAAATTTATTAAAAAAATATTAATATTTGCTAAATAATTAAACAAAGAAATATTATGGGAATAGGAATTATAATATTTATAGGAATATTCAACCAAACGCACCCTTTATGTTCTGGACAAAGAAGAATCGTAAACCCTATATGTTTAGCATAGACGTAAACATTCAACACTTTATATGTTTCATACTGACGTAAAAGAACTATATGTTTAATATAAATATAATAACGGTCATAGTCCAATGAAAGAATCGTAAACCCTATATGTTTAGCATAGATGTAAACATTCAACACTTTATATGTTTCATACTAACGTAAAAGAACTATATGTTTAATATAAATATAATAATGGTCATAGTCCACTGAATGAATCGTAAACCCTATATGTTTAGCATAGATGTAAGCATTCAACACTTTATATGTTTCATACTGACGTAAAAGAACTATATGTTTAATATAAATATAATAACGGTCATAGTCCACTGAACGAATTGTAAACCCTATATGTTTAGCATAGACGTAAACATTCTATACTTTATATGTTTCATATTGACGTAAAAGAACTTTATGTTTAATATAAATATAATAATAGTTATAGTCCACTGAACGAATCGTAAACCTTATATGTTTAGCATAGACGTAAACATTCAATACTTTATATGTTTCATACTGACGTAAAATAACTATATGTTTAATATAAATATAATAATGGTCATAGTCCACTGAACGAATCGTAAACCCTATATGTTTAGCATAGACGTAAACATTCTACACTTTATATGTTTCATACTGACGTAAAAGATCTATATGTTTAATATAAATATAATAACGGTCATAGTCCACTGAAAGAATCGTAAACCCTATATGTTTAGCATAGACGTAAACATTCTACATTTTATATGTTTCATACGGACGTAAAAGATCTATATGTTTAATATAAATATAATAACGGTCATAGTCCACTGAAAGAATCGTAAACCCTATATGTTTAGCATAGACGTAAACATTCTACACTTTATATGTTTCATACTAACGTAAAAGAACTATATGTTTAATGTAAATATAATAATGGTCAAAGTCCACTGAACGAATCGTAAACCCTATATGTTTGGCATAGACGTAAACATTCTACACTTTATATGTTTCATACTGACGTAAAAGAACTATATGTTTAATATAAATATAATAACGGTCATAGTCCACTGAACGAATCGTAAACCCTATATGTTTAGCATAGAAGTAAACATTCAACACTTTATATGTTTCATTCTGACGTACAAGAACTATATATTTAAGATAAATATAATAACGGTCATAGTCCACTGAACGAATCGTAAACCCTATATGTTTAGCATAGACGTAAACATTCAACACTTTATATGTTTCATACTGACGTACAAGAACTATATGTTTAATATAAATATAATAACGGTCATAGTCCACAAAGAAGAATCGTAAACCCTATATGTTTAGCATAGACGTAAACATTCTACACTTTATATGTTTCATACTGACGTAAAAGAACTATATGTTTAATATAAATTTAATAACGGTCACAGTTCACTGAACAAATCGTAAACCCTATATGTTTAGCATAGCGTTAATCGCTAAACCGATGCTTTAAAATACAATAAATAATATCCGAATACATAGGAACACTTAAGTGATTCTTTGCTTTTACTCTTGCTCGCTTAAGCGATCGGTAATCGCTTAAGAGATCTAGCTCGCGGAAGATGCCCAGATCGAAAATCGCTTAAGCTATCCACTTATATCGCTTAAGCGATTTTTGTAAAACACGCTTGATCGCTTAAGCGATCTCAAAGTGATCTCAAATTGCTTAAGCGATCTTGGCCAAGGTAGAATGAATCTACCCAGATCTATGATCGCTTAAGCGATCTCATGTATCGCTTAAGCAATTCATTGCTTTTACTCCTGGTCGCTTAAGCTATCCATTTGTATCGCTTAAGTGATTCTTGTAAAACACTCTTGATCGCTTAAGCGATCTTAAATCGTTTAAGCGATCTTGGCCAAGCCAGAATGAATCGGCCTAGATCTATGATTGCTTAAGCGATCTTGTCCTAGGCAGAATGAATATTTGCCCAGATCTATGATCGTTTAAGCGATCTTATGTATTGCTTAAGTGATTCATTGCTTTTACTCCTGGTCGCTTAAGCTATCCATTTGTATCGCTTATACGATTTTCGTAAAACACTCTTGATCGGTTAAGCGATCTTGGCCAAGCCAGAATGAATCTGCCTAGATCTATGATCGTTTAAGCGATCTTGTCCTGGGTAGAATGAATATCTGCCTAGATCTATGATCGCTTAAGTGATCTTATGTATCACTTAAGTGATGCTTCCTAAACGAGTCTTTGTCGCTTAAGCGATTTAGGATCGCTTAAGCGATCTTTGTCAAGGCAGAATGAACATCTGCCCAGATGGGTAATCGCTTAAGCGATCTGACGTATCGCTTAAGCGATGCTTCGTAATAGACTCTTGGTCGCTTAAGCAATTTGAGATCGCTTAAGCGATCATATCTGGAAAAGTCTTTGTCATTTGGAAAACATTTGTACATCACTCATTTCCCTCCCAAATCCGAAAAGAATTTGTATTAATCAAATTCATCACAAATCAAAATATAAGAGACATCAATGTAATCGAAACAGAAAATAAAAAATAGGCATGGGATACGGAAAATATCGAAATATATGGACAAGCTAACCATTAGCCCCAACTTGGGTGAATCAAATAATCAGACTAGTATATCACACGTTGTAGTGATACACAAAATGAAACAAAACACTAAAAAACGATTATCTGGCTTGGGTGAAGCAAATGATCACACCATACATAGTAAATTCAACCTGCTAATGAGATATTTTATATGGACAAAAAAAATTATCTCCCAAATGTCAGATCCAATTCTTTACAAAAATTTCCTATACACTGTCGCAAGAAGAGCCACAACACAAGAATTTCCTATACACTGCCTTTAATTTACTTTTTCATGCCAAAAAGTTTAATGTCACTAACACCTTTGCACAATCCCTTTATTGCAGATGCCTCCTCCTGCCAACCAGCCTTTGAGAAGTTTTCGAATCCAGTAACCTCTCTGAGATCATTGTTTTGTACCATGCCACTCAGCAGCCTTTATTGCAGATGCCTAATCTCCTCTTGCCAACCAGCCTTTGTTTGAGAAGTTTCCTCTCATTGTTTGCCAGGAACCTGCAGACACGTCAACTTTTGTAAATTAAAAAAAAACACGTAAATAAGTTCCAGTGTGTGTAGGTGAGAAGTTCACTCAGTCCATGTCTTTCGGTAAAGCTCCATATAAGCATGACACCTGCAGCATCAGCAACACAACCCAAGTATCAACATCAACATCACATAAACTACAAAATTCAAAGTCCAACTTTCATACCTTTTTATTGGGTTCTGCTCACTCAAAACGGATCCATCTGCCCATGGAAGTAGTTGACAACCCAGCCCTCTCGACAGTCTCTCATTGTTTCGTCATTCAACCCATCCATCGGGGTGTTGGTTATGTCGAACTCAATAAATTTCAGGGTATATACCTCGCATTCAGCACTACAATAGGAAGAAGACAGTAGCATTAGAATAAACTTATAGAACAATTGTATATATAAGTTAGTTTTATACAAAAGTTACCTTGACTCATTTATTGGGTCGGTAGAGCGCTTAATTGGCCACTTTCCGGTTAGTACTTGATCACCCAAGTGTCCAAACATCCCATTTGTCCACGCAACACGAGGGAACAACACAGGACAAAGGCTCCAACTTGACCTCCAACTGCTTGTCTAGACAAATAGTGGCGTTACAATCAATGATCTTTAGTAACCCCTCATCTAGATGCGCAACAACTGCTATCCAATGCATCTCTTTGACGAGGATGATGCAGTACACTCTTTTAACAAAGGCCTTTGCCCAAACGCCACATTAGTGATGGCACAGTCAGGATACAACAGATCACCATCGCAGTCGTCGTAGCCTCATCAGTGCCAATATCTCATCGATGTGCTGCATCAAATAAAAACAAGAAGATAAGTATGGAAAACATAGGCAAAAATAAGGAAAATTAAGCGAAAATAACTCACCGAGTCCTCAAGCCATGTGCCCATCGTCAACAACTTCCTAAACCATCCTTGGGGATAATCCCCTGTCTTACACTTTATATGGCCATTACTTCCTGATCCATTGTAATAGGCATAGAAGAGTTTTTTATTTTCCTCTATTGGCCTATACAAATCGACATTTGAGTGCAATTTCCCTAGCCCACTTTCTCCATTTTTACATCCCTGCTTCCTTCGCCTCCCACCTCGCCCTCTTCCATTATCACTGCCCCACTTCCTCCACCAACCTCCTCAACCTCCTCTATTTCTGGTTCTTCCTCCATTTGTTTCTTAATTTTCTTCTTCTTTACTTGTGTCACTACCATGTAAGGCGATTTCACAAACTTGCTCTTCCGGCTCTCTCTTTTCAAGCCACTTTGCACTTCAACCGCCTTTAATTCTCCACCAACTTCCTCCTCCATTGTACCAACTTCCTCCTCCACTGTACCAACTTTCTCTCCCAGCTTATCCATTTTCTCCTCCACCCTTTTCATGCACTCTTTCATCTTGTCAAACCTTGCATAAATGGCTATTGTAAAACTCTCAAACAAGCCGTTTATGAGGTCAAAAACCTCATTCTCCTGACGCAGATGTCTCGGCAAAGCAGTACTTGTTGTACTGATTTGCTGAGGCATACGAACCTCTTCCTCCCTCTTCTCCTCCTCCTCCTCCTCCTCCTAGGACCTCCGGTCGATTGGAGCTTCATCCTCCTCGGCATCAACCATGTTGTGAAGCAATGGCCCTGCAACTGCCATCACATGCGTGACCCCTTTTAGGTCCTGCATCAGGCGGTCTATCCGTTCATCGCTTGCACCCTGCAGTGCGTTGAAAGATTTGACATAGTCCTCTTCCGCTTCAGCCCCAGTAGCGGTGAGAAAGGGACGGACGAGTCCCTGCAATAAGAAACAAAATCAATCGGATTCAAGGGACATTTTAAAGCAACTGCATATTCAAAAGCTTAGTCCTTTAATCTTACCCTAGCCGCTTGAACTCAACATCTATTTGCTCGTAATCCGAATGGGTGTACCTCTGGACATGCCACTGCAACATCCTAAGAAATTGCTGTTGCACATCCAAACTGTTGCTCCTCCCCCTCCTTTTAGTGAAGACAGGGATGGCCTTGTACATCCAAGCCTACATTGTAAAAAAAAAAACAGTCCATATCATAATTCAAACACATATGTTACAAAAAATATAATAAAAAACTATTACTATTTACCTGCATTGCCCATGGGAAGCCAAACAAATTGTACGTGCTTGGTTTATCCTTCCCCTCCCATTGGGACTACTTTAACGCCATGTCTACTTTTTTCAGGCTGTTGATGGTTCGCTCATATGATCTCAGTCCCCATGGATAAGAATTAAAGAACTTCGAGTTGCTTGCAAACAACAACCAATCTTTCTCAACAGCTTTTGTTGAGTCACCAACCAATAAGATCGAATGTAAAAACAAAACCAAGCACACTTTTATCTTCTCTTTATCAGTAAATTCAACTGTTTCTAGCCTATTCTCTAATACCTGTGTTGTAATAGACTTATCCCCTTGCAAAACCTTATTATAAAACTGTATGGCTCCCCGACTATTCTTTATTGCCTCTACCTTCTTATCTGACACTTCCCCACATCCTAAGCCCGTTACTAGGGCATATTCCATCATGCAAAAACGTAGTGGCTTTCCACCCACCACAAACCACATTTTTTTTTTATTGCATCTTACTGAGTGCAGCAACATGTAATGTACTCCCTGCCCCTAAATTGTCTTTTTCCAATGATTTCCTAGTCCTAAAAACCGACCGAAACAAGTGCGATTGAAATCTCTTTTACCATGCATAATTCCATCTAAAATGTCCTGTATTCTGTCAAAAACTTCCCAACTTGACCTGACCGTCACTCTTGTAGGGAAGTAGGGCACCTTATCGCTTATAAGGTCCAACTCGTAGTCTGTGATGTTTACGGTCCGCACAATTTGCACAATCGATATAAACAAAATGTCAGTAACAAAAATAAACCAAAACAACTAATAAACAAAATATCAAGAATAAAAAAATTACGCGTGGTCGCTTAAGCGATTCCAGATCACTTAAGAGATATTGACTCTGCCTCATGCAAGATCGCTTAAGCGACCAAGAGTAAACTGAAAGAATCTCTTAAGCGACACAAATGATCGCTTAAGCGATCTTATATCTATGATTCTGCCTCGAAAAGATTGCTTAAGCGATCTGAAATCGCTTAAGTGACCAAGAGACAACTTAATCAATCGCTTAAGCGATCTTAGATCTGGGCAGATGGAGTAAAAGAGGTTAATCGCTTAAGCGATACAAATGATTGCTTAAGCGACAGTTTAGAACATACCCTTGCTTCGGCGGCCTGCTCGTTCTCGCTGGCTTCCTCCTCGTCGCCTGAATCCTCGAAAGACTCCTCCTGGCCTGAATTCTCGTCGGAATCCTCCTCCTGGCCTGAATTATCGCCTGACTCCTCGTCTTCAGAACCGTTTGCCAATTCTTCCCTCTGTTCTTGTGCCGCCGACGTCTCCTCTCCGTGTCGATCACCTTCACTGATCAAATGATCCACCGGAGCAGCCATTGAACTGCTTGTGCCACCGGAATCTAGGATTCGAAGTGGCATTGGGTTGTCCTCGTCATTGTGAGTGTTAGCCATGGTTTTGGATTGAATTTGGTGTGAAAATTTGTAGTTTGGATCGAAAATGTGGGCTGTATCACCGGAAATCGCTCAGATTCAATTTAGGGTTCAAGAAATCGATTTTAGGGTTCAAGAAATCGATCGAAAATCGTGACTTATCGACTGAAAATCGCGACTATATTCCATTTAGGGTTCAAGAAATTGAGTTTACGATTGAATATGGTGTGGAAATTTGCGGGTTCGATCGGAAATCGCCTCTCTCCCTTTGGTTCAAGAAATCGATTTTTGCCCTAATGAATTTCGATTAAGCGAGGTGAATAGTTAGTGGGGCTTGTTTTGAGAAATTTCAAATTTTAAAAACTTTTATTATTTCTATTCGGCCCAAATATGTTTTAATCTTTTCATTTTAACCCATTTTACGTGTTTAGTTAATCTTTTCATTTTAACCCATTTTACATGTTTAGTTAGTGGGGCTTGGTCGCTTAAGCGATCTCTTCCAAGGAAGAATAAAATCTGCCCAGATAGATGATCGCTTAAGCGATCCTCTGGTATAGCTTAAGCGATCTTCTGGTATAGCTTAAGCGATTCTTCGCTTTTACTCTTGGTCGCTTAAGTGATTTAAGATCGCTTAAGCGATCTCTTTCGAGGCAAAATAAAATCTGCCCAGATCTATGATCGCTTAAGTGATCATCTGGTATTGCTTAAGCGATTCCTTGCTTTTACTCTTGGTCGCTTAAGCGATTTCAGATAGCTTAAGTGATCTCTTCTGAGGTAGAATAAAATCTGCTTAGATCTATGATCGCTTAAGCGATCCTCTGGTATCTCTTAAGCGATTCTTTGCTTTCACTCTTGGTCGCTTAAGCGATCATTTGAGAAAAAATCTTGGTCACTTAAGAGATATATGTGGTCGCTCATATATCGCTTAAGCGATCATGACAAAAAGAGAAGAATACTACATTTCTCCTAAATTATGTAATAATCAGTCATTTATAACTCATTTTCCTCCCAAATTCGAAAAGAATAAGCAGCAAAATGAAGTCATTTATATAATCTAATCCATCATAGATCAAAATATAAGAGACATCAATGTAATTGAAAGTTTAAACTTAAAATCATTCATAATAGTGCCAAAACAGAATAAATCCTAAGCCACTTTGACAAGTTTTGGAATTCGGTATAATTACTATCTGAGATCATTCTTTGGTACCATGCCTTGCCAGCATCCTTGATTGCAGATGCCGCCACTTTGAGAAGTTTTCAAATTCGGTATAATCATTGTCTGAGATCATTTCATGGTACCATGGTTTGCCAAGCCCTTTCGATTGCATGCCTTGACCGCTGATTGAGATGCCTTCTCTTGGCCACCAGACTTGATTGTAGATGCCTCCTCTTGGCCACCAGCCTTGATTGTAGATGCCTCCTCTTGGCCACCAGCCTTGATTGCTAGCCGTAGCCCTACTCGACAGCCCAAGCTAGTTTGAGGAGTTCCCTTTTATTGTTTGCCAGCAACCTGCAAAATTATCCGGCACACCTGCAGCCACGTCAGCTTTTCTAAATAAAACACAAAAAAAACAAAAAGTTTTTCAGGGCCAATTTGTTAAATGGAAAGTTGGGATGTCCGGGGAGTAAAATTTTCTCTCTTCACAAACCCAAGTTATGGAGTGCAAGGTTGAAAAGTTCACTGAGTCCGTCTATTTTGGTAAAGCTGTGTATAAGCATGACACCTGCAGCATCAGCACCACAACCCAAGTATCAACATCAACATCACATAAACTATAAAATTAAAAGTACAAGTTCCAAACCTTTTGATTGGGTTGTGGTCACTCAAAACGGATCCATTTCCCCATGGAAGCACTCAACAGCCCAGCGCTCTCGAAAGATGGTCATTATTTCGTCATTCAATCCATCCATCGGGCTGTTGATCATGTCAAACTGAATAAATTTCAGGGCATATGCCCCACAATCAGCACTGCAATAGGAAGATGACATTAGCATTAGAATCAGCCTATAGAACAATTGTATTATGTAAGTTAGTTTTATACAAAATTCACCTTGACTCATTTGTTGGGACGGGAACGCGCTTGAGTGGCCATTTTCCCATCAATGCTTCATCACCGAGGTGCTCAAACATCCTGCTCTTGCGTAATCACAGGAACAACACAGACAATGGCTCCAACTCGGCCTCCAACTGCTTGTCTTGACAAATTGTTGGGTTGTAGTCAAGGATCTTCAGCAACCTCTCCTTTAAGAGCGTGATGACTGCTATCCAGTGCATTTCCTTGACCAGGATGATGTAGTAGACACTTTTAACCTTTGCCCAACTGTGGCCATATTTGGGCCTATCCTCCATTACATACTGCATCATCCTGTCATCAAACTTAAAATCATTAGAGACGCAGTCCAAGTCTTCTGTGCCTGATCGTTTTCGCTTGGCTCCTTTTGCTGCAGATGTACCAATGGCCTTTTTCAATAAATTGCGATATGTCGATACGAGTGTTTGGCCAAAGGTCACATCGATGATGGCACAATCAGGATACAGTAGATCACCATTGCTGGTTTGTCGCAGCCTCATCAGTGCCAATACCTCATCGATGTGCTGCATCAAATAAAAACAACATGATAAGTATACAATACCTCATGGAAAACATAAGCAAAAATAAGGAAAATTAAGCAAAAATAACTCACCGAGTCGTGAAGCCAGCTGCCCATCGTCAAAATCTTTTCAAACTAATCCCGAGAATAATCCTTGGTCTTACACTTTACAAGGGCATCACTTCCGGATTCATTGTAATAGGCATAGAAGGGTTTTTTCTTTTCCTCCTCTATTGGCCTATACAAATCGACAGTGGACTCCATTTTTGCTTGCCCACTTCCTCCCCCTTCCTCCATTTGTACATCCCCACTTCCTTCGCCTCCCGCCTCAACCTCCTCCATTATAACTGCCCCACTTCCTCCAGAAACCTCTTTAACCCCTTCAATTTTGGCTTCTTCCTTCAATTTGTTTCTTTGTTTTCCTCTTAATTCCACGTGTTAGTACGGTGTAAGGCGATTTCACAAACCTGCTCTTTCGGCTCTCTCTTTTCAGCCCAGGCTGCACTTTAACCGCCTTCAATACTCCACCAACTTCCTCCTGCACCTTACCAACTTCCTCCTCCACCCTAACAACTTTCTCTGCGACCCTATCCACTTTCTCCTCCACCCTTTTCAACTGCTCTTCTATCTTATTAAACAAACTCTTTATGAGGTCAACCACCTCACTCTCCCGACCCCGACGCCTCGATAAAGTGGTACTTGTTGTACTGGTTTGCTGAGGCATACGAACCTCTTCCTCCCTCCCACCGATTGCGGCTTCATCCTTCTCAGCGTCAACCACATTCTCAAGCAGTGGTCCTGCAACTGCCCTCACATGTGTGACCCCTTGTAGGTCTCGCGTCAGGCAGTCTATCCCTTTATCCCTTTGATCCTCCAATGCTCGGAAAGATGTGACATAGTGCTGTTACGCTTCACCCCTAGTAGCGGTGAGGAAGGGACGGACAACCCTTTGCAATAAGAAACAAAACAATCAGATTTAAGCGACATTTTAAAGCAAGTGCATGTTCAAAAGCTTAATCCTTTAATCTTACCCGAGCTGATTGAATTTCAATCCTATTTGCTCATAATCCGAATGGGTACACTTCTGGTCGTGCCACCGCAACATCCTAGGAAATGTCTGTTGCACAACCGAAGCCTTAATCCTCCCCCCTGCCTTAGCCAGGACAGGGATGGCCTCATACATCCAAGCTTACATTGTAAAAAAAACAGTCCATATCATAATTCAAATACATATATTAAAAAAAATATAACAAAAAGCTATTAATATTTACCTGCATTGCCCATGGGAAGCCAAACAAATTGTACGTCGCCGGTCTATTCTTTTTGGCCCATTGGGAGTGCTTTAACGCCAGGTCTTTTGCTTACAGGGACTCCATGGTTCGCTTAAATGATACCCATCCCCACGGATAAGCATTAAAGAAGTTCAAGTATCTTAAAAACTTCACCCAATCAATATCAACGACTTTTGTTAAGTCACTAGCCATTAGGATTGAATGTAAGAACAATACCAAGCACAGTTTGAATGTCTCTGAATCGTTAAACTCACCATCTTTTAACCTGTCCTCTAATTCCTATGCCTTAATAGACTTGTTCCCCGCTAAAACCTTGTTAGCCAACCTTTTGGCTCCCGTACTGTCCGTTATTTTTTTTCCTCAACCTCACCTGGCAATTCCCCACATCTTAAGCTAGTCACCAATGCATATTCCATCATCCCGAAACATAATGGCTTTCCATCCACCATGAACCACATTTCGTGCTTTTTATTGCTTTTTATTGAGTGCAGCAACATATAATGCACTCCCGACCCCCAGAATGTCTTTTTCCATTTTGTGTCCATATCCCAAAAATGACTGAAACAAGTCTCTTTGAATCTCCTTTCACCATTCCTCACTGTCCCTAAAATCCCTGTTATTCTCGTTAAAACATCCCAACTTGACCTCACTGTCACCCTTACAGGGAAGTACGATACCGTATCGCTTACAACCTCCAATCCGTACTTTCTATAGTTTATGCTCCGGAAAATCTACACAATTGATATAAACAAAATATCAACAAAAAAATTAAACCAAATCAAATATAAACAAAATATGCTTTGGAAGAATCGCTTAAGCGATGGGCAGATGATTTTGCCTCATACAAGATCTCTTAAGAGTAAAAGCGAATCGCTTATGCGATCTTCTATATCGCTTAAGCAATTCGACACTTTTACTCTTAAGCGATCTGAAATCGCTTAAGTGATACAAAGGATCGCTTAAGAGATTATAGATCTGGGCAGATTTGGTTCTGCCTCGGAAGAGATCGCTTAAGCGACCAAGAGTAAAAGCGATTCATCACTTTTACTCTTGGTTGCTTAAGCGATTATAAATCGCTTAAGAGATCTTGTACGAGGCAGAATCAACATTTGCTAGATCTAAGATTGCTTAAGCGATCGTTTATATCGCTTAAGCGATTCATCGCTTTTACTCTTAAGCAATCCAAAATAGCTTAAGCGATCAAGAGTAAAAGCCATCAATCGCTTAAGCGATACAAAAGATTGCTTAAGCGATCTTAGGTCTCGACAAGTATAAATACCTTTTCTTCTGGCCTGCCTCCTCCTCATCCCGAACTCTTGCCCGGACTCCTCCCGGCTCGACCTCGGCCTAACCTCCTTTCTTTCTTCGGTAATCAGCTTTTTCTCATGTTCTCTCTCTTGTTGTGCCACCGTCGTCTCCACTGTTGGAACACCTTTACTGATCGGAGGATCCACCGGAGCATCCATTGAACTGCTTGCGCAACCGGACTCTACAATTCGAAGAGGCGTTGGGTTTTCCTCCTCATTGTGAATGTCAGCCATAGTTTTAAGAAAGGAAGAAGCTTTAGGATTGAATTTGGATGTGAAAATTTGTCGGAATGTGGACTGTTATCGCCGAAAATTGCACAGAATGCATTTAGGGATTGAAGATATCGATTTTTGCCTTAATTGGTTTCGATTAAGCGATTTGAATGGGTGGGGCTCTTTTTCAAATTTCAAATTTTAAAAACTTTCATTAATTATAATTTTGTCCTTATATGTTTTAATCTTTTCATTTTAACCCATTTTACATGTTTAATGGATCCTAACTGTGCCATGTCAACTTCTCTAAATTAAAAAAAAATGAAAAACAGTTTCAAGGCCATTTTCTTAAATCGAAACTTGGGATGGCCGATCAGCTAAATTTTCTCGAGTTTTTAGAGATTAAAAATAAGTGATGAATCTTAATTGGTGTGTGTATTATACAATAATGTTGTTGTTGATGAAATTCCGTTTCTATTAAAACCAACAAAGGCTGATTTCTTCAAGAAGAAAGATCCAAAAAGTGCTTCTTTATACTGATAGATTCTCTGCCTCTTTCAAAGCTTCTTCTTGTATGTTCTCTTCTTCTTAGTCAATTAATTTATTTTCCTATCTCAATTTCATACCTTGTTTCTTCTTCCTTAATTAACATTTTTCTGGGTTTGTTTCGTTTTTGCAGCTAGAAACCAATTTCTTGAAGATCTTTCAACTTTTGTAAGTTTTTTCAACTTTCCTTTTCACCCCTTGTCTTTCAAACAAGATAAGATATTAAAGTTTCAATCTTTCTTCAATTTTTCTCTTCAGCCTATCGGTGGTGATGCCAGCCATCTAAATCTTCTTCCCAAGGTGCTTGTATGTTCATGGGTTTTTTGTTTAAATAGTTTCTTACTCATAAAGCTCAGATCTTTATATATTATCCCTTCAAAATCTTATTTTTTTCTTCCTTGTTACATATAGGAATCTTCCACAACCCGTATTGGAATAGTTTATCCAGGTTGGCTTTTTCATTCTTTCTCATTGTTTGTGTGGTGAATTCAAGAACTTTTGTTGGGAAGTTGTCAGTACTTGTATCTTATGGGTTAAATTTCTTTGTATGAGCGAATCAAGATAGCATAAATTAGCTAGAGTTTTGTCCTCATCAATTATAAATTAGCATAAATTTGCTGTATTGCAAACTTTGCTAACTGATTAACATTGGATAAAGGGAACTGAAACAAAGTTAGAACTACATTTTCCTTTGGCTAAGATGCTAGAGGATAGATATGAGAAAAAGGGAACTGAAACAAAATGGAAGAATCGAATACTGCCGCAAGATGAGAATGATATACTGAGTGAGAAAACGCAAGAGGTAGCGAATTTGAATTGTATATGCTAAACTTATGTGCATTATAAGCCTTTAACTAATATGGTCTTTGATTAATTGCTTTTATGTGGTTCACTTGATCAGTGAATTTCCTTCTATAGAAAGTATATGTATTCTAGCTCCTAAGATAAGGTGCACAAAAATTATACTTTGTTGAGGTGGCAAAAGGTGTTATTTTTACATTGTGATGAGAGAGTACCTCAATTTGGTGCCTTTTTTTCCTCTTCTTGGGAGCTTTAGCTTCTACTTGATTGTATTGGACTCTTCTGTTGCATTCTCTTTACCTTCAACGCATTGGCAGCATGTTGTCATGTGAGGCATTTGATGAGTCTGGATGCAATTATGGTGTTTCAGAGTTGTGAGTCTTAGTCATGTTTACTGAGCCTTCCTAAATTAGATGACATTTTTATGACTTACTATGATTTTATAATCTGTTGTTCAGCGTATAATTGATCTGAAGGTGAGACTATGCTGTGAATCTTGCAATAACCAACTCAAAAAGATATTGAAGACAAGGGTGAGACATTATGTAACTACTAATTAGCATAGATTTTTGCTTTTTATTATTACTATTGTTATTAGCTAATCTTATCAGCATTAACTGAAATGTTTTTGTTTAATTAGAATAGTTAAAGTTATAGCAAGTTTAGTGCTAGTTACATGATTGACTGAGGATAAATTATTATATTGTTATATATAATGCAGTGTATAAATTAAAATGTTGTTATTTTTGGATATCTTTTAAAAGTGTTGTGATAGAGGAAATGCTGTATATAGCATTGGAAATGATTCAAGTTGCAGGTCACCTTTATCAGTGCATAAAAATATCATTTCTGTTATATGCTGTGTCATGTGAGCCAACCGAATATCATTATTGAACTTATTTTTTTAATGTTTCAATATATGTGTCCTTGTTCTAACAAACCACAAGAATATCATTACTGATTTTGCTAATGCTTCACTCATTTATGTATTCTTGCTCTTACAAAACCACACTTGAGCATTACACTTATGTTTATTTTTACAATTGATGAAGTTCCCAGTGTATTGTTTTATCCAATGGTGTGTTTTAAAAACTTGCTCAATGATATCATGGCATCTTGGTGCAGCCCAAGTTGAACGATTCATTATTGGAAATGTTTCGAAATGAGTATATTGGAACTGCTCCATACATATCCTGCACGCCTTCTCTTCATCAATTTAGACTCTGTCCAAGAGATTAATTTTTGATCCTGTCATCCGATGGCTTATATCAGTATCTAACCCATCAGGAAGTGGTTTCAAATGCTGAGAGTTTCATGGAGAAGTTTCCAGATGGTGATCCTGTTGGAGATGATGAAGCGCTAACCGTAGCCCTTGAACTACAACAATCTGATAAATCTCCAACTCAACAGCCATTGCCATCTCCAACTGATGAAGACTCGTCCTCATCAGCTACAACTATTTCAAAAACCTCAACCGGTGACACTTGAGATGCTAACAATATTGATGGTTAGTTTTTTGTTGTATGGGCAGTAGATATTTTGACATGCGGGTAGGACCATCTTTTCAGGATTGTTTGCATATATCTGTTAGATGGTGTACATGGGTAGGCATTTTTTTGTTAGTTATGCACAGATAGATAGCTAGTGGGGAAAATGTGGGTGCATGCTTTTTTTTTGGGTTATGCATACGTGGTAGTGCATTTTGGATTTTTATTGCTCATCATGCATAAAAATCCATGTATGGACTATATATATATAAATATATGTATGTATGAAAATATGATATTTGATGTTAGTGATCAGATTTTTATATTCTGTCAATTATTTTGTTGATGTTGAATGCATAAACTAGAGGTCAATACGAAATGCTTTTGTCACTAATTATTTTCTCAAAAAAAAAAAAAAAAACAAAAAAAACACATTTTGCAACTAATTTTTTAGTAGCAAAAAGTAATTTAGCATAATTGTATTACACATACAGCGTCTAAAGTGATTAGAATTAACCATCAAATTTTGGTCACCAAAATATACATTCGTCCACTAATAAAATAGTTGCAAAAATCTTTTGGATTTCACATTCAGCGTCTAAAATGATTAGAATTAACCATTAAATTTTAATCACCAAAAGATACAATCGTCCACTAATAAAATAGTCGCGAAAACCTTTTGGATTTCACATTTAGCGTCTAAAATGATTAGAATTTATCACTAAATTTTGGTCACCAAAAGATACATTCGTTCACTAATAAAATAGTTGCGAAAACCTTTTGGATTCCACATTCAACGTTTAAAATGACTATAATTAACCACTAAATTTTGGTCAAGAAAAGATACATTCGGTCACTAATAAAATAGTCGTGAAAACCTTTTAGATTTTACATTCAGCGTCTAAAAGTATTACAATTAACCACCAAATTTTGGTTATCAAATTTTGGTCACCAAAGGATATATTCGTCGACTAATAAAATAGTTGCAAAAACCTTTTACGAAATTACCCTTACACCTTTAGCGTCTAATTTTTGTGGCATTCGCAACAAATTATTAGACACGAAAAGGTACATTTTGCAACTAATTGATTAGCCGGGATACCATTTTACCAAATTACCCTTGAACAATTAGCGTCTAAGCGGGGGGACTATTTTAACCAACAATTAGCGACTAATTTGCTAGTCGCTAAAAAAAAACTTTCCGCATCTAACAAAAAATTTAGGCGCGCATACTTTCTACGACAACGATTCCGCAACTACGTGGTGACTATGGAATTTAGACGCGAAATATGCTCTAGCGTCTAAATTTTACTTTCTGCGTCTAATTTTGCTAGACGCTGAAAGACAATTTTTTTGTAGTGTATATAATGTTATTATTAATTATGTGATCATACTATAATGTAATGTTAATATGTTATAGTGAATTAAGTAATTAGACTATAGATCTTTAATGTAATATTATAATTGATTAAATTTTTAATCATTTAATTAAGTAATGTAATAATGTAGTAAATTACTAACGTTTATAATGTAATGTTATAAATTTATAACTAATTAAGTAATCATTTAACTATATAATACTATAATTAATTAAGTGATCATAATATAATGTAATGTAATAATATTATAATTTAATTAAGTAATTATTTAACTATAATGTAATGTTTAATTAATTAAATTTCTAATCATTTATTTATAATGTAATGTTATAATTAATGTTTATAATATAATGTCATAATCAATTAAATAATCATCTAATTATGTAATATTATAATTAATTATGTAATCATACTATAATGAAATGTTACAATGAATTAAATAATCATACTATAAATTTTTAATATAATATTATAATTAATTTGTTTATAATAGAATATTATAATTAATTAAGTAATCATTTAATTATAATGTAATGTTACAATTAATTACGTAATCATACTATAAATTTATAATGTAATCTTGTAATTAATTAAATTTCTAATAATTTAATTAAGTATTGTGCTAATGTAGTCATGTTTATATAGTAAATTAGTAATTACTAATATTTATAATATTATGTCATAATCAATTAAGTAATCATTTTCTATTTAATTTTTTTTATATGTAAAATAATAGAAACCCCTATTATTCACATTTCACAAATATTTCATATTTTCATTGCAGTCCAGGTTCCAAATAGGTTCCAAAACAGGTTCCAAACAGGTTCTAAAAATCGGTTCCACACAGGTTCCAAACATGTTCCAAAAATCGGTTCCAAACAGGTTTCAAAATTCGGTTCTTTTTCCAGGTTCCCGTTCCGGTTCCTCCACACATAAGAATCGGAACCGGAACCTACCCGCACAGTGCCGATTCCGGATAGGTTCCGGTTCTTGTTTCGGTTCTAACCCTAGGTTCTGGTTCTACTCGCTACCCGTGCTCACCCCTAATTAGACCTGGCAAAACCGGTTTGGACCCGCGGGTTGGACTGTACTCGGGTAAAAAATATAGGGTACAAGTCCAATTTATTAAACCCGTTTTTTTAGACCCGTACCCGTACCCGACCCAAAAACACACGGTTTATACGGGTGAACCCGCGGGCACCCGTATTTGCAGTAATGAATTTTTTTGAATCCCTAATTTTTTCACGCATTCGCCATTCAGCCATTCACGTAGCACTGCAGCAGTCACGCACTCACGCCTCTCACTCTCTCAATCTCATCTCATCTCATCTCTGATCTCTCACATCTTTGATCTCTCACTCTCATTTCATCTCTAATCTTCAATGCTTTGTGTTCGTGTTTTTGGTTTATTTCTTCTCTCTTTTTAACTCTAACTATAGCAACCACAACCACAAGCTTGCTTTTTTCTCTTCCATGGAGATTTTGTGTTTTGTGACACTTCAATCATTTTAAACCCCATCAGTTTTTCTCTGCTTCACCTTTCCATTGTTTTGTACCATTTAACTTTACTTTATACTGGTAAAGTATATGTCTTTCTTTTCTCTCTCTCTCTTTCAGGACTTTCACTCACACTTGAACACATAATCACTTGGGCTACGGTTTCTTCTTTTGGTTACTGAAAACTGAAAAGCCTTATCCTTCTCTTTATAATAAGTTGTGCTATTTTTGGTTAGTCTTTGCATGAACAAGATCTTTCACTTCCCTTGTTTCGTTGTTTGTTTCATTATTGAATTCAAGTGTATGTCTTTGTCAAAGTTTGAAGCTTTTTTGTTCGTATCTGTCTGCGTTCTTGTCTTCTTGCTTTTTTCTAATGGTTTTTCTTTTTTGGTGCATTTGATATCTCGGGGACCTGAGTTTCTTTCTTGTTTGAGCTTTCAAAGAAGGAAACTTTTGGCTTTTCTTTTGTGGGTTCTGTACTCTCTCAAGTGTTAGTAAAGTTCTTCAATGGATACTCTTGAGCGGGGTGAAACTTGTTTGAGGATTTTAAATTTAATTAAGCTTGGTGTTTGGGTAAAAGTGTTTAAAGAAAAAGTTTAAATTTGTTGCTTGAATTGAAGTGTGTTGGGTTTGTATGCAATTTAATGGAGTCTTGGAACCATGTTTCTGGGGGGAAAGGATCTATCGCAAATGATACAATTTCACCTTTGGATTCTTCTGCAAGAAGTAAAAACATATTGATGGGCTGGGAATTGAAAAGTTTTGGTAATAACATGTTAGTCTCAGGTCAACAACAAGCTATTGAGAACCAAGGTTTTAGTGAATTTGGTATTCAAGAATTGGTAGTATAGGGTGAAATTGAAAACTAAAATATGGAGAGAGAAAATACAGGTCCACCCGTACCCGTATAGGGTAGGGCATGGGTCCAACATTTTGGACCCGTATATCTCTACCTGTACCCGTTTGACCCGGACCGTACCCGGCCCACCCACCCATTTTGCCAGGTCTACCCCTGATAACAAGAAATCAGCCAACTATAGACTTTCCACGTACAGTTGCTTTTCCATGAAATCCAAGTGTACAATTATTTTCTCCATTTTGTTCATACTCCTCAAGAGCACAAGCTGCTCCGAAGGATCTACAGACCAAAGCAAGCATTTGATCTTCACCCAAGTACTCTGCGAACATCCTAAAGATTGATAAACCACAGATTATAAACCACAGAAGACTAATGGGCAAGTAATCTCAGTTAAGAAATTTGAAGAAAATAACAGAATGGTGACCTGCTATGCTTGCTAATCCAAGCTTTTCCGATAACTGCTACAAGGCCGACAGTATCTTCAATGAAATCAGTCCCTGATTCGTGGAGTGGAAACTCCTTACCAACCAACAGAGAACAACAGCGGTAGATTGACCCCCGCTTTAAATCTGTCTTGTTATTTCCTCTTTTGTAAGCAAGGTGTATGGATCAGTCAAAATGTGAGGTTCAGTTGAAGCTGGTAAACAAATCAACAACAGATCCATTTTTCAGTTTTCCACCGCATATGTTGTTGGAGCCACATTTATAAATACATTGAAGGTAGTGCTTTTATTTAAGTAGCAAGTAGAAAATAAAACCAAATTTCTAACTATTTGATTTTACATGAGCATGAAGATTAAAATTAGACCATTATTCTTTTCTCCTCCAATGAAGTTTATATCATGTGGAACAGAGTTAAATAATTTCAACATAGAACTCTAAATAGCTTAGTATCATGCCAACAACTTTTTGCAGTACCACAAATATTCTGCAAATTGCAAGTCGCAGAGAGTTTAATTGCCACATAATCATATGAAAATGTTTTTGCATTCTCATAACAAGTAAGTCATGACATAGACATGTACCATTATTAAAAGTATTACTGGAGAACTTAAATTTTCTCAAACAAATATTATTATTTCATCAATGTTGTAATGACCACCTACAATTGTGGCATGGCAGAGAATGACAAAATGTGCCTTCAGGACCTCAAAATAACAAAGAAACTTGTGATCCTCAATTGGGGTGTCTACATATGTCCTAAACATTTAACTCTTATGACAGGACCCAAAACACACAATGTCACACACTCAAGAAGCTTGAACACAATAAGATGGGAACAAGGTAAATATGTACCTATTAATCATGACAAAAAAATATTTTAACAGCTGCAAATAAATAGAATGGACAAAAAAATGTTGAAAATCTTAAAACAATATGGTTCATATGATTCCAACAGATTTATATGACAAATAAACCAAATTAGTAGTGACATCTTTAAATGATCGCTGCCTAAAATTGTTTAATCTTATCACCGCAAATTACTATTTTGGATTTTGAACTTGATAAAGATACACAATAATAGCTAGTATGTGTTACATTAAAGTTCTTGGGTCATAAAGTTTTCTTAAAACGGACAAATAATTAGTGAAATTTATCATTCTACACCAAATCTTAAAACAGTTCCAAGGTAAATATGTACCTATTAATCATGACAAAAAAAATATTTTAACAGCTGCAAATAAATAGAATGGACAAAAAAATGTTGAAAATCTTAAAACAATATGGTTCATATGATTCCAACAGATTTATATGACAAATAAACCAAATTAGTAGTGACATCTTTAAATGATCTCTGCCTAAAATTGTGTAATCTTATCACCAAATTGAGCAAATTACTATTTTGGGTCTTGAACTTGATAAAGATACACAATAATAGCTAGTATGTGTTACATTAAAGTTCTTGGGTCATACAGTTTTCTTAAAACGGACAAATAATTAGTGAAATTTATCATTCTACACCAAATCTTGTACTTCAATCATGCATACCGGGTAGGATTCATTTTCATATTATTTTTAATGAATGAGAAAGAAAATTATGTCGGTCAAAACCTTGCAATTGAGACAAGACTTGCTCGACTTCTGGCATTTGATCATTAACAATTTTCAATACCATTTCATGATTCCTGATACGTGATCCATATTTGCAAATTTTACTCTCAAGTTCTTGCAACAAAACAACATTTGGCACATGACAACAACTCAGCTAAGTAGTAATGTTGAACACTAATGGGGACAATGAAACACAAAACCAATAGGAAAATTTCTTTTACATGAATGAAATATGGAAAAATTCAAGTCTTCTTTGACCAAGGCATTAAAAACAAGTGAAAAGAATCTCTAGCCGGAACAACTAAATCAAAGGCAATGAAGCACCTATTCCAGCATAAAAAATGTAGTTGCATAATAGAAACATGTACATTAGAAATATTTCATCATCAAAAAGCATTTACAAATTAGAACCATATTTGTAATTACATGCTGTACTTCCTGCAACAAAAGCAGTCTAAACAACAAAGCTCGGACTAAAACCAACTATCAATTAGTAAGCATCATCACCACATTTGGCACATGACAACAACTTAGCTAGGGACACTGAAACTCAAAACAGTAGGAAAAGTTCTTTTTGAAATTTGAAAAATTCAAGTCTTCTTTGACTGAGGCATTGAGAACAAGTGAAAAGAATCTCTACCTGGAACATATAAATCAAAGACATTGAATCATCTATTCTAGCATCAAAAATGCATTTACATCTTAGAAATAATGTAGAGATGGAATTTGACACAATACCTTTTTAGTCTTCATGATGGATACCGCAAGGTTTCCTAGATGTTTGAGGGGAGTTGAGCCCTCAAGAAGTTGTAACTTTCCATCAGAATATGAGGGTATCTCACTCCGTTTTTGGACTTTGCAAAAGAGGAATCTGCACATGCAAACCAATAGTTAACAATGTAGTATTCGTAACTGAAAAATGACCGTCATAAAGTGTTAATACTAAAGCTAAGCTCTTAAGATATCGACGCCCAACAGTGGATACAACAGTCATTCAATTAAAGAAGTTTGCTAAGTGTTTTTGGTGGATTTCAGGACTCTTACTATGTCCCGATTTCTTTGGTTTTTATTTTCTAACCCATTCATAAATAGATAAAACTATATAGTATTTAATCACTAACATAAAATTTGTTGCAACCTTCATGCTGAGACGTAGCTCTGTGTAACGAGAATGCACAGCTACAAAGGAAAAGCATCCCTAACACTGAGGAAGGGGAATAGCAGGAACAATGCAGTGCCCATGCCTAAAAGCATTCCGAACTGAATCTTCTGTGCCAATAGATTTTGACCTTATCGTGAGTGTGTGGGATTGGCCATCTTCCTCATTATCATGGATACTTGCATCAGCATCACTATTGCAATCAACAACCTCAAAAACTATATTTTCAAGTTGAGAACCAACTGGACAACATTCAGGCACCTGATTCTATACACAATTAGTAAAAATGACATTTAAACTTCCAATAATCATTCAAAGGGATGGCAAAAGTAAAGCACACTAAACCCAAATACAATTCTCAGTTCTCTTTTTTGAGTTCTAAACTCTTGATTGAAAATGATTCATTATGAGATAAAATAGAAATTGATACTGCAAGGCAAGAAATGTTATAATGCAATCCCTGGACAAACCTAAATCCATTGATAAAATTAACGATTGTAACAATTAACTTTTCATGATCGATTAAATTATCCACAAGAGCAAAATCTAAAGATTGTTCCTAGAGATGGCTAAATTAAAAAGTCAAATGTTTTTCCTTTTTAGCTAGACAAATAAAACCAAAAGCTACAAAGTAATGAGTGACTAAGAATTTTCCATCAACCAATGTCTACATCCTTGAAATTACAGTACACCACTAAAATATGAGATAACCAATACTAGATAGCACTAAGCTTTTAATATGTTACTGTTTCACTGGACTAATATTAGGCTTTAGTAATAGAAGAATATCATTTTTTTTCCATCCTTGCAAGTGAATATCCAAAACAAAAAAATGCAATTAGATAAAGACACATACCACTTTTTCCATAACCAATCGTTACTTTCAAGAGGCCACTAAGGTCAACACATCCATAATCGTCTACCTATGTTTACAAACTTTTTCAGGACATTCAAATCATGTAACAGACAAAAATTGTAAACTCCAAATGCAATAGAACCTCAAAGCACAATTATAGTATTAGCTGATCATGCATAAGATGTCAGATAAACCACAAGAACAGGCTGATGCATATCATATTGTCATATAAGGGAACAGGAATTTGATTAATTCTTTGAACTTTAGAACATTACTAATTTAGACATACATACTTTCAGATGGGCCTTTAGGGTGTCTTTGATACATTATATTGCACAACATTAAAACTTTAATATTACATGGCCCAATGCTTGGCCAAGTTACAGACGCATTGTGAACTTAATCAGCCCACAATACAGTCCCAATTGCACTAATGTGAATGGGAAGTGGGAGTTGGGACATACTGTATTAGCAAAATTAGAACTCCCACACTACATTAGCAGTCATTAAAGAACCAATGTGTAGGAGATGAATGAATTATGTGTCAAAAATACTATCCTAATATAGGAAATATTCTGACCTTACGCTTTGTGCCCATTTGGTCTTCAAGTCAAAATCCATCCAAGTTCAATTCAACTTCCAAAACTTTGTTGATGTGATTGCTATATGCGTCAAACATCTGGAAGAAATGAATAGTTAAATAGGTTAGCAAGTATGCCTTAAACCACTCTCAAAAGATACACAAGTTTCCAACTATCTAACTTAGAAGATAATACATTTGTTTGATTGTTGTAGGTTGAGCCACAAAAGTACTTCTTTAAATGTTATGATGAAGTACCTGAATATTCGGGGCATTTTATTAAAATGCCAAATCAAGTTTAAATTTAATTAAAAGACCATATAGTTTGAAAGTGTTAAGTAAATATCCTTATTATTGATTAAGGTTAATTAAACATGATTAGTGGTTAATTAGAATTAATGAAGTATTGTGTAATCTTTTAAAAATTATAATATGTCCCCAAAGAGCTTACATTCTTGCAAACAAACTCAAACACCTTCTTCTTCTTCCTCCCGCCATTAACGCATCCCTCTCCTAGTTGTTGTTTCTTCTAAGCTTCATCTACATCTTCTTTTTCTTCTTCTGTATCTTCTTCTTCCTATACATCTTCTTCTTCCTCCACCATTAACACTTTCTTATTCCTCCGCCATTAACACTTTCATCTTCCTCCGCCATTGACATCTACTTCACCATAGATCCGCCTCCGCCTCCTCCTCCTTCTGACATTTCATCCTGGTATGTGTATCTCCTCTTTGCATTTTATATTTCGATTTACAAAGATTTAATGATGGACTGGGTTTGGGTTATGATTTTGATTTAGTTGTTTAGGTTATTGAGTTGTGTTTGAACTAATTCAAATTGAAAGGAGTGAAATTTGTTGAATATTTTCTCGCATTGTAGGTAGCTGGGGGTGGTAGCACCAATTATAGGTGGAGATGACTGAAAATGTGTTCTAGATATGATGGATCACTTAAGCGATCTGGTATGTCTCGTATAATGCAGCAACTCACAAGTCACTTAAGCGATCAAGTATATGGCAGAAGATCGCTTAAGCGAATTAGGCTTATTTATACCAGATTGCTTAAGCGATATACCAGATCACTCAAACGACTTTGCATATGCTTTTTAAAATCAGTCAACCCTTAATACATCAGTTAATAATTTTTTTTTCTTACATTATAGGTACTTGGCTATTATTAGACATGGGACAAGTTGTTTTGGGTGTTGAATATTTTGGTGAGTGGGTGGAAGAAGAAAGTTGCTAGAAGTGGATTGGAAAGAGCAAATAAGTTATACTAGTTACTGTGAGCACAAAGGTCAGTTTTGATGAGTTGATTGATGAAATAATTAAAGAGGTGATTTGAGTTGCTCATGTAGTGATATAGTTGTGGAGTATGTTTTAAGCAGAGTTCTTGAA
Source organism: Pistacia integerrima (assembly GCA_026225825.1). Classification (NCBI taxonomy): domain Eukaryota; kingdom Viridiplantae; phylum Streptophyta; class Magnoliopsida; order Sapindales; family Anacardiaceae; genus Pistacia; species Pistacia integerrima. The sequence goes on along the minus strand of CM047750.1, from coordinate 19,499,350 downwards.
CATTATAAGGTACTTCTTGTTATATTAAAGTTGATGAAAGTGTGAAGTTATATATGATTGATGTGGGCGATAAAGGTTCGAGGCTAATTTTAAGGGTTTCTTTTGTAGATAAACAGTTGGAAGTTGGTCAAAAGGAAGGGGACAACGATGACATTGGTGGAGAGAATGCTGATTTTAACTTGAACTACGAGGGCATTGATTTCTTAGTTGAAAAATCAAGAGGAGGTGGTGAGGAGGACATTGTAGAAGAGGTTGGTCATGTGCGGCAAAATGAAAATGTTGACGAAGAGGACGCCGTACATGTTCCCGCAAATGTAGAGATTCTTTTCAATATAGATTATGCAAAAGGTGTAGTTTGTGAGGAAGAGAACACTATGGTCCTTTATGCAGGTTCAAAGGCGACAATTGCAGGTAGTAATGAATCAGCTCATGTTTTTACTGATGGATCAGACTTGCACGTAGGGTATTTATTTGACAAAAAAGAGGAAGTGGTGAGGAAGCTAAAACTTGTTGCCATGAGAGGTAATTTTGAGTTCATCACAAAAAAGTCTAATTCATCGATAGTGACGGTTGCATGTCATGACCGAAAGTGCAAATGGTGGGTTTATTCTAGAAGGTTTGCGGAGTCCGAAAAATTTATTGTTAGCACATATACCCATGAGCACACATGTGGGTTGGGACATCTTTCAGGTGAGCATCAACAAGCCTCCGCTGATATTATTAGACAATTTTTCAAAAGTCAGTTTGTTGAAGGGAAAGATCCATCTCCTAAAGACATTAAGAGACTTGTCCGCACAAAGTTGGGATGCTCTGTTAGTTATTGGAAATGCTGGAAAAGGAGACAACATACATAAGATTTTGTGAGAGGGACACCAGAGCATGGGTACGCAGTATTAGAAGTGTACCGTTATATGCTTGAGTTAAAAAACCAAGGTAGCAAGACGGCTTTGAAGTGGGATAAGAATATGATGTTTAAATATTTTTTTTTGTTGCTTATGGTGCTGCTATAAGGGGTTCTGTAAACATGAGAAAGGTGTTGGATGTTGATGGTTGCTTTTTGACTGGAAAGTATGGAGGTACATTGTTGGTGGCCACTGCACAGGACAACAAGAATCACACATATCCCATTGCCTGGTGTGTGGTTGACTCTGAGAATGATAAATCGTGGACTTAGTTTTTTTAAGCAATTAACGTACGATAGTGCCTGACAGTGACAAGCTGTGTACAATATCCGATAGGCACAACTCTATAAAGAAAGGGATTACTACTATTTACCCTCAAGCACATCATGAATTCTATATGAAGCACCTTGGTGAGAACATAAAACAAAAGTTTAAGTGTGCTGCCTCTTTCAGACATACTACATGGCAGCAAAAGCTTATCGAGTTGATGAGTACGAGAAGCACTTTCGGCAAATCTGAATCAAGGTTGACAGAATGCTAAGTATCTTTAACATGATGTTGGTTTCGAGCGATGGAGTAGAGCTTACTTTCTTGGAAAAAGGTTTGATGTCATGATCACAAACATAGCCAAGTCCATAAATTCAAAATTGTTAATAGAAAGAGAGTTTCCAATAGTTGCCCTTTTTATGCAACCCATTGGACATTGTCACGATGGTTCCATGAGCGTTGCACGAAGCCAAATAATTTTACCACAACCCTTGTTTCGTTAGCTGGAAAATTATTACGAAAACGTATGGAACTATCAAATTCACTGTTTGCCTATCCTCTTAATGCTCAAGAGTTCATCGTGCACGACTATGGTTCGGATACCCTAGTTAATCTTCTTAATAAAACTTGCAATATAAAGTAGTTGACATTCAATGTTTACCTTATCCTTATGCACTAGTAGCACTGAAACACCAACAGAAGCCAGATTTTGGTTCAAGAATTTACATAAAACTTTGCTCCCCTCTCTATATGGCAAATCACTACATGCTGGCTTATTCAGAAACGATATATCTAGTTCCTCCAAAAGAGCAATGGATGGTGCCGCCAGAGTTGGTTGATATTATCATCCATCCGCCATTCAGGAAGATAGAAAAGGGGAGAAAAAAAGTTAAGCGTATTCCATCAGCCTATGAGGTTCCCCGAAGGATGAATAAGTGCTTAATTTGCAAGCAACCTGGCCACAAGAGAAACAGTTGCGAGAATTGATCACATGCAGATCCAGAAAATTATGTTCGAATTGATCAAAAGCAAGAAAGCAAGCAATCCACAGATAAGATCAAATCGCTTAAGCGACATAAGATCACTTAAGCGATCGGCTGTTATCTGCAGATTTGAACATTAGATTGCTTAAACGACCTAATCTGATGTTCAGATTAGCAGATAACAGCCGATCGCTTAAGCGATCCTTAGTCACTTAAGCGATCTGCTCTTATCTGTAGCTCTGAACAAAAGATTACTTAAGCAACCTAACACTACAAGAAAAATGACATTCTGCAACCATTTTTTTAGCAACTAACCAGAATTAGTTGCAAAAAGGCTACATTTACCAACTGAATTGCCATTAGTCGGACAAAGAGCAACTCAATTTTGGGGTCCACATTTCCAACTTTTGGCGTCTAAAGTTAATGTTCTGCGACTATTTTGTTAGTTGCAGAACAAGTTGCTTTAGTGACTAATAAATTTAGTTACAATTTTTGGTTGACCATTTTTTCCCTCCATAATTTGACAATTTGCATCTAAAATATTTTATTTTGCATCTACATTATTGGTTACAAAAAACTTTTTTTTGCAACTATCCTTTAGTTGCTAAATTAGTTGCAATTAATTGAGAATGTATTAGTAACTATTATGATTAGTTATAGAAAAATTAAATTACCAAAATATCCCATATTTGGACAATAATTACAAGGGCCCTGAGGCATTTTTAGCGACAAATGTTTGTGTTAGTTGCAAAAAATTATGTACAGCAACTAAATTCGGTTTAGTTGCCAATTTAAGTTGAAAAATTCATCTTCCTCCCAAATTATTTGTTCCCGCCAGACTTGCAACAATAACTAATTTTTTGCTGACTAAAAATTTAGTTACAAATTGATTTGTTTGCAAAATATAATTATATTTAAAAATTAAACAACTAATTACTAGTCATTCTTTTCAAGTTATTTACAAAAAACCCTAACCTATATAAAGCAAACCTTTCCCCAAATTCCCAATCTTCTCCACGCACGCAAATCCCTACCCTATTTCCCCAAATTAAACCTTTCCCCAAATTCCCCAAATTCCCAATCTTCTCCACGCGCGCAAATCCCTACCCTATTTCCCCAAATTCCCAATCTCATAACCTTACCTACCTCTTCTCTTCTCCACGCAAATCCCTCCCTGTTTCCCCAAATTCTGAATTTCTTCTCCACGCAAATCACTGGCGATTACCCCAATAGAAGAAGTTTCAGTTGCTGCTCATTTGATGGATTGATGCACCACGCCAGACTTGGTATGTATTGTGTTAGGAAACTGTTATCTGATTTCAGCTCTACTGGGTTCTAAATCTTTGTACATTCTGTGCGCAAAATACAAACTCCCTTTTGTAGCTTATTTAATTTCTTCTATGAATATCCCCAATTTATTTTACATCTAAAGTCATTTGTGCCATGCTTTTCTTTTTCTTGGATCATTCTAGTGTTTGCTTATAATATTCTATTAAAAATACATTGGTGCTGCTTGTTGATCATTATGAAGATAAAATAAGCTAATTATGGGTTGTAGAACTAGAACCAACGCCAGTAGCTTCTATTCGGGTTTACTGAAGAATATGCCACAATAAACTTCTTGATTTGAAGTCTAAATTGTCATACATCCATTTCTATATGTATATATTTAGTATGCTCTGAGGTTGATGATTTTACCAAATACTGTAATTTACCTTGAAAATGAACCGAGCATCCTTGTAAGTTATACTAAATTGCAAATCAAGGGCAGTTTTAGTTATATGCTATTTTATTTTATCCATCAAATCAGAAGGTTTGCTCCTCCAAGAGGTTAATGCTTGCTCATTCCTGACTAAAGTGATCTGACTTTAGTCAAATGTGCATTGTAATTGTATATGATAATTATCTTACTTTCATTAATTGTTGTTGTCGTTCTTGTATATCCATAATCAAAACCCAGCTGCTTGGTTCTCTCTTCTTTCACGTGTGCTCAATGAAATTGCAATTACCTGCAATTATGATATATGTAGATTTCATGTCATAGAGTGCGGATGGAAACAGTTATTCAACTTGCAGTCTGTATCAGATTGCACATAAAATCAATGTGTATTTATAAAATCATTAAATAACTTGTAGGATATGAATTATTGGTGATTAGTTGTGTACATTTGCTTCGTTTTCCAATATTAAACTGATATTCTCATTTCCCATGGGAATTTCGGATTAATGGTTCTCTTTTATAGATGTTTTATGGTTACTGTATTTTCTTATTTGTACTTAGTCTTATTATGCTGTGAGTCTTGTTTGTTGGTGACTGACTGAACATGGTCTGGATATGCTATTTCTGGATGTAATGTTCTGTTGATATCAATATAGAGAATTACTTCATTCTGGTTCTGGATTTGATTGTGGATTGTTGGATAGATTCTTGCTGTGTTGAGTAATTTGCAGGTCAGGTTCTATCAGAATGTGAATGTGATGGAACCTGACCTCTGTCTTTGTTACTCTTAGTTTTTTTTATTGTTTTACCCTTAATCTAACTAGATAGGGCCACGACAACACAATTATTTAAGGCTGAAATAACAATGAAAAAAGAGTGATTATTAATTAATAAATAAATAAATAAATAAACTAATTTGTAATTTATTTTATGTGTTTTAAATTAGTTTAAATAAAAAGAGTTTTTAATTTGATTTCTTGATCTCAAGTTGAAAGAAAAGCATTGATATGGCTTTTCCCAGAGACAATTTTCAGAACAAGAAAGGTAGCCTTTCTTTGCAAGGTTTTATTTATATTATGGGTTTATTTATTCAACTTAACCTTAATTAAATTAGAATATTTATAAATTTTTTTAATCGAATTCAAAATATTCTAATTTAGTTCTCCCTTCAATGGTGATTATTTTAAATTAAGCATAATATGCAGGTTAGGTTCCTTTGACTTTAATTTTAGCCTTTGCTTGCTGATTCATTTAATTTAGAGTGTGGTATTTATTTTCATATAAGGAAAATGATATATTCTTGATAAATTATAAAATTATAACCCAATTATTTTGTTGTAAAAGGTATTTAAGAATCTTAAAGTTGACTTGAAGACCGAGGCTAAGAAGAGTGCGGGCACCACTGCTACTAAAACCATAAAACAAAGGTATAAGTTATGTAAATTGATAATTAATTAATTTATTGATCGTTTATACCCATTTACATTATCACTAGTACTATATTCTTTGTATGGATGAATGTGGTTTATTTGGGTTGAGTATTGTCTTTGTGATAGAACATATTTATGATACTGAATTTATGTTTTGTTTGCGAACCTAGAAGGTCACAATGGATAGAAGATGGATTTGGTTGTCTAATAGGTTGTGCGATGAATATATTCAAGGAATTGACTCTTTCATAGACATTGCAAAACAACATTTGGATACTGAGGGTAAGACCCGCTGCCTATGTAGATCTTGTTTGAATACAAGATCACATGATATATACACCATTCAGCTACATTTGTATAGACATGGGTTTTCAAGAAGTTATGATGTATGGACTTTTCGCGGGGAACACTTGAATGTTGGAACCATATTTGATGTCGTGTCTGGCGACGAAGTCGACAATGAATATGAAGATGATGATGACATCATGGACATGCTTAATGATGCTCGTGGTCCAGTAAACATGCATATGGATGGGGATTCATCAAATGTAGGTGGTAGTACAACCCATAATTTTAGGACTGTAGACTATGAGAAATTTGATGACATGTTTGCATATGCTCAACAAGAATTGTATCCAGGGTGCACCAACATGTCAATCCTAGAGTTCATAGTTAAATTGTTGCATATAAAAGCCATTACTCACATGATTGATAAATCATGTGACTTGATAATACAGTTGATAAAAAGTGTGTTGCCTAAAGGATCCAATCTCCCCGAATCCTACTACGAAGCTAGAAAAATTATGCAACAATTAGGCTTAGGCTATGAATCAATACATGCATGTAGGTTTGATTGTGCATTATTTTGGAAGGAGCATGCGAATGCTGATAAATGTCCTGTATGTGATGAACCTAGATATAAGATTAATGATGGAAAGGGCAAAAAAATTGCACATAAGGTTTTGCGTTACTTCCCACTGAAACCTAGACTCCAACGACTCTTCATGTCAAGGCACACAGCTGAAGATATGGTGTGGCATAAGGAAAAACGATTAAATATAGAAGATATGTTGAGGCATCCTGCTGATTCTGAATCTTGGAAAGAATTTGACAAGATATACCCTTCATTTGCACAAGATGCCCGAAATGTCCAGATGGGTATTGCAACTGATGGTTTTAATCCTTTTGGGAACATGAGTCTATCTTATAGCATGTGGCCAGTGGTACTTGTCCCGTACAATTTGCCTCCATGGAAGTGTATGAAAGACCCTTACTGTATGATGTCATTGCTCATTCCAGGGCCTAAAGCACCTGGAAGAGATATTGATGTGTATTTGCGTCCATTGATTGAAGAATTAAAAGAGGTGTGGGTTGATGGTGTAGAGACTTATGATACAGCTCGAGGAGAACATTTTCGTTTACACGCCGCTGTGATGTGGTCAATTAATGATTTTCCCGCCTTAGGCAATTTGTCTAGATGGAGAACCAAAGGCTATAAGGCTTGTCCTGTATGTAATGAGAATACTTCATCCCAATTGTTGCGAAGTAAAATATGCTACATGGGACATCGGCGATTCTTGTCTCCAGATCATCAGTGGAGGCGAAGCAAGCAATTCGATGGGAAAAGAGAAATTAGATCTCTGCCAAAACTATATTCAAGGGATGAAATTCATGAACAACAATCTCATGTGAACGATGTGCGTTTCGGGAAAAATTTATTATTAGTTGATAGAGGTAGAAAAAGGAAACAGAGTCCTGGTGCATCAAATTGGACAAAGAAAAGTATATTCTTTGAGTTGGAATACTGGTGTAAACTTAAAATTAGACATAACCTTGATGTGATGCACATTGAAAAAAACATATGTGACAACATCATTGGTACATTATTGAACATGGAAGGGAAATCAAAAGATACTGATAAAGCTAGACTGGATTTGGCTGATATGAACATACGCTCAGAGTTACATTTGCAACCTCATGGTGATAGATATTTGAAACCATAAGCATGTTATACTCTTACATTAGATGAGAGAAGACAATTTTGCCAGTTCCTGAAATCAGTGAAGTTTCCAGATGGTTATGCAAGTAATATCTCCCGATGTGTCAATGTGAAAGACGGCAAGGTTCATGGGTTAAAGAGTCATGATTGTTATGTCTTGCTACAACAACTGCTGCCCGTTGGAATACGTCCATTTTTGCGTCAAGACGTTTGTACTGCACTTGTTGAGTTGTCCTACTTTTTCCAACAAATATGTGCTAGGACGTTGTCTGTAAATGATCTAAATAGATTGGAACAAGATATAGTCCTAATTCTTTGTAAGCTTGAAATGGTTTTCCCTAATGCATTTTTTGATATTATGGTTCATTTGGCTATACACCTTCCATTGGAAGCTAAATTGGGTGGTCCAGTTGGATATCGGTGGATGTATCCAATTGAAAGGTTTTTGGGAAAATTGAAAAAATATGTTAGAAACAAAGCTGGACCGGAGGGCTCTATTGCGGAGGCTTATTTGGTGAATGAAGAACTAACATTTTGTTCAATGTATCTGTGGGGAATTGAAACTAGATTTAATCGAGTAGAGAGAAATGATGACAGTTTGCATGGACAACCAGAAGGAGTATTATCAGTTTTCTGTCAAAAGGCTCGTCCATGGGGTTCAAGGAAGTTAATCGAACTTCCACCAGATGAATTGCAAAAGGCTCATTGGTACGTCTTGAACAATTGTGAAGAAGTGCAACCTTTTCTAGAGTGAGTCCCTTTTTAAGTTTAGTTGAAACCTGTTGACAAACAAATGTTTTAAACTGTATATAACTTGAGCATTATAACCATAATTGTCTCTTTTCTTTATGTAACAAACAGAGAACACTTAAAAGAGTTGGAGGCCCTAAATTGTGATAACATATTCAAAACACAAGAACAGTTATTTCCTAAATGGTTTGCAGATCGTGTAAGTATGCCTTATCGTTTATAAAACATACAAAACAAGGTTTAATATGTTTTAGGTTATGCTTAATGATTTGGAATTGATGTTTTTGTGTAGATGAACACCTTGCATGTTGACAGGTGCAATGATACAACTAAGGAACTGTACTTCTTATCTTGTGGTCCTGATTTTCGTGTTAAATGTTATAACAATTGTATTGTCAATAGAGTGCGTTTCCATAACAATGATCAATCACATTGTCGAGTTACACAAAATTGTGGAGTGATGGTGCCAGGGGAGCATGATGGTGATCCAATTGATTTTTATGGTGAATTAAGTGGTGTGTTAGAGCTAAATTATGTTAATGGGTTTCGGGTTATGTTATTCAAGTGTAATTGGTTTGACACTGATGCAAAAAAAAAGAGGATACAAAAAGATTATCATCTCACTTGTATTAATGTTGGGAAATTGTGGTATGAAAATGAGCCTTTTATACTTGCCATTCAAGCTCAACAAGTATTCTATGTTGATGATTACAAACTCGGGACTAATTGGAAAGTGGTTCGAAAAGCTCAACATAGAAACCTATGGGATGTACCAGAGATGGATAACACAAATGAAGAAGAGGAGGATATTGTTCCTGTTCAGGAAGATGAGTTTGATAGGGGACATTTCATTAGACATGATATTGATCCTGACTTGGTTGATGCAACAATTACACATGTTGGAGTTGAAGTGGTGGGAGATGATGCCAATGCTGATGTTGAAGAAAAAGATGATACATTGATTGATTATTGTATTGATAATGAATATGATTTAATGAGTGATTCTGATAACAACTTCTGATGGTATGCTTGTATGATTATATGTACTCTTTACTTTTTTCTGAATGTGTAAATATAGTTAATGATCTAATGTCGTGAGATTAATTGTATAAATTGACATATATCTTACCTGGTACAGTTTCTCTTATGTTGATGTTTGCAGATTCCGAAGATGGCTCTTGGTAGAAGAAGGACCGTAGCTAGACGTGCAAATGTTGTTCAAGAGAATCATAGTCTTGTACCGACACCTGAAATTGCTACAATCACTGGTAAAGTTATGATATTGGTCCATATAAGCATACTGAAATATATACTTCGATTTTAGATATCGAGTACAATGTTTTGTTTAAAATTTAAGAATACATTTTACTTTACCAACATGTAAACCGTCCTTGTGATAACATAGTATTAAGCTTGATGCATTATTTTGATTTTGTAGAGAATATAGTGGCGAAGAACGTGAGAGGGAAGACTAGAGGAGTTGGATGTGAAAGACTCCTACAAACAGTGCAGTCAAAGTTGCATGTAGACTTTCAAAAAGAAGATGGAGTACCTACTAGAGTAAATGCATCAAAGTTGAGTACTGAGGTAGGAATAGTTGCAAGGAACTATGCCCCCGTAAGAGTGCTTACTTGGAAGAAAGTTCCGTACGATGTCGAAAAAACAAATGATTGCTCAGATCACGGTAATGTAGTTTAATATCATTATCCATATTGTCATACTTCCTTACGAAAATAATATATAATACCCATATAAGTTTAATGCATGTACATTATTGATGAATTTAGACCAAGTTTGACATTGATGTCACGGAGCCCCATGTACTGAAATGGCTGAAGCACAAATTGTGTAAGAGATTCAACAGCTTCCGGAGTGCCCTACACAAGAAATTCAAAGCATATGCTACTAAGGAGGAAACATTACGGTAATAGACCAGAAGAAATTAAAGATCCCGATGATTGGATATATCTTTGTGACCTTTTTTCGAGTGAAAAGTTTCAGGTAAGGTCAACATGGCTTTTAATGCTGTTATATATGTATTGTATTTTAATTTCCTGATTTTTGTGGTGTTAGGCACGGTCAAAAACTTACTCTGAGAACCGGTCGAAGATGAGGTGTAACCACCGCGGTCGTTCCAAGAACTTTATCCAGCACAAAAAGGAGAAGGTATTTAATATGATTTACCTATACAAATATACAACATTGTTGTCCTGTTTACTAAATTTATTTCAATTTATGGTCAATGACGATATGAATTGTTAAGGCGCAACAAGTTGGGGAATCTGTCGGTCCTATACAATTATTTCATGACACTCGTTGGAGCGCGGAGAAAGGGTGGATTAATGAACAAGCAAGAGAGCTATATGTAAGTTGATCATTTTTCGTAACTGTTCCATATTGCCATGCTGGATTTGTTTTTATTTGAGTCTCATTGCATTTCTCTGTCATCTTTTGATCACCTGTAATTATGTTGCTACTTATGCATTTGTTTGATATTGGCATTTAGTTTTCCTGAGTGTTACCAAACTTTTATAACTTTGCTGTGGTTGGCTAGTAGGAAAAACTTGTATCATGGCTAGTAGGAAAAACTTGTATCATGGTTTATAACTTTGCTGTGGTTGGCTAGTAGGAAAAACTTGTATCCACTTTTAGTATGATTTTTCTGTGTTCACTACAGTGCCGAGAAACATAGACACATGGGGAGTTTTATGAAGTAGCTACAAAAAATTAAAAAGATAAAATTATGAAGTAATTTTCAGATCATTCTGCAACAATAAAAATGAGATGCCTCCAAAGAATCTAATATCCTTTACAAAGCATTAATTTGATTAAGTTGTCTCTCAATTTACATGCTACAGCTAAAACCTAGATCCATACAGAGATATCAATCTCTTTGTTTCTCATCTCAATGCTGCATGTAGGCAGTTGTACATACATAGAATTTACATATTATAATTATAATGTGTTGTTAGGCTATGCATTTTGAATCGAACTTTTGATATGAAGAATCCATTAACTTATTTTGTAATAGAGTTGAATGAGAATTGGAAAGCAATTAGATGAAATAAATACGTTGACACCATCGCTTATCCATCAATTTGATAATTTTTTCTTGGTATGATGGTAACGTAATTGACAATACATTAAACAAAACACCTTTTGACACCTAAACAATTTTTTACCACGGTACTCTTTTATTTATAAACAATATAATTTCATTTGTAGGACTCCAATTATGCCTAGTAGAACTGATATATTAGACTTTGACCTCCAATTAGTAAAAAAGAATCCATCTATACATTCCATAGAATCTTGTTAAGTTTTTTCCTCAAGATCCATCAAATCAAATTTTCAGAATAGCCATTCCAAACTTTTGTTCAACACAATTACCATGTTTGCATGTCATAGAAGTGCACGGTGAAACATATACAAGTAAATCATTGCTTATATGTGTATAAGAAAAAACTTTATGTCGAAATTTCCTTTTAGTATTAGATTGATAATGTTTGAGATACTTGCTTTTCTACCCCATCAGACTTATTTTTCTTTGCTGCTGTTGTATTCTTTTATGTTGCTATTTAGTTTGTTGGTTGACTTATTGATTATGCATTCAATTGATGGTAGGAAAAATGATAGAGCTGCAAGAGGAAACACAAGCGGGGAAAGTGAAAAAAGCAGTTGAGATATGTGAGGAAGTTCGGGTAAAGCTTCGGATTTAACAAGAATTTTGCATTTTCACAGATTGAGCATCAATCCACCGCAGAAGGCCGAGTTAAGGTGCTGTGCAACAACAAGAAAATAAGATTAAACAGTTGGAGGACCAAACTAATCTTATTTGATCAACAAAAAAGATAAAATAAAAAGCCTTGAACACCAACAATTCATCCCGTTAGAGATGATGAAGCACTAACTATAGCCCTTGAGCTAGAGAAATCTGATAAAGCTCCAACTCGACAACACTTGCCTTCTCGAAGTGATGATGACTCGTCCTCATCAGCTACAGCTATTTCAAATACCGGAAGTGGTGACACTTGACATGCTAACGGTATTGATGGTTTTTTTTGTTTTGTATGGACAAAAGATATTTTGACATGGGGGTAGAACCATCTTTTTAGGATTGTTTGCATATATGTGTTAGATGGTGTACATGGGTGGGCATTTTTTTTGTTAGTTATGCACGAGATAGATAGGTAGAAAGGAAAATATGGGTGCATGCTGTTCTTTTGGGTTATGCACATGTGATAGTGCATTTTGGATTTTTATTGCTCATCATGCATAAAAATCCATGTATGGACTATATATATATGTATGAAAATATGATTTTTGATTTAGTGATCAGATTTTTATATTGTGTCTATTATTTTGTTCATGTTGAATCTATAATGTAGGTCAATACGAAATGCTGAAAAAAAACACATTCTGCAACTAATTTTTTAGTAGCAAAAAGTCATTTAGCATAATTGCATTCCGTTGGACGTCAATATGAAATGCTAAAAAAAAACACATTCTGCAACTAATGTTTTAGTAGCAAAAAGTAATTTAGCATAATTGATTCATATTCAGCGTCTAAAAAATAGTCGCGATAACATTTTGGATTTCACATTGAGCATCTAAAATGATAACAATTAACCACTAAATTTTTGTCACTAAAAAATACATTCGGCCACTAATAAAATAGTCACAAAAACTTATTGGATTTCACATTGAGCGTCTAAAATGATAACAATTAACCACTAAATTTTTGTCACTAAAAGATACATTCGGCCACTAATAAAATAGTCACAAAAACTTATTGGATTTCACATTCAGCGTCTAAAATGACTATAATTAACTACTAAATTTTAGTCACCAAAAGATATATTCGGCCACTAATAAAATAGTCGCGAAAATCTATTGGATTCCACATTCAGCATCTAAAATTACTATAATTAACAACTAAATTTTAGTCACCAAAAGATACATTCGGCCACTAATATAATAGTCGCGAAAACCGTTTGGATTCTCATTCAGCATCCAAAGGAGTTACAATTAGCCACTAAAGTTTGGTCACAAAAAGATACATTCATCGACTAATAAAATAGTTGCGAAAGCCTTTGACGAAATTACCCTTACACCTTTGGCGTCTAATTTGTGTGGGATTCGCGACAAATTATTAGACACTAAAACTAACATTTTGCAACTAATTGATTAGTCACTATACAATTTTACCAAATTACCCTTCAACTTTTAGCGTCTAAGTGGGGGGGACTATTTTGAACAACATTTGCCGACTATTTTGATAGTCGCCAAAAAAAAACTTTTTGCGTCTAAACCACAATATAGACGCGCTATGAATCTGCGACCAGCCTACTGCAACTAAGGGCGATATCAATTTAGACGCTAAAAATGGCTTAGCGTCTAAATGTGACTTTCTGCGTCTAATTTTGTTAGACGAAGAATGCCAGTTTTCTTGTAGATAAGATCGCTTAAACGGTTTGTTGCTCAGATAAGATCTGGTGAACACTATATCGCTTAAGCGATCTGCTGCTCATATCAAATCTGGTGACCACCAGATCGCTTAAGTGACGTGAGCGATCTTTTCTTATATGCAGATCTGACAAGCAGATCGCTTAAGCGATCTGATGATGTTATTATGTTTCTCTTTTGTGGTGTATTAAACTAATTTTATGTCTCTGTATTTTCGGCTATGTCATTAAGAAGAAGGATGAAATCGAGAGAGTTGCAAAGGCCAATTGTTGAAGAGTTGTTGTTTTCAATTTTTTATGTTCTAAATTTAATTGTTACCTTGAATAAATTATCCTTTATAACGTATTAAATCAGATTAATTATTTTTCATTTTCATGCATTTTAAAAAGGGTTTAAGTAAGTAAAATTCATATTACCTTTGTACGACACTGATTGCTGCCCAAAGAAGTAAGACAGGCAAAATAAATATTATCAACATAATTGTCATATCAAGTCAATCAATCAATCAATTTACTGAATTAGTCACGAGTGTGGCACGTTAATAGAAACGTATCCCATTTCACAAATATGGATGGTTATAATTGAATATAGAGCTCACCCATAGTATGGAATATAATTTCTCACTCAAACGTGCACAATATCAAAAGATCAGTGAGATAAGAAGCAAAATGGCCTTGGTCACTTAAGCGATCATGAATCGCTTAAGCGACCAAGGCCAAAAGTGAAAAATCACTTAAGTGATCTTAATTCTGCCTTGGACATGATCGCTTAAGCAACCAAGGGTAAAACTGAAGAATCGCTTAAGCGAGACCTTAAATCGCTTAAGCGATCATGCACCTGGGGTGACTTGATTATGCCTTGGACATGATTGCTTAAGCGCATAGATTGCTTAAGCAACCAAAGGTAAAAGTGAAGTATCGCTTAAGTGATCTTGATTCTGGCTTATACGTGATCACTTAAGCGACTAAGACTAAATATACTGGATCACTTAAGAAGACCTAAAATCGCCTAAGCGATCCAGTATAGTCGGATGACCTTTATTCTGCCTTTGACAAGATCATGTAAGCGATTTATTATTGCTTAAGCGACTAAGGCTAAATAGACAAGATCACTTAAGCGAAACCATATATCGCTTAAGTGATTAAAGGTACTTTAAAAACATTAAAATTTGTATTATATAGAATCATTCTATACTTTAATATTTCTTTTCCATGTTCATGTATAGGCGTAAAAAAATTAATTTAATTAAAATATAATTTTCCAAAAAAAATCGATTAAGTGATATAAATAGTCAAATCAATTGACACAAGATAGATCATGGTCCACTGAACTAATCGTACAGTCAAAATTGAAGCTTATTTCAATCAAATCATTCTCAAATACATCATCCATATTTATGAAATGAGGTACGTTTCTACTAACGTGTCACATTAGTGCGTTATGATATTCATCCATATATCATATAGTTATAACCTTAATATGTGTTGATGGAATTATGTTGCAAATAATCCTTCTTAATTGGCCTTAATAAGTGTTAATAACCGATGTTGCTTAATATTAATGTTAATAATCATGTGATGTTGTGAATGTTCGGAATTCACATTAATGTCACTTAATATGGGGTTAACAACCTACTCCCAAAAAAAAAAAAAAAAGAAAAAGAAAACAAAAGAAAGAGAGTCGCTTAAGCGATTTTATTATCACCTAAAGTGATCCAGTGTTTATAAGTTTTCATCGCTTAAGCGATAATGTAAATCGCTTAAGCGATCTTGTGAAAGACATAATAAAAATAATCCGAATACACTAGATCGCTTAAGAGATTTCATGTCTCACTTAAGCAATCCTGTATATTTAGCCTTAGTCACTTAAGCAATCTAGTACAGTCGCTTAAGCGATCACTTACAAGCCAAAATCACAATTACTTAAGCGATGCTTCACTTTTACCCTTGGTCACTTAAGCGATCATGTCCAAAGTAGAATCAAGATCAATTAAGCGATACTTCACTTTTACCCTTGGTCGCTTAAGAAATCATGTGCAAGGCAGAATCAAGATCATTCCAAATGCACGATCGCTTAAGTGATTTATGGTCTCACTTAAACGATTCTTCGCTTTTACCCTTAGTTGCTTAAGTGATCAAGTCCAAGGCAAAATCAAGATCTGCCTAGATGCATGATTGCTTAAGCGATTCTTCAATTTTACCCTTAGTCGCTTAAGTGATTTGGGATCACTTAAGCGATCAAGTCCAAGGCAGAATCAAGATCTGCCTAGATGCACGATCACTTAAGCGATTCTTTACTTTTACCCTTGGTCGCTTAAGCGATTAAGTCCCATACAGAATCAAGATCAAGTCGAAGATAGAAGCCAAGATGCGCGATCGCTTAAGCGATTTATGGTCTCACTTAAGCGATTCTTCACTTTTACCCTTGGTCGCTTAAGCGATCAAGTGCAAGGCAGAATCAAGATCTATCCATATGCACGATCGCTTAAGCGATTCTTCACTTTTACCCTTGGTCGCTTAAGCAATCATGTCTAAGGCAGAATCTAGATGTTCCCAGATGTATGATTGCTTAAGCGATCCTGTATAGAAAACCCTTGGTTGCTTAAGCGATAGTCGCATATATATCACTTAAGCGATCATGGGCAATACATATTTTTTCCAACTTTTCTCTTGAATTTTGACAAACGAAAATCACTAACACATATTAATTCTATATTTTCTCCTGAATTTGACAACCTAATTGTATTAACACATCAATGTCATTTAACAAGAACAGTAATTAAACTCAAACTCAAAAAAGGGAAAGAAATATTGAATTGCTTTTGTACAAATCTGAAATGTGTCAATTACATTAAATTACAACATTATATACAAAAAATAAATGTCCTATATACACCCAAAACAAAAGCAGGGCTGGCAGTTTCCATCCTCGCTCTTCATCATTCTCTTCAGCCATTGCCCCATCCTCCAAAATTATCCAGCACACCTTCAACAACAACAACCTCTTCGTCTTCTTCTACAACACCCCTTCCAACATTATCCAGCCTTGGCCTTGGCCACAAAGCATACATAACACTACAACCAAGTATCAATAACCTGACGCCTAACAACACTAGTTGATCAAATTCAAGACAATCCAATTATTCAAGACAACCCAATAAGATAGTATCACATAAATTACAAAATTCTATGTCCAACTTCCATACCTTTTGATGATAGCATCAACAATAACTTGGATTGGGTTCTGGTCTGTCAAAAGAGATCCATATGCCCATGGAAACACTCAACAACCCAGCCTTCTAGACAGTTGCTCATTGTCTATCCATCGAGGTGTTGGTCATGTCGAACTCAATAAATTTTAGTGCATATGCCCTGTAATCAGCATTACAATAAGAGGAAAACATTAGCATTAGAATCAGTTTATAAAACAATTGTATTATGTAAGTTTTATACAAAATTTACCTTCAGTCATTTGTTGGGACAGGAGGGCCCTTAAATGGCCACTTTCCCGTCAGTAGTACATCATCCAAGTGCTGAAACATCCCATTGTTGTGCAACAGCCACGGGAACAATATACACAGTGGCTACAGCTCCATCTCTAACTGCCACTCGACAACTACTTGGGATACAGTCAAGGATCTGCAGCAAGCCCTCCTTTAGTAGCATGACGACGGTAATCTAATTCATATCCTTGATATTCATGATGCAGTATACTCTTTTAACGTTTACCCAACTATTGCCATGTTTGGGCCTTTCCCCCGGTACATATTGCATCATCCTGTCATAATCGAAAATCATCAGGGACACCGTTGAAGTCATCTATGGCCAATCTTTTCCACATGCCTCCCCTTGTTGCACCTTTACCATTGGTCTTTTTCATTAAAGTGTCATATGTAGTTACTAGCGTTTGGCTAAAGGCCACACCAGTGATGTCACAGTGTAGATTCAAAATATCACAATTACTACTCTGTCGTAGCCTTATAAGTGTTAATACCTCATCGATGCGCTACATCAAATAAAAACAACATGATAAGTATACAATACCTCATGGAAAACATAAGCAAAAATACGAAAAAATAAGGGAAAATAACTCACCAAGTCGTCGAGCAACCTACCCATTGTCAACATCTTTTCAAACCACTCCCGAGGATAATCCCTGGTCTTGCACTTCCTATGCCCATCACTTTTAGAATCATTGTAATAAGCATAGAAGAGTTTTTTCTTTCCTCATCCATTGGCCTATACAGATCGACCTTTAACTCCTCCATTTTCACTTGCCCACTTCCTCCGCCTTCCTCCTCCATTTTCACTTCCCCACTTCCTCCGCCTTCCTCCTTGCTCTCCTCCATTTTTGCTTCTCCACTTTCACAGACTTCCTCATTTTTTTCTTTGTTTTCCTTTTCTTTCTATCCATTACTGCCGTGTAAGGAGAAATTACGTGCTTACTCTTTCGGCTCTCTCTTTTATGCTCAGATTGCACTTCAACCACCTTCAATACCCCTACCAACTTCCTCCTCCACCCTATTAACTTTCTCCTGCACCATTTTCATCCGCTCTTCCATCTTTCCAAACCTCTCATAAACGGCTGTTGTAAAACTCTCAAACAGACCGTTTATGAGGTCAACCACCTCATTCTCCCGACCTCGACGCCTAAGTAAAGTGGTACTTGTTGTACCGGTTTTTCAATTAGGTGGAGGCATAAAAACCTCTTCATCCTCCTCATCCTCTTCCCTCTTGCTGATTGGAGCTTCATCATCTTCGGCGTCAATAACATTCTCAAGTAATTGCCCTGCAATTGCACTCATATGCGTGACCCCTTATGGGTCCCACATTAGGTGGTCTATCCCTTCATCTGCTACATCGTCCAGTGCTTTGAATGATGTAACATACTCCTCTGTCGCTTCACCCCTAGTAGCAATGAAGAAGGGATGGATAATTCCTTATAATAAGAAAAAAAATCAATCAAATTTAAGCCACATTTAAAAGCAAGTGCATATTCAAAAGATTAATCCTTTAATCTTACCCGAGTCGCTTGAATTTGCATGTCTATTTTGTCGTAATCCCAATGGGTACACTTCTCGATGTGCCACTGCAACATCCTAGGAAATTGCGATCGCTCATCAAGTCTTCTTCCTCCCCTCCCCCCCCCCCTCTCCCTTAGCCAAGACAGGGACGACCTCATGCATCAAGCCTACATTGTAAAAAAACAATCCATATTATAATTAAAACACATATAATACAAAAAATATAACAAAAACTATTAATATTTACCTGTATTGCCCATGGAAAGTCAAACAAATTGTACATGCTCGATCTATTCATCTCGACAGATTAGTGGTGCTTTAACGCCGTGTCTTTTCCATGCAAGGAGTCCATGGTTAGCTGAAATGATACCCGTCCCTACGGATAAGCATTAAAGAAGTCCATGTTGCTTGCAAACTTCACCCAATCCATATTAACGACTTTTGTTGAGTCAGAAACCATTAGGATTGAATGCACGAACCATATCAGGCACATCTTGAACCACTCTAAAAAGGTATACCCATCTTCTCCTAACCTCTCATCTAAATCACATCCCGTAATAGATGCCTTCCCCCCCAAAAACCTTTTTAGCCAAGTTACCGACTGCCCTACTTTTCTTTATTTTCTCTTGCTCTTCCGCATCTGGAAATGCCTCACATCTTAAGCCTGTCATCAGGGCATATTCCATCATCCTAAAATGTAGTGGCTTCCCATCCACCATGAACCACATTTCATTTTTTTTTTTTTTTTTGCTTTTACCTTAGTGCATCAACATATAATGCACTCCTTACCCCTAGAACGCCTTTTTTCCAATTTTCTCCGATGTTCACAAAATGACCGAAACAACTCTCTTTGAATCGGTCCATACCCCTTCTTTTGATCCTCTAAACTCTCCATTATTCTCATCAAAACTTGCCAACTTGACCTAACTGTCACCTTTACCAGGAAGTATGATACCTTATTGCTTACAACCTCCAACCCATAGTCTTTATAATTTATGCTTCGAAAAATCTACATAATCGATATAAACTAAATATTAGTATAAAAAAAAAAAAAAAAAAAAAAAAACTAAAACAACTAATAGGCTGCTCTGCTAGCCCCCTTATTTCGCCACCTCTTGCCATTCCCAACCCTTCAACCTCCAACAAACAACCTCCCTTGCCTTTCCCTATCCTCTGAAACCCAAACAAAGCCCCTCCCCCGATGCTCGCCAACTACTCGACAAAACGCCACAACCACTATAACAATAAAACCAACTATATATCCCCCAAATTCGCACAAATCAATCAAATTTCCAATCAAATTCAAAACCACTAGTAAAAAACGTACCCTTTCTTCACTGACGTCCTCTTAGCCTGAATTCTCGCCAGCGTCCTCCTCTTCAGAACCATTTTTCATTCTTTTCTCTGTTCTTATGTCGTCGTTGTCTTCTCTACCTCTAGACCACCTTGACTCATCGGATGATCCACCAGATCATCTTCTTCGACAGCCTTTGAACAACCACCTCCGCTAGAGTCTAGGATTTATAGTGGGGTTGGGTTTTCCTCCTCTTTGTGAATGTCAACCATGATTTTGTGTACGGAAGCTTTAGGATTGAATATTTGCAAAAAATATGACACTTTTATCACCAAAAATCGCAGAGGAATTAAAGGTGTTCCTCGATCATTTTTTGGGTATATTACTCGATTAAGCGATTTTGAAAGGTGGGGACCCTTTTTAATTTTCAAAATTTAAACAAACTTTTGTTAATTATAATATTACCCACATATGTTTAAATCTTTTCAGTTTAACCCATTTTACATGTTTAATGAATCTTAACTGTGCACGTCAGTTTTTCTAACTTAAAAAATATTGCAAAATATTTTCAAGGTTATTTTTTAAATGCAAACTTGGGAGGTCTGGCCACTTAAATTTCCTCCTTAATATTCCATAAAGTGTTCTAAATCTCTAATTATGCTAAAAGGAAATTAATAATATCATGTTTCAACACTGAAATTAAAGATTAACTAACATATTATGCCAAAAGGAAATTAATAACATCAGGTTTTTGCACTGAAATCAAAGATTAATGGTATACTCTAAGTACCACGGGTTAAATGAAAATACATTATGAAATACCATATGCAATATTAAGGAATCTACACCCCATTGATGTAGTTGATATGCTTAGGTTGCAAATAACATATTATTATCTATATAATCAATTGTGTTCCCAGTACAATATATATGATGTCAATATATAAGAATTAACTTTGAACTGAGTTCAGCTAAGCCCCTCCTTGATAAGATTAATCTTTGAGAATAATGATTTGTCAACCACTCCAATTTTCTTCATTAATCTACAATGTACTTAATTACAATCATAAGACATTACAAATTTTCTAAAATAATTCTAGCCATGAAAATTATAACATCCCCAAGATACCTCAAATTTAAGCTACTTAACCATAGAGCCTGGAAGCAAATTGTTTCCAAAATTTGGTGATTGGATAGTGACATGCTTTAAAGATCTAGGAATAACTTATACACATATATAAATCATATATAAAAATATGAGTATAATGGCAAGATGATGTTAGAGAAAAGATTGAAACAGGTTCTAGATGCAAATCTATTAAGATCGCTGGAATACCTTGACATGGAATTGAAACTGACGCCAATTCATCTTATGGAGATATCACCAAGGTAGCCTCATAATATGGTTGGATCTTGTCCAACTCATAGCTTTCAATAAGAATATCCTATGTAATTATTATAACTTAAACAAGGAGCTAATGCACACCAAAAACATAATAACACTATTTAAATAAGAGGCACTTCTTTAAAAGGGCACATAAAAGACATTCATGTGTAGAACCATACCTCAATATTAAGAGTCAATTTATCAACTGAAAGGTCTATCTTGAACTTGTCTGCATGTATATTAACACTCATGCTTGTATTAAGTTTGACTATCACCCCCGTAACAAATGCAAATGGAATCCGATTATCGTAGATGTCATAGCATGCAATGGATAAAGGTGGAAAGCATGAACCAACTATGTGGAAAGTGGTCATTTTATGAGAAAATGGGGAATATAAAAGGCTATTAAGTCTAATTAGAAATGTTAGTTAGGGGAAAAATAATAGGACGAAGAAACTCCCTAAGAGGCATTAAAATATACATGATAATTGATGTGAAAGGTAAATAGAATTATTAAGTAACTACTTAAACCAAAAGTTTAAGCTTATAAGTTTAGGCCCAAAAATAATATTTAAGTTGTAAAGTCTCGCCATGCGTAATACAGGTTAAAGGATACAAAGATGATGCTTTACTATTCATTAATCCTACTTAGAGAGTGTATTGAGATTGAATGGTTGATAAAGAGTATCATACTTAATTCTAGGAATGAGCCAATAAAACTGCTTTTCATTTGTCTACAATACACCTAGGATGGGAAATTGTGCAATTCATTCTTATGCAATACAGGAAGCATCTTGTAATAACTTATTTGGGCTACTTAGCATCCCTTATTTTGTACTATAGGCTTAAGACTAGTGAAGAATAATGTTATGCAAAGTTTTTTCAAAATTTTGTATGAATTGAGTTATCTCAACCAGAAGATGGAAATAGTTTTACTGTGAGTTTCATGAACAGAAAAATTGATAAGCTGATTAGTTAAAAGTTTTCTTACCTAACACAAAACTCGGGCTCACAACTTCCCAACTATCTCCAATTTCCAACCTTAGAAGATCCCTTAACTACGCTATCTCTCACAGCTCTTAGAGCTTGGCTGAGGTGAAAGCACAAAATTTCATCATATCAGGTTATATAATCATAAAACACAAGAAAAGATATCATATTATACTGCAACGAACAAAAAGAGATAAGAATCTTTTGTATTACTTACAAGGTGAAATGAAAACCTATACATCCTAGCATTTTGAAAGAAGTTTGGTAACTTGCACTCGAATTCAAATATATATAAACCTTGATACCGTTTCGTAGAGTAGGTGGTACACAAGTTGTGTGGATGTTGATACCCTTTTGAAGATTCTTCCTTTCACCTATGAATCCGACTTCCATGATCATCTCTAAATTATTCTTAACAATGTGCTTTTGATCCAAGTCCTTTGAAGCACTCGAAAACAGCATTGGCAGGCCGAACAACAGCCACAATTCCTCTAGAAGGTACTTCTCCATCTCTAGCACTGAAGGTAATGCCTAAAACAGAAACTAATTAGTTGTGATTATATATCTTGATAAAAGAGAAAAGAAAGGGATTGGATTTTTGTTCCTCAAGCTAAGTGCCAAAAGAAATGGAGAATATTTTTACATATATACAAGATGTGACATTCTATATTTATGAATTTCTAGATAACTTAATCCTTGTTCTCATCCTTGATATACCAAAATAAGAGAAGTTTGATGAATACAGACCCTATCAACATCTAATTTTTGACATTGTGTTGCGTTCAACAAGTCAATTGAAGCAGGAGTTTTCCGATGTTGCTTCTCTAGATGCAGTTCCTAATCAATATTGTCAATACATACACACTAATGCCAATGACAAAAAATAAATAAATACTTACTCTCAAGTAAAATTTGCATATATCAAAGAAATGGAAATGTACACAGCAATAAAGAGAAAATTGAAACTAAATGGAAAACCTTTCCAGAACCAATTATGCCAATATGTGACGATAAGGAGCCAAAAATATCCAAGTTGACAGTCCCATTGTTCTCCACGATGACACATCCTTCCTTATCCATGAGGCTTATTGGCCTTTCAGACCATAAAAGATATTAGATATCACATGTTTGTGAAACAAAAAGTACAAGGATTATATTTATACACTAAAAATATAACTTTTAGAGCCACAAATGCACAAGATTTTGAGCATCACCTATTAGAAATGTATAAAAGGGAGGGTGAAATTTATCAAATTTGCAAGAAGATTAAATTATGTAAACATGTCAATAATACGTTTGTTCTATTATGAAATGATAAAAAGCAAACTAATAGTCATGTTCTATAAGTTTAAGAGTCTCAAAACCATTGCTTAACAGCAATATCCCCTTAAAGACCTTCAATCAAAAAATATTCTATTGTTGCATAGATATTGTTGTTATGAACTCCAGCACATTGTCATGACCAGCTTGCTTGGTGACTCAAGTGGGCTGCACGTTGCTTCGTGGCTAAGTATACTTCGTAGCTAAGTAAACTTAGTGGCAAAGGAACTAAAGGATAAACATTATCCATCCACCTAAGGTTGCCACCTAGTGTTTACTTAAGGATTAAGTATACAATGTATCTAGTCATATTCTTGAGGAGGTTTAGCCTATAAATAGGCCGCCACCCCCCAACCCCCTTTGTAAAGTTCATAACTTGTAATCCTTCAATACAAAGTTTACATTTTCTCTCCACTTATTTGTTTATTGTTAGTCTTTGAGTTTGTGTGAGTGTTAGGTTGCTTAACACATTTCCAAAGTGTTAAGGCCGCACGGACTTAGGAAAGAAGTTAAGTGTGTGACAAGTGGTATCAGAGCCTCGATTAGCATAACCTCAGTTTTTATTCAATGGCAAAAGACACTTTCGTTTCAACAAAGGGATCCAAGATGGCTGAGATGGAGGCTTCCTAAGAATGTGGTCGCTCGGAGAAAATCGACCCTAACCCCAACCCCTCAAGGCAGAGAGGTAAGTCCAAAGACTTTATTTCCGGTTTTGACTCACGCCTATCTTGTATAGAAGAAAGGGTGAACGCACAGTCGGATGAGCTAGATCATCGGGTGGATGATCTAGAGACGGAGGTGTCTGAAACTCACATTGTTGCGAAAGCCATGTTGCTTCAAATGGAGGAGTCGTTAAGGGTGAAAATGGGGAAAATCCGTGAGGAGTTCGAAGGGGAGCTTGTCAAAACCCGTCATGTGTTCCAAACCGAAGTCAACATCACCCTTGTTCACTTAGACGAGGTGCAAGCTAATTTAGTGCGATGCAAACGCGCCATGGTTGCAAGGACCGACAGCAACGTCATTGAAAGCCAAAGGATTGACATCCCAAGGCCTAAAAGTTTGGTGGCTCACCCAAGGCACAAGAAGTTGACAACTTCTCGTGGGGACTAGACAAGTACTTTGGGGCCGTAGGTGTCACGGAGGAAAGCTCGAGGATTGAAACTACAGTCCTCTATCTTACAGACACTTGCAAGGCTATGGTGGAGGAGAAGAGAATGAGACATTGAAAAAGGTATTTGTACTATCTCTACCTTTGATGATTTTAAGAAAGAGATTAGGCGGCAGTTTTACTCGGAAAATGCCAAGGATAAGGCAAGAGCTCGCTTGCGAAGGATCAAGCAAACAGGGACAATCTGTGATTACATCAAGGACTTCACCGACTTGATACTGGAGATCCCTGGGATGTCCGACAAAGATTCACTCTTCAACTTTATGGATGTGCTACAGTCATGGGTGAAAACAGAGCTAAGGCGTCAGGGAGTGCAAGACCTTACCACACCATAGCAGTTGCTGAAAGTTTGATTGATTATAGCAGCCAAAAAGAACACACCGGCAAGTCCAAAGATAAGAAGGGCAGCTTTGTTAAAGGTGCGGGAGACAAAGGGTAATCTAAAGAGAGTTACCGAGACACCCGCCAAGACAACTCCTCATCCAAGGGCAAGGACAAGGGCAAACGTTGGGAGAAGGGCTCCAACAAATCCTGTAACAACTGTTTCATTTTCAACGGGCCTCATTGGGTGAAAGCATCCCGAGAGAAGAAAGCTCACTTCCTTCCCCATAGCCAAGCATCAAGAAGGCAAGCAAGCTGAAAGCAGTACCGATGGGGCACATATGGGATCAATGCAACTACTCAACGGGATCCAGTCTGCACTAAAAACCCAAGCGAAAGGGTTGCTCTATATTGATATGGCTATCAATGGGAAGGCCACCAAAGCCATGGTAGATACGAGAGCTTTGCACAACTTTGTTTCAGTAAGTGAAGCATGCCGGCTAGGCCTTAAGGCGTCAGAAGGTGGAGGCACCATCAAGGTAGTCAACTTAGGGGCACAACCGATACATGGAGTGGCTCGACATGTCAAAACTACAATGGGAACTTGGTCTGGCTACTTAGATTTCTCAGTTACACCAATGGATGACTACCAAGTTGTCCTCGGCTTAGAGTTTATGGAACAAGTCAAGGCATTTCCCTTGCCTTCAACCAACACCATATGCATCGTAGGCGGGGAACAAGCTTGTGTGCTGCCTACTAGCCGCTCTACCAAGCCGGAGACAATGGTGCTCTCGACCATACAGTTCAAGAAAGGCATCAAGAAGAAGGAGGAAAGCTACTTGGCCATCTTCAAGCAGTATGATGATGAGGAACCAATCCTGCCAGAGGCAGTGCCTCAGAAGTAGCACAAGTACTCGAAGAATTTGTTGATGTCTCACCAAACGAGCTGCCAAAAGAGCTACCACCTAGAAGGGAGGTAGATTATTAGATTGAGCTAAAACCGGGCACCAAGCCACCTACCAAAGGCCTCCCTCATCCGTATGGCACCAACCATGGAGCTAGGGCAGGGGAAACTAGAGACAAATTATAGGAATTACCTGGATGGCAGGGGTTCATCGAGCCCTCCCCAAAGCTCCCTACCCATGGTGCAACCTGTCCTTGTTTTTAAAGGAAGAAAGATGGTTCCTTGCGCATGTGCATCGACTACCGAGCATTCAACAAGGTTTCCGTGAAAAATAGCTATCCCATTCCTTTGATTGCTGATCTTTTCGACCAACTCGGGCATGCCCGCTACTTTACCAAGCTGGATCTGCAGTCAGACTACTATCAAGTACGCATAACTAAAGGCGACGAGCCAAAGACCACTTGTGTTACAAGGTATGGGTCTTATGAATTTTTAGTTATGCCATTTGGTCTAACAAATGAACCTATTACTTTTTGTACTTTGATGAATAAGATATTCCATCCATATCTCGACTGGTTTGTGGTCGTTTACTTTAGATGACATAGTAGTATATAGCAAAACTTGGGAGGAGCATGTGCACCACCTAAGAGAAGTGTTCCAAGTACTACGGGACAACAAGCTATATATCAAGAAGGAGAAATGCTCTTTCGCCAAGTTGGAGGTAATGTTCTTGGGTCACAAGATCAAGGATGGCCAGCTTATGATGGAAGATGAAAAAGTGCGGGCCATTCAAGAGTGGGAAACACCTACCAAAGTGTCGGAGTTACGATCCTTCCTTGGATTAGTAAATTACTATCGCCGTTTCATCAAGGGCTACTCGGCAAAGCAGACCCATTAACAGACCTACTCAAGAAGAATAAGCCGTGGGAATGGTCAGAAGAATGCCAAGCCGCCTTTGAAGAGTTGAAAACTACAATCAGCAAAGAATCGGTGCTTGCCTTGCTAGACCACACTCAGCCATATGAAGTGCACACTAACGCATCTGACTTTGCCATCAGGGGAGTACTCATGCAGAATGGGCATCCGATTGCTTACGAGAGTTGGAAGCTCTATGAGACTGAGCGGCGTTACACCGTGCAAGAAAAAGAGATGACAGCTATCATCCATTGCCTTAGAGTGTGGCGGCACTACTTACTTGGGTCTAAGTTTGTTACTTCGACAGATAACGCCGTAACAAGCTTACTTTCGACTCAAAAGTTAGTCCGAAGCCGGAGTACGATGGCGAGGGGACTTTCTTGCCGAGTTTGATTATGTCCCTCGAGTATAAGCCGGGAAGGACCGAGCGTGGGCTGACAGATGCACCCTAAGCCGCAAGGGCCGAAAGTGGTGAGCATCGTCAAGTCACAAGTGCATTGTTGTGGGAGATCGCGAGGACTCTAGCATGAGCAGTTGGCTCGAAACATCATTGCCTTGGTAGAAGAAGGGAAAACTCGGAGGTTTTGGCTGACTGATGGCTTACTCTACACCAAAGGCAACCGCCTCTACATCCCAAGATGGGACAATCTAAGGAAAGAGATGATCAAGGAGTGTCATGAATCCTTGTGAGCAAGCTATCCAGGTATGAGACGTATTCTTGCTCTCTTGAAATCTGCCTACTATTGGCCTGGGATGCAAGATAGAATCGAGGGATATGTACGTGCCTTGTTTGCCAACAAGACAAGGTAGTGCAACAACAACCAGTAGGCTTGCTAGAACCATTACTGCTCGAGAGACCATGGGAGAGTGTCTCAATGGATTTCATCCATGTTTGCCAAAGTTTGAAGGGTCTAGGAGCATCATAGTCATTATGGACAAGTTTAGCAAGTATGCCACCTTCATCCCGCATCTACCAATTGTACAGGCAGAAAGGAAACCTAATGCTTTTTCTTTTCGCAACATCATCAAGTTATGGGGGTATTCCTTCCAACAAGCATAGTCGGCTGATCAAGATCCCTCGCCTTACTGTGAGATTTTGGACAGAGTTATTCAAGATGCTAGGTGGATCAAACCTAGACTTATTCAACCTGCCATTAAATGGGGATCCCCAACGTGAACTGAGTAGAAGGTCAATGCAACTGCTGAGGAGCTAGTACTCTTTGCAAAGACCTATATGAGTGTAGCCTGCTGAGATATTTTCAAAGTCCTTGACATAAGCCCTGTTCATTCAACTTGGGTATGAGGGTTGGTGCGGGGCTCCAAGAAGAAGTCACTTTTGATACTGATCACGGGACTCTACAATGGGCCCACCTTTTGGGTTTTTTTCAGTTGGACCGTATGATGGGAAGAGCCCGCTAGCCTCTTCGTGTTAGCCAAGTTCCAGCGGCACGAACAAACCGAACTTGCTTGTGTCGCTTATACATAAGGTAACAAGGAGTCGTGGGCAAGGCATGAAGAAAATGAGGTACGCCGTTCTTAGGCCAATTGGTGATCTTGTCCTGTAAAGCACATCCGCAATAACCAAGACTCTGCGAAAAGGTGCACAAAGTAGGCCTAGTGCGCAAACATGAAAGGCGGTCATTTCTCAGTGACAGCTACGCATTGGGCAAAGTTGCGGCATTTGGCCTTTCCTCCGAAACGAAGATACATCCGGCTTCCCATGTAACTATCTGAGGGCTGAATTCCGTTCCATGAATATCCTGCCAGGCCTCCATCCCGGTGGTGCTTTAAATGTGCACTAAGGTCAGCTTGAACTAATCTCCTTTGACAAAGAGGCTTGAAGAAATACCCCCTTGCCTTGGTCAGATATTGCTGCAGGGTGGTGCCGAAATACCACCACCGGGAATACTTCATCAAAGTGGAAGGGTGGATCTTCCCAATGTCGGGGCTTGAGCCTTGGGATACAAGACTCATTATGGCAACCTTCCAAGACTTAATCCCTCAGCACTATAAAGATCCAATCGTGATGGTGGGCATGCCACAACATTAGGTGGGTGGGAATGTCACGACTACCTTGCTTGGTGATTTCTAGTGGGCTAGTATAGCCAGTAGCTAAGCAAACTTAGTGGCAAATGAATCCAAAGGATAAACATTATCCATCCACCGCCACTAAGTTTAGCTTAGCTAAGAAGTATACTTAGCCACTCGAGCAACGTGGCAGCCCGCTTTGAGTCACCAAGCAAGCCGGGTCGTGACATTTTCCCTCCCACACCTAATGCCGCGACGCCTTTTGTCGATTATCCTATAGTGCAGGTGGATTAAGTCTTGGATTTGCCATAATGAAGTCTTCCGGTGCCTCAATCAATCTTGGCTTTGATGGGAAGTTCCTTCCATTTGATGAAGTATTCTGTAATTTGGCACACCACATCGGGCGGGCAATGACTCTATCAAGAAGTGATTTCTTCTTCCTTTGTCAAAGGATGTTACAATAGCTATTGGGTGCTGCGTAGAGACTCCTGGATTGGGATGGCTCCCTCCTGTCTCGCGGAATGGCTTCAAGTAAGCTTCAGGGTATGAAAGGGACCGGATGTATCTTCGGGCCTTTGGAGTCGAGTTCGAGTCGATACGGAAACTTTGCCGATGCATTGTATCCACCGGAAAGGGTTGGGCCCCCTCTTCATATTTGCGCACTAGGCCTTTGTAGCACCTTTCTTAGAGTCTTGAATTGTGCAGAGTAGCTTTTAGGCAAGGTAAGATCACCTTCTGAACCCAACGTGCCTCCATTTTCTTGTCTCCATTTACTCTTTTTTCATTCTCCTTGTTGCTCCCTTATGTAGAGTGGGCAATTTTGGAGCAAGTTCTTCGGCCTTTGTTCGTGCCTATGACTTGGCTAACTTGAAGGTCGGCGGCTTCCCATTCCCATCAAGGTGGCAGTGGTGGCTAAGGTGGTGGTGCTACTGTTCCGGAAGTCGTCCCCATGATGATCTCAAAGGACTCTTGCTGGTTGCCCTCGTCGTTGCCAAGGTGTTGAATGAGAATTGGGCTATGTCAATTGGAGCTTTGCCCTTACCTCTCTGCTATAGCAACTCACATAGCTGCCGCAAATATAGCTCTAATGCTGGGTATTCGATGCACTCTGCTTGCCCATCAGGGCTTGGGGATGAAAAGTCGGTCGAGCATTCCCCATCAGTTTAAGTATATAATGTATCTAGTCATATTCTTGAGAGGTTTCTTTATCCTATAAACATTTCCCCCCTTCTTTTTGTATAATTCTATAACTTGTAATCCTTCAATATAGAGTTTACATTTTCTCTCTACTTATCTCTCTTATTTGCTTATTGTTAGTCTTTGAGTTTGTGTGAGTGTTAGGCTGCTTAACACATTTTCGAAGTGTTAAGGCCGTACGGACTTAACAAAGAAGTTAAGTGCGTGACAACATGCTCCCTTGAAAACTGTAACTCTTTGACCTATTTTCCATGTTACACCCTTCCTCTTTAGTACTTAATGCACCCTTTGCTACCCTTGCAACTATAGTTACTTGACTATATATATATATATATATATATATATATATATATATATATATATATATATATATATATATATATATATATATATATATATATAAATGATATGTCATCAGTATAAGAAACAGTAAGTAAAACAAATAAATCAGAATAAAAAGAATAAAAAAGAGACCTCCATAATTGAACAAAGTATATGAAAAGCAAACTATGGAAAATGGAAAATAATGTTATGTAAGTTAAATTCCTTATCAATCAAAGCCTACCATCAAATGAAATGCCCATTGACCTTTTGTTTTGGGGGTTGGGGCCCCCTAATGATAATTGGCTTGACCGTCTCGCTCCCAAAGCTTATTTTTCTTCTTATCATAATGATCATGACCATCATGTTGTTGCACTTAATAACCCCCTTTTCCGCCTAGTTGCAAAGGGAGTTGATGGGTTTGCTTTTCAGGCGGTTATAAATTTCAACATTGATATCTCGTGAAATTTGGAAATCATACCATGGGAAGATAGTGCAACAATTCAAATAAATTGATTAAAACTAGCCCCATATTTACAATTTGCAAATAAGAATTACCTCTGTTTTCCTTACAAGTAATTGCACAAAAATTCTTCAAAGCTATGGTAAACGGATTCTGATATGCTAAATCAGTCTGTTAAATCATCGTCGTTTGACAAAACAAAACAAAACAAAAAAAAAAAAAAAATAAAAATAAAAAATAAAAATAAAAATTCAACACAAAAAGATTATACAATTACTTCAATGCATCCACAAACTGAATTTCGAATTATTTAAGTTTAGTGGCAATGTCTCAGAATCCTCCATCCTTAGAAAATCTTGGTGAGAGAGAATTGAACATTGTAGGCATATGCAGAGAGTAGAAACATTTAGTACTAAGAAATGTTTTTTTCCAAATTAATATTTAGAAAGAAAATTATACATTAGAGCTTTTAAAGATACGCTAATCACCCCTTTCTTTAATATATAAAACAACTTTCTGGTAATTTCGGGAAGGAGGGGCCTTGGAGGAACTCATGGCTAAAACTAAACAAAACGGGTAGAAAAGATAGTTGCAACATGAGATGGTACAAACACATGGAAATTTCACTGCTATTCTTTACCTTAGAAGGTGTCGATTAAAACTAGCATCAGTATCTACAACCGTCAAAGCATTTTGTAAAACATGTCTTATATGAGAGGAAAACAAATCACATCCCGGGTTGCCTGGAAGGTGCGTGCCTAGAATAGTAGTACTTAAAAATATTCAATTACCCTACCAATGTTGCATTTTGCTCTTAAGCAACATCTCTTCAAGTAGGGTGAGCCTTCTCTCCCTTTTTCTCGCCTCAAATCCATAAAAGGAAGCCATGTCCTGTGGTGTAAATCAAATGTGAAAAATTATTGGGAATTTATATCAAGCTGGCGTATGATATGATAAACATTGACCACATTGTGGATGTATGTCCATTTAGGGTAGAATTTGAGGTAATTCATTATGTGATTAAAACAATTGTATTTTCACTACTTAGCTCAATCAACTTCTTTTGAATTCATAGGATTTAGAACTTTCCCTCAGAGTACGGTTGGAAGACGCAACTCCAAGACGACTTCGGAGCAGCAATTGCTGGATCGAAAAGTTTCCATAGTGTTGATGCTCGCTTTTTAATCACCTTAACGAATTCTCACGTGCGTAATGCTTGATTGGCAGCTTGAATACACGAAAACGGAATATATAAAAATGAAATAAATGCAAAGGGAGTTTTTTGTTGGTTCAGATGTTAGTAGCATGTCTCCTACGCCCCTCCATCCGATTTGCATTGATATTATCGGGTCAAAGTCACAAACTGGGCATGACTTACAATAGAGTTGGAAAAAAGTTAATATGTTTAGTGGGGAGAGAGAGAGATTTCTTCCTCGATAAAAAATGGTCGAACTCCCCTTAATGAAGGGGGTCTTCTTCCTTTTGCATCAAATTCAAGCGTGTAATCATCATTAAATCCATGGCTTTCGTGTGATTGTCGTGATATAACTCTAGCTTTACATGGCCCCATTTTCCCTTTCCCCAAGCCTGACTTTGCACGACTTATTGCAGGGAAATGGACGCGTGTTAGCCCCTCCATACCATTTGGGTGGTGTCCTCCGACGTGTGAGTGTTGCTTTGCCCGACGGAGCAGTCACCCTTCACGTGACTTTCCCTTCCCAGCTGACGCCCCCTTTATTTTCCCGGGCATAACGGTAAGCCCTAGTTTTTGAGGTCCGAGGATCGGACCTTCAGAAACTAAGTCACATTAGAGTTTTAGGTCGTCCTCCGACTGAACGGGATGAGCTCGGCATAGAACTCTTGGCGAACAAATGATCTCGAGCAACCTTTCCTTACCCTGAAATGTACTCCGACAATCTTCTTCACCTTATCGACCCTGGGATCCGCGGGACGCCTCCTCCAGTCTTGAGATTCAATGAACTCCGGTTTTACGC
The DNA here is from genome assembly GCA_026225825.1 of Pistacia integerrima. NCBI lineage: Eukaryota > Viridiplantae > Streptophyta > Magnoliopsida > Sapindales > Anacardiaceae > Pistacia > Pistacia integerrima. The sequence goes on along the minus strand of CM047750.1, from coordinate 19,466,508 downwards.
TGTCAGGGCGCCTTCGCACGCTGCTAAAGCGTGTCGGGTACATTAATGTATCAGCCGAGCCGAAAGCGCCTACCGCTTTGACAAAGATTAGCTGCCGGCAATAATGCCTAAACGCAAACCCGGTTTATCATTATCATGTCATTTAATGCGACGGGGGCGTATTTAATGCGGAGAGCGTGTGTGGGTTGATCACCCTTTACCCAAGGGTGGTAAATGCATGATTCTGTAATCCATATATAAAAACTTGTATTTTTCTTCTGATGAGGTCACCTCAAATTTTCTTTCCGCTTTCGTGACAAACCTTCATAAACTAGGAATAATTTTCTTCCGATCGGGCGCCATCAATTGAAATGAGTTTCGGGCCCTCAGCCTTCGCATCCCGTGCAGTAAGGCTCGGTTCTTTTCCCCTTTTCCCCCTTTTTTTTTTTTTTAAGAATTTTTTTGCACCGGCCCTTTGGTTGGATAATGGCGCTTGGGTCTCTCGGCGCTTCACCGGGAGACGCGACGCGCCATTGGATTCAGCTGTGGATGGCGGGCTTCGAGCCACTTGTAGATTTTAAGAATGTCCCCCTCCACCACGTGGGTTTACTAACACGTTGGCCCTAATGACCGTGGTTCTCGCCTACGTATTGCAAAATCGGAATGGAACCGTGGCCAACATCCGTACTCCGAGAAGTAGCGGCCTCGCCCTCGTGGTTAAGTTCCCTTAAGGACGCAGCCTCCGATGTCTACTCCTGCCCTCTCACTCCGAGGAATAATATAATAGAATAAAGATGCAAGGTTTGATATTCGCGGAGGTGGTGGTGTTCCTCGACCTCACACCAGATCATTGCACTGGCGCCCTGGCCGATGGCCTTGCCGCCGCGATCTTCAAGAGATCTTCTGGCGGTGGAGGGAGGACCTTCCCTTCCATCCTTTCTCATCAGTCGGTCCCCGGATCATTTTGGGATCGCACCAATGCGTGGCTTGACGCCTTAACGCCTGCAGTGTCATCGCTTGCCGCGATCATACATCGTGGTGGCCGCAAGAGCTGGCTTGGGAGCCAACGCCAACGCCTTAGGAGCTTGCGCGCCTTATTGCCTCTAAGAAGAGTAGGGACAAGGACTCGTACTATTTGTCTTGGCGACTCACCATTGCCGTGGCTGGGGATACACGGCCTATCCCAAGAATGCATGGGGCCTACGAGACAAAGTTCTTCTTTTTCTTTACAACGACTACTGCCGTTTCTTTGGGCAAAATCCAAGTAGGTTTTCCTCTCGCGGTCTACCATTATCCGCATTGACATCCATAATAACGACCTCCCCGCTTTGTTTTGCCTCTCATAGCTTTTTTTCGGAACTGAACGATGCAGCTAGCTCCACCGCCCAACCTCGCATGTGCTTGTATCCCTTCCCGGCGTACTGGGACCCCGCAGGATAGTCGCGACGCCGAAGAAGCTTGTGGAGAACCGCTAACTTGTGGAAATATGGTTTTTTCAAATGCTGCAACCGGCCGTTAGTTCCCCCTCGTAAGGTAAGTTGTACCTGCCTCCGGTTTCCTTTCTCGGTCGTGAGAATAAGTTTGCTTACTAACGAACTCAAAGTGTAGAAACGATGTCCCCCTTTGGAGTGTCGGGATAAAATGGGGACCTTTAAGCACCATTCGCCTTCCTTCCCTCCGATCAAGGAGTGAGAGGGCGGCCGGGCTCGCTGTCCCTATCCCCTCCCCGGGACTCCAATTGATGCGAATGTACTTCCCGGGAAACTTCTCAAATTGGCCCCGGTTTGCAAGGAAGCTACTCGTGACGGAACACGCCGCAGGGGCGCCTGGAACCGGCCGCCCATGCGGAAGGCTTGCTCGCCCGTAGGTCCAAGAAGAGGGGGCGGGTGTCTGCAGCTGAAAGAGTCGTAGACCGAATCAAGGAGAGAATCTGAGGTCGTGCTGTGTGGGGATCCCAGGTGGGAGGTCAAGGGGTAAAGAGCCCTTGCGAGCGAGGCAATCACGGTGATAAGGCGCCGGACGCTACTGCTTCTAGACTCATTGGGAGTCTCGCCCTAGTACTTGCAGCTGATGTCTACGGCCTGCTCGAGTGCGAGTTCCGTCGGAGTCCTACGACGAGCTTGGGCCGAGACGCTATGGCGACTCGCTGACCAAGTGGCCGCTTCCAAAGATCTGAGCAAGGTAAATAAGCCGTGTTTAAAACCCCTTCCATTCGATTTGATTTCTTAACTCATCTTGCTCGGGTAGGGGTTGCTTGCGATGGCGAGGATGGCCATGGAAAACACGCTACTTGGGGGCCGGTTGGGGAGGGGACAAGCGACTGATGGAGGAGGTCGCGCCTTGCTAAAATGAGCTTCGAGTCCGCCCGTTGCCTACGTTTGAACCTCAAGCGCTTCGGGCTGGCAAATGTATTTGAACTAAAAGGATGTTCCTGCTTTACAACCCGGTGGATTTCCAAAAGGCTTAACTTCACCAACGTGGTGGAGGAGATTAAAGAACTGCAAGCGACAATTCCGCCCGGCTCTGCCAAGGAGGTCTCGGAGAAAAGGACCAGGGGAGATGCGGGTGACCTTCGAACGGGCTCGGGCCGAGCTAAACAAGAGAGTCGCCTCCCAACAAGAAAGGCTAGCTCTTGAGGCCGAGCTCCGGGTGGGAGAGCTCTGGGAGAGATTGCTTGTTCCATCAAGAAATGCAAAGGGTAACTCGGGCTGGTAGGAGATGGAGGTGCGGTAAGGCTGCTGGGACGGGCAAAGGTCCGGGCCATCCTACACCCGCGGGTGAGGAACCCCGACTTGGACACGTCCGAACCTCCTGGGAGGTTGGCAAGATCCTTGTGGATCATGGCCGAGAGGGAGGGATTCGACTCAGGTCTTGTCGCGTCCACCCAAGGACCCTATCGGGTGGGCGGGTGGTTCCTGTCAAGGATGCCCCCTCCCCCGACCACCTTAGTGTAATGAATTCGCCCCTCCTCCCCATTGTAATCTAGTCGATTTTTTTATACATGAGCATTTTCTTTACAATTGCAGCTTGCTTTTTTCATAAATATGTACAACCCTTTACAATTGTGATTTAGATGTATAAGCGATTATTGCATATAAATTCTTACACGCGAACAGTAACACATGCAAACTCTGCTTCTTTAAGCCGAATAGAGTAATATTCTAAAAAAGGAATTAATGGGGGTAAAAATTGAAAAGGGCCCTTTGAGTTCAGATTATATAGTATGGCCGGAAGTGCTTGGCATTCGAGGCTCTGGGGTACCTTAGAGCCTGCTTCAATCTTTTGAGATGGTAGGTCCCCTGCTTTGATCACTTTGTCGATCCCTGGTACGGACCTTCCCACCAGGCCTAGCGACCCCTCCCCCGCACTTGGCTCTCTCGGTCCCTGGAGGAGAACTTCCTTAGCCACAAGGTCTCCGACTGGAAATCTCTTCGCCCGACCTTTGAGCTCGAAGAACCTTTTTGCTCCCTACCCGGGTAGGCTCGCTATCCTTAAGCGAAGCCTTGCCGCTTATGCTCTTCAATTAGATCCAAACTCGCTCTCCCCGTTAGCTTCTGGGCGTTCCCGCCATGTACAGTCCCTCCGTTGAGAACCCTGGTCCCGACTGTAACCAGTGGGGATCATCGCTTTCGCAGCCATAGGCCAGGCCCGAAAATGGGGCCCCTTTCCTTTGAGGTGGAGGTCCTTGGAGCTTGTCCCCTGTACGCCCACAAGATTCTTCGGGGAGATCGCTGCAACCCAATTTCCCTTGGCCGCTCCCGTAGCCCCTCGCTTGGCCTTCGGCAGTGTGCTTGATGGTTTTGTTGGATCGCTTCATCTTCCGCCATTCGCTTGCGGCTTTCCCGGCCACCGAGGCAAATTTTTTTGTGGATGCCCTCACTGTCAGTAGAACTCCGTTTGAACTCCTCATTATCGAATTGTTCTTTCCTTATTATCCTCGAGATGCAGGTGTGAGGAATTCCATAATCGGCACACTATGTTCTTGAAAATGAAGTCTCTTAGCTTCCCGGTCGTCGATCGCAGGCTATGGCCCTCCAGCTTCCTTGACCCGGGATTTTGTGAAATAGTCTACCTGCGACCACCTGGCGTACTTAACCCCTCCCTTTCCAACCGGCCAACGTGGGGCCGATAAGGTCGATCCCCCACATGGAAAATGGCCAGGGGGCTAGAACATAGTAATCAGCCGGTGAGACGTGGGGCTCATGGAATGTTCGTGAATTTCCGGCCTGCATTTGTCGTACTTCTTGACAAAGTTGTGCGTATCTTCTTGGATCCGGGGCCAATAATACCCCCTGATGAACAATCTTGTTCTTGCAAGAGATCGAGGGCTTTGCCGTGGTGGTTACCGCAGATCCCTTCATGGATTTCCCGCATGCTGTAGTCTCGCTTCTTCCCAAACCCGGTTATACATCTGGCGGAGAGGGGCACCGAATCCTCTCCCCGTATGTTACCGATCCCCTCGCTGAGTGTGAAACGAAGCAGTATCCTACTGCAGGGACCTCAGCCTCGACCTTGTCGCTAGGCAAGGTCCCATCCTTCGAGGTACTGTGGATAACGGGGAGTCATCCGTGAACTGGGTCGAATTCCACATTCACTTAACCTATTCGGGTGCAAGTTCTGATAGTTCGGAGCATCGATGAAACGAATCATGAATGGGGCAGCTATCGGGGGTGAGCCTCGAATCTAATGATGAGGCTATCTTTGCCAAGGCTGCTCGCTATAGAGTTGCTCTCCCCGGGGATCCGAAAGATTTCAAAGTGCCTAAACGACCCTCGTGTAGAGACCTTAGCTTCTTTCCAGTAATCTGGACCATGTTCCCTTCCTTCCGGCTTGGTATTCCCGTAGAGACTGGGTTGACGACCTTCCGGCATGGAGTCGGTCAGTAGATATTGATCGCAAGCTTAGTCCCATTTCTTTCCGGCTAGTCGCAACCCTCCCCGGCGAGCAGAGCTTCGCATTCGGACTCACTTGTTGGTCGCCTTCCCAAACCCTTTGAACAGAATACCATGAATTCGAACCCCCTGGGGCTCACAGAGAAGACCCTCGCGCTGGGCTTTCTTTTTCTCGCTTTGATGACCCCGTCGGACCGACGTCGAGTTCAAGTCCGATAGGTCCGAATAGTTTCTTCGTCCGAGGGCTTTCGCTAGAATCGTTGCTCGCTTGGGAGATAGGAAAATTCAGAGATGAAGTCTCATAGTCGCCTCTTCCCTTTAATGGTCGACTGGGCGTATACTTTAGGCTTTCTGAATCAGCTCACCCATAGCTGCCCATTTCCCGAGCAGCTTTACTCGAGGCCTCTCGGTTTCTTCGGGAGGACTCGTCTCGAGGGGGTAATTTGTCATTATCATTGATCGTATGGGCATGGAAGTAAGGTCGCAGCTCTCTCGACGCTGGGCAATCCAAGAGGGGCAAAAGCTAGTCGCTCCATTTCTCGGGATACCGCATCTCGACATCCGATGTAGACGCTTTACTTGCATAATATACTCGCCATCCGAGCTTTTTCCTCTTCCCGTATTGAAGCCGCACTCAACCGCGAACCGAGACACTTACGCGGGTAGATGAGCAGGGATTTGTTGGAAGAGGTTTGCCTTTAGAGAGAGAGGTGGGTGGCTTCCCAAGATAGCTCTTTTATACTCGAATGCCCTCGCGTCTCATTCCTTAAGTCCATTCAAATTTCTTATTGGCCTTCGTAATATTGAAGAATGGTAAATAATGTCATCGTAGCCTTGATATGAAGGCGGACCCGAGTGCTGGTCTTATTCCCTTCGCTTCAAACTCGTGACCTTCTTTTTTCATAGTTCGGGCTCTCCATATCGAGAAGAGCTTGAATCTTTTCGGGCTTTCCCATTTCATGCCCTGGCCTTGATTGACCATATACTCCCTAGGGAATTTCCCCGACGATACCCCCGAACGAACATTTGAGAGGGTTCTACCTTCATTCGTCAGGAGTGATATGTCAAACATCTCGGTGTAGATGCAGAATATGCTCCCGAGGCTACCTGGGATTTGACCAGCATGTCGTCCACATAGATTCCTCCATTGTCCTCCCTAATCTGGCCTTGGAGAACATTCGTTGACCTAACCTCGAGTAGGTCGCACTCCAGATTCTTAAGGTTGCCAAGCGGCATTACTTTGTAAAGCAAGATAGCCCCCTCCCCTGGGTCCGTAACTGGGCCGGTCGTATGCTCCTCATCCCTGGTTTATAGATCGGGATTTGATTGTATCCCTGAAAGTATGCATCCATGAAGCTTAACACCCTGTGTCCCGAAGGTGGCATCAATGAAAGCGATGATTCTTGGCAGGGGAATCGTCCCTCCCTTTGGGCAAGCTTTGTTCGGTGTCGGCAAGTTCTACCGCAGGGTTCGCCTACTTGCCATTTCCCGGCTTCTTTACCAGGGATCGGGTTAATTGGCTGTCCAAAGTCGGGTAGAGAGCCTCATGCAATCAGATCCATTTCCCGGAGAAGGTTCTCCACTTCTCGATTTTTAACGCTTGGCTGCATGTCTGTGGATCCACTGCCCCTTCTTCTTTTTCGGCGAATTCCCGGCTTTAGCTTCACCGCGAACGTTCGGCTGAATGGCAAATAACGTCCCTTGCATCCCGACCTATATCTCAGATGCGACACTGTGGCGAACACATCAATGCTTCTCCTTCAAGAAAGCTTACCCTACAGCCCCGATCCGGGGTTTGGGAGACAATTTTTCCATCTTTAGCATTCAAAGGCTCTTTGGCTCTTTTGGATCAACCGAAACTTTCTTGACAGATCTTCAGACCGGGCCGCAGGGGATTTGGGGACCTTCGTGGATCTATATTATCCTCCGTTGGACTAGGTTGTGGCTCCGATCCGGCTGCTCGCCATAAGTTTCGCTTTAAGTGACACCGCGAAATGCCCTTCCCCTTCCCCTTGTCGGCCATTTAGGACCGCTTTTACGCAGCATTCGCGAGATGCGCTGGGACCCGCTTACCTCCCCTATCCCCGACGTGGAGTGGGGAATCTTCATCTTGAGATGATAAATAGAAGTGACTCGCCCTTGAAGGTTGCTCAGCAGTAGGTCGCCCTCCCTAGGATTCCATTGAAGGTTCCGGGTGGGTATGGGCCCACACCCCTGCCAAGAATTCGCGAATCCCTCGTCACCTCGCGTGACTCATTGAGGGCGATCGAGGTCCGGACTGGCTTACAGGATCCCGTGGGGACCAGGTGATCCCCTATAAAACCGGGGCCCATACAAAGGCGGCATCGGAGGAACTGGGGCTTCAGGGTCGGCCTCGATTCCCAGCCAGGTTCATTCTATCGAAAGCTGGACTTGAACAGGATGTTCTACAACGCCTTGCCGTTGTCCACGAGCATTCGTAGACATTATGACACCTATCGGGGTGGTGTGATCACTCGTGAGCTCCCCTACGTGGGTGGTGTAGCCTGAGCGCCTCCCTTCTCGCCAGTATAAGGTGATTGGTTCTTCCTTCCTTCCCGGCTTCTTTCGTGGTCTGCTGCGATGTGCTCATTACCCTGACCTCGGGTCGTGATGTGCTTCGCGAGTATACTGCTCCGCGCTCCCGCGTGCCCTTTCCCTTTGCCCGAGTGCGGACCTACCTCCGAAAATTGTGCTTCATTATTCGGGCTTTGCACTCGCCGTGATCACATCGCTTTTTCTTTTCGCTCCCCTTGGTTTTCTTTTAGGGAGTCATCAATGTACTCCCTTGGAATTGCCCCTTCTTGATAAGCCTCTTCGATAGCCTCGCTTTAGAGCCTCTTGGTGAGATTCATCAGCGTGATGCCAAGTTATCCCGCTGGTATCTATTTGGCAAGATTTCTTCGTTTCTTTGCTCGGGGCCGTAGTTGTGGAGTTTTCATGGGTTCTAGCTCACCGCAGCAGGTTCCTCCTCCGCACTTATCAAGGATTCATTGATATGGATACATTCTGGCGGAGTATATTCAGCCCCGCCTCGGCCTGTCGACATAAGGAACAGGGAGGTATAGGACTTTTTCGTCTGAATCGGGGTTTCTTTCCGGTTTTTCGGCCGATCGTGCTCTTTGCGACGGTCTCCAACTCGTTATCTCCCCGACCTTTGGTGCGTGAAACCGCCGAAAATGCCAGATCACGAGCGGGCAGAGTGCCGCCAATTCTCTATTCAGGAGATATTTTTCTTTTCGCGGTGTTATGGAACCCGGTGAGGGAAATACGCTCTTTCTGCACCTCAGCTTCTTTCCCACAAGGGCTTGTGGGTCAGGGGGCTAACTCCGCCATTACTAGGGTCAAGGGTTCGGGTTCTGGATGGACTCTTCTCGGAGCGTGAGCCACTTTGTTAAGTTCCCCTGTTGCGGTCAATGTAAGGACTGGGGCATAGGGATTTTGTCTCTTTCTTGCCTCACGCTTGCCGAGGTAGCTCGTAGGCATTGAAAATTTCCGGCTTGGCTTGGAAATGCGCAGAACGGGGCCGTGCTCATCCGAGGCCCACGGAATCCGATCGACCTACTGGAGCGGACCTTTAACCACCGCTTTAACGTGAAGTAGGCGCACGGCCAAACAACGGCATTTTGCAAGATCCGAAACCCTCGGTGGAGCTCATCGGGTCATTGAACTCATATAAATGATCTCGCTGGATCATAGTTTCCATCAAACGGCCGCATATCTAGCATTCTCAACCTCCCCGGTGGAAGTGGAGCAACTAGCACTTCAGAGAAAATGGGGATGTAGAAGGCATCAGCCTGCTTCGCTTTTGCTACTCCCTTAACTCCGCTCCAGTAGCTTGTAGCTCCCTCAATTTGTGGTAATGGAGCCAATTCAGGGGGTTGCTTTCACCGTGCGAGCCCCTCGTTCTGCAATTGTCCAAGGGAGAACCCGGAGATCGGATTCCCTCGCCTCGGCCGGCATTTCCGGCCACACTTCGACACACGGCCGACTGGAGAGGCGTGTGAAGACGATGGTTGTGCAGGGGGTATTTTTCATGACCCTCGCAAAGGTGGGTACGAACCTCCCCGCGGGGAGGGGTTGGGGTTGGGGGCCAACCGCATAATGATCAGGGGTCGCGCTTGCCGGTGGGGACTCGGAACCACCTATGTCCCAGATTTTTTGCTTGGGCCTTTGCTCACGACGTGGCATGGGACAAACTGGGATCCACTTTCTTTCGCCCGAGTCTCGCTTTGCCGATACCCCCGCTTAGGGCACCTTTTGTGTTTGCTTGGTCCCTTCCGGGAGCCCGTAGGCTTACTTTTTGCCACATGCTTACCCTTCCCTTGCGCCACGCGCTACGGGTGCTTGAGGCACGGGCTATCGCCCTTTGCCGCGCTCCGCGACTCCCGCAGGGCGTTTTTGGCGGCTACGCTCCTACCTGTCAGAGATGACATGCCTTGGTCCAAGCGGTCTAGCCTCTGGTTCAACCGTCTGGGAGGAGTATTGTCAAACCTCTCCCGGGTAGCTTCGATGGCGGGTGGTCCAGCTATGGGGCGGGGCTGGGGTATTCCCAGTAGCATTTTGCAGAACTGGAGGTATGTTGGAAGGGGTGTCCTCTCGGGGCCCTGTGGGGGACTCCTTCAAGATGTCCGGGTTCCCGCCTTAGTTCGATTAGGGCCATCGAATCGTAAGACCAAAAGAGATCCAAGATTCTCCTAATGAAGGGTAGACACTAAATCGCCCTGCCCTTCTAGCGCCAAACTCGTTGATGCTCGTTTTAAGCACCAACGAATTCTCACGTGCGTAACGTTGATTGGCGATTGAATACACGTGAAAACGAATATATAAAATGAAATAAATGCAAAGGGAGTTTTTAAGTGGTTCGGATGCTAAGGTAGCATGTCCTACGTCCACTGATTTGCATTGATATTAGTGTGGGTCAGGTCGCAACTGTGGGCTGACTTACAATAGAGTTGGAAAAAGTTAACATGTTTACAGGGGGGAGAGAGAGATTTCTCTGTATAAAAAAATGGCCCGAATCCCCTTAATGAAGGGGGTCTTCTTCCTTTATATCAAATTGAAGCGTGTAATCATCATTAAATCCATGGTTTGGTGTGATTGTCGGATATAATCCAGCTTTACGTCCCCATTTTCCCTTTCCCAAAAGTCGACTTCGCACGACTTATTCCCATTGCAGGTGGAAATGGACGCTGTTAGCTCCATACCATTTGGCAGGTCTGACGTGTGAGTGTTGGTCTGACGGGAGCAGGTCACCCTTCACGTGACTTTCCCACGTCAGCCCTTTATTTTCCCGGGCATAACACATAGTTTTTAGGAACTCCGCATCCTTTAGAATTTAACTTCTCTATAATCATTTCAATGCTCTCTCCCCCCTGTATTAAACAATTTCAGAATTTATCTAAGATGCAAAAAAAGTTGTGCTCTGTATGGCACATACCTCCGTAACTGGAAAATAAACACATTTTAAGCGTGCATTTGCTTCTTGAGATGTCCATGAACCTGACAAATACCAATTCTTAAGATATTAAAATCTACCAACAATTGCATTTTGTTGACAATTGATATGCGTTTGAAAATCATGACAAAAGAACTACAATTGTTACCAGGACTTTTTGCTGTAGAACAACCAAGTTTAAGGGAAAAGTTAAGTTGTAAAACAAACTCAGGACAATTGCATGAATGCATGTTCGTTATTGCAACCTCCCCACCTGTAATTTCAGCTAAGTCAACACCATTAACCTGCAAAGACGAAATTCCTTTTTGTTATTTTCTTTTTTTATTTTAAGAACCATAAAAAAGAATTTTATTAAACATAAATAAAGACAAAGCTGCATTCCAATCTCTATGACTTTTGTAATTCCTTCTCATGACTTGTAAAATTTGCTTTAAAAAATCCCAAGTACTTTGGTGCATGTATACCAATCACTTGAAGCATTGGGAAGAAATTCAGCAGGTGAAATAACAGTAACAAGTTAAACCTGGAGCTCAATTGGTGTGTTGGTCTTCCCCATCTTAGATACTTTATCACGCTGCACATCAACAAGGATAATATATGAGACATAATAATTATTAATATCGAAAAAGATTTGCATATTGATAATTTCTACAATCAAATTAAATTTGTATGGTCAACAGAATTGTCATGATAATGAATTAAAAAAAATAGCCTTTTTACACAAAAAAGAAAAAAGAAAAGAGCTGGATAGGTAAAAAATGAGATAACATAGGAAAAAATAGAAAATATAGGAATATTCTTATCATTAAAATCAGACATTGAAGGGAGACAGGAATTTTACTAGTGAATAATCCAATTTATTTTCCCCAAAATAACTACTGAATATGATCTAGATGCAATAGATAAAAACAAAACAAAATGAATTTCATGGATGACAATTCTCTACATGAACCTCATCAATTAGCTAAACTTCAAGATCTGAGGTGAGAGCTTAAGGTAAAGCCTTACACCATCAACAATAATCTTTAAAATGCTTCAGTCCAGTAAGCAAATATACATCAATTTGAATCCCTTTAAAGAAGTAAAACCGGCATACTTCTGGTGAAAAAACAATTTCAGTAAAATATTTAATAATCTGTCAATCTTTATTACAATTTATTTATTGATTATTCAAAAAAGCTTAGACTTCCATATAAATCCTTCGCTATTATATATCACCCTTAAAGAAGTAAAACCAGCGTAGTAAAAAACAATTTCAGTAAAACATCTAATGCTTTGTCAATCTTTATTACAATTTATTTGTTGATTATTCAGAAAAGCTTAGACTTCCATATAAATCATTCACTATTATATATAAACTGAAAGAAAAACAAAAAAACTCTCAAGTCACCTTAACTCTTTTGTCTGGATTCTTTGTCTCCTTTTGAGTCATTTGGGAACTAGGACACAAGGAGAAGATTTGAATTCCTAGAAGAACATGAATGATTTCCTATGTATAAGAATCACCAATTTGTATATTTGATACATATTCTTATATTTACTTTCTTCTTTATAATCCAAAAGGGAACTTATTTTTGTTACTGCCATATCTTAAACTTTCTATTACCTAAACCATGGTACTGTATTCGCCAAAACACCTCCTTCTTTAATGTTCAAACACTTAATAAATTTGTAGTGTACTCTATTCACATGCGAAAAAGAAAAAGAAAAAGAAAAAGAAATAGAGTTGCCAAGCATTACATGCAGTAAACCCTTAAAATAAATTCAAGCACCAAGTAAAATTCCTATATGTTGGGTGTACCTATTAGATCATATTCAATGTAACATGGAATTAAATTTGTCAAGACTATAACGACAAGGAAAATGAATCTATACATGTTTGCACTAGCCAAGGAATCATACAACATTTCTTTTATAGGAATTCTCTAAAAGTCTCAAATGGTAGGAACCCACCTTAAGCATCCTCACTTTGCGGTCCAAGAAGAAAAAATGAAGAAAACCTTTATCAGTAGTTGTGTGACATCCTTCATTGAGCATACATACTCCTCTGTCAAATTTTCAACATAAACACCAGATTTGACATCTTCTCTTATCTCCGGAAGGGGAAGCAAAACAGGGTCAAGGAAAACTGAATTTATGTAGGTCTTTTACTGGATCTGAGTGCTTTTGTTACTTGAAGATTTCTTTGGCTTGGATCCAACAAATATGTGATTTGTTCATTGTAAATCTACAATAATATGTGGATATATTAGGACATGCAACATTAAATTTCAGAAGACCAAAGGGGATACTGTCCGGTCACAAAACCTCAAGAAAAGGACGATATTTCTCTCTCTTTCTTCTAATACAGAACAAAAGAAAGAAACTCAACAATTTCTCGCTTTTCCTTTCAGTAAAAAAACAGAAGCTAAACAAAACTTTAAAATTTACATTTTCTCAAGCTTGAGTCACTTTTTCCCCAAATTCTATCAAAAACTAATAAAGATAATATCAAATAACCACTGAAAAGAAGAAGATCGAAACAATTACTTGAACACCCGCGTCGGGGACCCAACCATTACGTTCTCGAGAAGTGTATCAGTGGCGAGTTTGCGCTTAAGTGGATTGGGCAGGCGTGGAGGCAGCGTACTCTTAATCTTGGAAGATGCCGGAGAAGGTGGAAGAAGTGAGTTCAGATAATCTAGCCTTTTAAAAAATTCTATCATAAATAAAAATATTAGATTATAGGTTTTTGTGCAGTAGAACTTAATCAGCCCCAAACAACAGCTTGCTGTGTAAGAACTCTACCTTTGTGATTCAGTAAAGAAATACATAAATTTGAGACAGAAAACAAACGTGAGTAAGCTGTCTAAACAAATATAGAATTTATAGAACTTGTTAAATCTAGATTGAAATAGAGATAATTTTCTCTTCTTGAAGGTAGCACAAATAGTCAGCTATTGATAAAATACCCAAACAGTCAAACTAATGGTAGCTCTTGCTTTTTTCAATTATGAAGGTACACTCACCTGACAATTGTAGTATTTAAAAAACATAGTCTGCATATGTTTTCTTCCACCAAAACTTGGATCTGTTTGCCCAGAGCACCTTCCGACACTACAACATTATGTATTTCTAGCCATGGCGTTCATTGTAGCTAAAAGTATGAATTTACATAGCTAAATGATTTAGCTACAAATGTAATATTTTGTAGCTTATCGTAGTTAGAAGTGGCGTAGCTAATATTTAACCATATAACTTTTTGCTTACGTAGCTAACAATTTATATTTTTTGCTATAAATAAGATTAATATGTAACTAAAAACTTAAATGTTTTTGCCATAACAATAATAAGCTTGTAGCAAAAACTTTGCCTTTATAGCCACGGAGAATAGTCTGTGTAGCTATGTTTTCATTTTAGCTACAAAAATATAAATTTATAACTAAATCTTGAAAATTTCTGCTACAAAAATAATATCCATAGCAAATATATTAACCTTTTGGCTACGTGACAGCTAAAATCGTAACTAAATAAAAATATCATTTGTCACATATATAGTGAATTCATAGCTAAATTTTAATTTTTTTGCTACAAACATATGAAAGTCATATCTGTATATGAAAAGATATTGCTATGGACATAGTGTGTTAATAGCTAAATATTGAAATTACTTGCTATGAATACTTTTGATTTGTAGCTAAATATTATAATTATTTGCTATGGACATATTAAAGTCATATCTATATGTGAAATTCAAGCTATGGGATGAGTTTGTTAATAGCTAAATATTGAAATAACTTGCTATAAATACTTTTAATTTGTAGCTAAATATTATAATTATTTGCTATGGAACAAATAATTTATAAAAAAAATTTATAATTTATTGCTTCAATTAAAATTAATTATACAAATATTGCTATAATTAACAGATTTAATAAAAATTACAAATTTATAGCAATTCTTTTATATTAAATAGATAATATGACGTCATATGAAAATTTCTAACATAAAAAGTTATACATTAACAAAGTCATTTCCAACCAAATAATTGTCTACTCATAAAATCCTTCATCCTAGTAATTTAAAATGTTATCAACTAATTTTTTTTTACAAAATATGAATCTTCAATGTCATAGAAAATATGAATCTTCAATGTTATAGCAATCTTTCCTGTCCATTTAAGAATTTCCACCAACCGGCAATATCAAATTTTTAAAAAAAACTTAGATTAATGTAATCATTGCATATCACTTTATGATTAATGTAAAAAAAAAAATGGTTTTCATAGTATATATGCAATTTTCAAAATAACTTACAATTTCATCCAAAGGGATTTGGTTATTTATTGAAGATTGTTGACCTTGAGTTGTAAGCATCATCATGAACTTCTCTTCCCATCGTCTATTCATCTCCTCCATTTGCTTTTTTCACTTCTTCTAATTTCTCATTTGCCCCTTCCCTTTGCCTCCTCCACCCTTTCATTTGCTTCCTTCCTAGTTGTTTGTACTTGTTTCATAAGTTGTGTTTTTAGTTTGTCTACTTCCCAAAAATATTCGTAATACTTTTTCCCTGGACCATAAGCACGCAAATAGCCATTCTTCTCCGGACCAAGGACCTCTTCAAATATTTCATCATCATTCAATAAGATTTGTCCTTCTACTTGTTGCTTTTTTAATCGATCAACCTGTGACTAAAGAACAAATTTATGATATTAGCTTGGATGTGTGTGCGTAATAAAAAATCAAGAAGTAGTTAAAGAGAATACAAAGCTATTACAATAATGTCTTCTATAATGGATTCAACTTACTTATCTTTTTTTCTTTTGCGAGATTCTATCCAAACTTCAACACGAGAAGGAGTATATCCATTTTTCTTTTGCTGTCATAATAAAAGTTATGAACATATTGATTAAAAAATAATGAATGTGAATTATTAAACTTAATCTCATATTTGAAAGCAAATTCATACCATTTGACATCTGAGTCGAGCATAACTTTTAGTTCCTGTGTAAGGAGGCATAGACTGCTTTGATCTATTTGTCTTATTCTTGTTGCTCCTTTCCTCTGTAATGATAAAATAAGCAATAATATTTATATCTTATAATTACATAGTAATTATGCTAAAATGTAACTTAAATAGCTATGCTTACTTGAAAGGTTGCCTCACTCCAATAATTAACCAAATACTTCCAATCGTCCCATATGAACAAGTTTAGGCTTGTTTTTGACGACTTTGGTAAGTTGGTTTCGAATCAAAATATCTTTTTTTTCATTTTGTATCGTAATCCCTATATAAGGCATTCATGTGACCAAAAATGGCTTATTTCCTTCCTTCTACTTCTTCAAATACAAACTTCTCCCCTAAAAGCATATAAGATAAATAAGTTTCAAATTCTACACTTTAATATATTAAACAAAATACAAAATATTATACTGCATGTTTGGCTTAATATTTTTATCCCTATTCTGGATCCTATTCTCCAAATAATGTTTGGCACACTATTCCGTAAATATTACCCTATTTTTTTAATTACATTTTAACCCCCATAAGGTTATTAATTTCACTAAATACCCCCAGAAAAAAAGTTTAAAAAATTAACAAAAACACCCCCATCAACTCACTTGTCAGATTCCAACAACCACCTCCGGTGATAGCCGGAATCTATCTAACGGACCTAACTTCCAACCAGAAATGGCCGAGAAGTTCACCGGCCTGTAGCCTTTTAAAGCCGGATCCACCACGGATGCCGGTAAAGGGAAAAACTTGATCCTGGCCGTCGAGACGGCCAAAGAAATGGTCGTCGTTGATGGTCAACGCGGCCACATCTTTGGCCGCCGCCGACGGCCGGCAAAGATAACCCGCTTGGCCTTTTCCACCGCCTGACGCCATACCAGATCAGATCAAGCCGGCCTTTCCTTTTCCCGGCGATTCCACCATGGACTGGCGTGCCAAAAGGCCATAACGCTTGTTACGGACAGATCCGGAACGGCCAGTCGTACGTCCCTCCGGTCCGATTCCGGCGGTAAGGAATGGAATCACACGCAGCAGGGCGGGGGTGTTTTTGTCATTTCATATGTTACGGTCTTTAGTTAAATTAGTAAACCTAAGGGTTTTTTCACAAATTTTTAAAATTTACCTCGTAATACTCCCCTATCCAATAACCCAATACTATCCCTAAAATCCTATCCAAAATACTAAACCAAACGCACCCATAAATATTTATTTCTTATCTGTCTTACCTTGACAATGGTCCACATATGGTCAATTTCATGCTCTTTAAGTTCTTTCCACTCCTTTATTTGTAAAGGACAACATGACTTATTCCGAACTGTTTGTCCTAAAAACCAAACAAAATATGTTGAGTTTTCATCAATAGCCTAATGATCCTCATCAAATTCTATAGGCAATTTTTCTCCTTTTTCTAATGTAATGATTTTTATGCAGCGCGTAAGACCTCTTGTTTTCCTTTTTTTGGTGTTTAGACCTAAAAATCACATGAATAATTATTAATTAGCAAATTAAGAACTGCACGACATTTAGAAAATTAAATTGCATGAAAGTAAAATGAAAAAAATTAAAATTAAAACCTGATGTCCATGCCTCAATTCCAACATCTAATGTGTGTTCCTCCGAAAATGTCTGGTTGACTTCTCTCAAAACATTTCCAAGATTATGTTCTTCAGGATAGCAAGGCACTATATCATCCTTTTCTAAGAGAGTAAACATGTTAACATGCATTCCCTTAGTATTTCTGTAACTTGCAAGCATGTTTCTCACGTCATCATCATCGACAATTTGGACTAGCCCATCAAGATCACTGAGGATACTCGTTGGCTTCAGGTAAAACAATTTGTCTCCACGGAGTATATCAAAGTCACAGTTCTTCTTTATGTAATCCAACAAATCAAAGTATGTGAGAAACTTGAACTCCAAATCAAAATCATAGTACTTCTCACTCACTCTACCATTAACATACGTTCGTGTAGGTGAAAAGACAAAATATCCTCCATAATGAAATATTATTGTTCTCATGTCCAGTATGCCCATTCTTCCTATTATAAAAAAAGTAAATTCAAGTTAGATGAATATTAAATAAACTAACAAACAATATTAATAATGAGTGTACATGATAGACATTAACAATGAATTGATTTGGTGATCAAGAAAATATTGAAAAAAAAAATGACTAAATGATGTTTACCAATAGAATCAGTCGCTTTTTCTAGTTGTATATGAGAATGATGATTAAGACATGACTTTTCAATGCTATTTATAGTAGATTGCACCTTATTGAGTTGTGCTTTATGATGAGTTTTTTGCATATCTTGAGAGATACTATCGGCAAAATCACTCTTTTTGTCAGTGGGCTTAGCTTTTCTTTTGCCTTTAACTAAACCTCCACGCCTACTCATGTTGTTGGTATTCTAAAAAAGTGTTATTTACAATAAAATAAATCATTGAGTTATAAATAAATAAATTAAAGAAAAAGACATTATTGAGCTATGGCCATAAAACGAAAAATTTCCTTAAACCCCAATGTCAATTAATCATTCATCCATTTTCCAAAACCTTAAGTTATGAATGAAGACAAACTGCGCATGAAAAAGCAAAGTGGGTCATGAAATGAATACATTGTGAATGTATTTACGTAATGGTATTTTAAGCAGAGTGGGTCATGAAAATAATATATTGTGAATGTATTTATGTAATGGTTTGATGCCTCGGGAATCTGCCTTAAGATTGGTTTCTTGGTTGCAAAATACTAATTAAATAATCTGTTCAACTCCCCCAACCAAAACAAACCATGAGTGCACAAATAAAAATAACTCTGCTAAATCAAAGAAACCTAACAGATGTGAACAAACCATACACGTACCACATAAAACCCGGAGAGATTACTAGCATTGGTCAAAAAAGTTAATATGATCATTATTAAGAGAATTGAGATGTTAAAAGTTTTTTATTTTTTTATTTTTATTTTTAATTTTAAATCAAAGAAGGTTATTCAGTAAACTTTTCTCTATATAAACTCTACTCATATAAACCGTATCAAATAGAACGGAAGTGAAATAGAATATAAGCATTTGTATTGATAATTAACATTAGAATAGATAACATGTTTGAGTAGTCAAATTTGGCAAGGCAAGGCAAGTTTCATAAGTAATAATAAAAACAACCATAAACAAAGGTGACAATTTCATAAATATAAAACTAAAAACAAAGGTGACAATTTCATACATAACATCTGATACAAACTATCCAATACAAAATTAAATAGCTGACAGTATTTATTGACTTCACATTACATCAACGAAGAAACTTATTGAAAATTAAAAATTCAACTAGCATTGCCGACACATCAGACATGGAAAGACTCAAAAGCTAAAGTAGCAACTAGCAAGCTAAGATCGAAAATGTCAAAACAAAAAAATATATATATAAAAATTAGCAAACTCTAATGACACTATTCATTACAGCGGACATGGAAAGTCTCGAAAGCTAAAGTAGCAAGCTATCAGGTTAATAAAAGCAAAGGCACTGTAGAGTATATTAGACATGTAATCAAAGGTAATTATTGTCATGAGTTTTTTCTTAACTTCTTTTATATCCACCTATTGGTTTGACGCATGACCAATTTAATATTATATTATAAATAAAATTTTTCTCAAAATTTGGCATTATGTGATTGATGTGTGACGCATGGCCAAGTTTAATATTATAGTATAATATTATTTTTTCTCAAAATTTGACATTATGTACTTGATGTGTGTTTGATTATGTGTTTTTATCAATAATTGTGTCATTAAAAAAAATTTAATAAATATCAAATAAGTGTATTTTCTGAAAACCCTAGAAAGTTGTGAGATTTCGTCCTCAATATAAACACATAATGCACGGAAGAAAATAAAGCAAGTTGTAGAAGAAAACTGCAAGTAAAACAATTTGCAAAAGAAAAAAAATGCACAGAACACTAGAAAATAAAAACCTCAATGACGTTGTATTGGTTTCAAAAAGAAAACTAACCTTTGGAGCCTGAATATTGTCTGGGAATTCTTCTGATGGTTGTAATCGTTTGCTGCACCTTGTTCTTGATTCCCCCATGTTTATGATTGAACAAAAAACTTCAAATAAAACCCTAAAAAAAAAAGCGCAAATGAAAAAATAAGTAGGGATAAAAGTACCGCCACTTTTACTTTTATAATTTGAGAAAATATTTACTCTTTATCCTATTTAATTGTAAATATATTTTATTTATTTTAATTATTTTATATAACTGTGTTTTTGCGTGCGTCTCCTGTCAAATAAAAAATAATAAAAACTTTGTATTTATTTAATTAAATTCTTATACAGCCACCTCTACACTGGCTATAATCTCAATTAAACAATAATGTTATGGACACCGGTATTTTTACACTGAAATCTTGTACCGGCCTACGTGTCTCGTGATTCACACCAGCAAACCAGACACGTTTTATGTTATTAAATTTTTTTCTAGTGAACAGCCGTTCATCAAATATGGACGGTCGTTCACTTACATGAACTCCCGTTCATATTATATGGACGGGGGTCCATTGACTACGGACGAGCGTCCCCATTTAAAGGACGGGAGTCCATCAGTAAAATGAAATAATTTTTTTTTTATAATAAATTCTAAATAAATTATAACATAGTAATTTTTTAAAAAGAATTCTTAATGGATGGATGCCCATTAAAATATGAATGCCCATCCAATATTTAAGGATAGTTGTCCATAACCTGTGAATGGCCGTCCCTAATTTTTATAAAAAAAATTATTCCATTTTACTGATTGACGGATGTCCTTTAAATGGGGACGCCCATTCGTAGTAAATGGACCCCCGTCCATATAATATGACGGGAGTCCATGTAAGTGAACGATCATTCATATTTGATGAACGACCGTTCACTAGAAAAAAATTTAATAACGTAAAACGTGTCTGGTTTGCTGGTGTGAATCACGGGACACGAGGCCGGTACAAGATTTCGATGTAAAAATACCAGTGTCTGTAGCATTATTGCTCAATTAAATCACAAAAGTTGAGCCTTACACATGGGAGTCTGAATTAGCAAAAGGTCAAGACGGTGCCGTTTCTGCTTGGCACTTTACTAAATGCAAAGTGACGTCGTTTTCAATTCCAATTTACTTTACTCTTCTCTTTACTTTCTCACTTTACTCTTTCTCTCAGTTAGTCAATTGTACGCCTTTCTCTTTCTCAATTACTGTACTTGTGAATTGGGATTTGGTAGAGTTTTGTTTAAGTAGAATATGCATCAAAATTAAATGTATATAATAAGTTGGGTTTACAAGGATTAGATGTTTGATTACTTACCCTAATATGTATCATAACTAAAACTAAACAAATTATTTTATTAATTAATCTTATAATTATTAATATATATGAATAATTTATTTAATTTTTCACATTTAAAAGATAAATTACATAAATTATGATGAAGAAAATTAAATTCTACATATTTAAGATAAATAATTTGAATTATAAATGATGAATAAGATAAATAATCTTTACATAGTGGGGTTGTCACACAAGCTAACCATAGTCTCATGTGATTCGCTAAGTTCAATTTTTAAAAGTAAACTTATATTCTTATTGTAAAAAATACGAAAAGATTGTGAATTAAATCACAAGTGGTTTGAATTAATTGCAATTGACACCTTGAGAACAATTTATTAAATCACAAGGAGATGAAACCAACTTAAATCCTACCATTTCTAAGCTCCGTAATGAATTATTTATTTCTTGTTCACAGAATAAACTTGCAAATTGATCTCCAACTTATTGATTAATGATGTATTCAAGAGTCCCGTTTCCTGGTGAGTGGGCAACCGTCCCGCTCGTTGGTGAGAGGGTGGGGATGAGGGGGCAACGTGCCCTTCACGGTAAGTCCAATTAGTAATTAGACTTGTTATTAGATTACTAATATTTGAGCTTGGGTTGGGTTAGATTCAGGTTAACCCAAATAAATAGGGTTTTCTATTATATATATACTTAAAAGCAATTATTATTAATTAAAGTGGTCTAAACATTTGATTTAGTTATGCATGCCCAAAGTGATAATTACTATTGTTTATAATTACTATAGTTTATATATATATATATATATATATATATATATATATTCATCCCAATTCCTTCTACTTCTTGATCCAATAAACTATTATTATTAAATAAAATATTATATAAATACTTAAAAGAAATTTTATTAATTAAAATTGTCTAAATATTTTATTTAGTTATGCCCAAAGGCCAAAGTGATAACTACTATAGGGGCGTTTGGTTCAGGAATGTTAGATTACTGGGAATGTTGGATTACTGGAAAGATAGATTATCTTGGAAGATTACTGGGAATCTTTAGGAAAATATGTTTGGTTAGTTGGTGGGTATGTTATATTAATAAGTTTGGTTATGGGGAATAAATTAGTGGGTATATTATTTAAATTACTAAATTGTCCCCCTTTTAAATATTATTTTTATTATTAATTTTTGAATAATTCCTTTTAACCCCCAATATTTCAGATTTAGCTAAAACACCCCCACTTATATAAAACTTTAATTTATGATGAAATCAACCCCACCTCCTGCCGTCGCTTGCCGCCACCGAAAACCACCGTCGGATGTCTCTAAAAGTCCCCGTGATACCGCACTGTGACCAAAAGGCTCCGCTATGGCCGTTTCTGGCCATATTGATGGCCGAAAACGGCCATATCAGACCAGATCTGGCCGGAAATGGCCAGATCTATTCTGACCATTTCCGACCAGATTGATGGATCTGGCCATTAATGGCCAAATCCCTGGCCATTATCAGCCAGATCTGGGCGAGATCTGGCCGTTAAGGACCATGTATGTGGCCGTTAACGGCCAAATCTTGCCTAGACACGGCCGGGTATGGCCAGGATCGGCCATTAACGGCCGAATCTGCACGATATGGTAGTTTTCGGCCATCAATATGGCCAGAAATGTAACAACTACTTTCTTTCTACCAGATTCGTAATATCGATTAATAAAAAGATAGCATATTTATCAAAACAAGTTGGGCCCAAAAAAAATTTCTTTACTTAGTAATCACATTCGTTACAAAACAAAACATCATATGTACAAGGACTTTCAAAACAAAAACAAAAACAAAACAAGGGGACAAGTGGCCAAATCTCCACGCTTGCCGACGTCCATCCGACCAAGTCCTCATCTATTTCTGTACAACAAAGAAAAACAACGGAGTGAGCACAAAGATGCTCGTAAGTAAAACAGCTCTTACGCTATCGTCCTCGCATTACTCATCAATTCTCTTTGTATTTTTATCAAATTTCTAATTCAAATTCTAGTTTTTCTTTCTTTTCTTTTCTTTCTATTCTTTTCTTTTTTCTCAATCTCATACCGCCTTTCTCATGGCGGAAACCGCTCCTCTCTCTCATAGCGGTTTACGTGTATTCCGCTCTCATGGCGGCGTCCGTCTTTCTCATAACGGATCACATGCATTCCGCTCTCTCATGGCGGAGATCGCTCATTATCATAGCGATTTACACGCGTTCCGCTCTCTCATGGCGGAGACCGTTCTTTCTCATAACGGTTTACATGAGGGTAACTCTATACTCACGAGTTCCCCATCGCACGATCTAGTTTCTTTTCTTTTCTATAGCACTTAAGAATCCTTTTATCTTCTAGTGCTAGTTCTTTCTTTCTCTTTACTCTAAGAGAATTTGTTCCTTTCTTTATCTCTATTCATAGAGTTTCTTTCTCATTTCTCATATTTCTTTCTTATGTCATTACTCAATTAAACATATGCATATGGATGACTCATGCCTAAAATCTTCCTTATATGCATTCATGACATGCAAATATGCTACATTGCATAAGGTAAAGTTCTCTAATTCTACTTATGCTTCTTTTAGGCATTTCATCAAACAAAATGTGTGCATACATAAACTCTATTCTAACTTTAATCGTATTTCTTTCTTAACCATCCAAAATTGGAGTTCAACTCCTTTGAATCATCACACATCCTGCAAAGAGAAACACACTTAAAAAATTCCTCCCAATTACTTCAAATTCTACCCATACTTCTACTAAAATTTCACAACACAATCCACCCTCCTCATGGTGGAAAAATCCTTCATATAACAACATTGAACCCATTCATGAATTCATCAACTTATTTCAACATAAACAATTCAAGCATTAATCATAGATCTAAAACTCTCTACACATCATTCAATCAAGTAAATCACAACTTAGATGATTTTACTTACCTTGGACACAAGTAGAACCCACTTAAACTCTCCACTCTTGATGGCTTGACACTTTCTCTTAGCCTTCAATACAAAACTTAAATAAGGATCCCCTTCTTTCAACAAATGAAAATTTGCTTCTAGAGTAAGGAATCTTACCTTTTAGTACTTAGGATCAATTTTGTAACAAATTCTAGTCAAAAAGCTCTTCAAGAATCCTTGGAATCTTGGATGAAAAATTGAGAGAAATAGGGGATGAAAGAGGCGGTGGTGAAAAACAAAATGAAGGGGTTTCTAAAGCTAACCCTTAATATCACATATTTTTCTCCACTCTTTCCCAAAATACCCTTACTCACTCTTTGAAATTCCATTTAAGACCTTTCATTCTTTGCAAACACAACCCCCAATCAAAGTATTCTCCATGAATTTTCCTTACAATTCACTCCCCACTTTCCCCGCTAAAAGGGGTAGAAAGGTCAAATTGCCCTTAAGGAAGAAAATATCTAAAACTCAATCAACATTTTATTCGGGTTGTGCCGCGCGAAAGAAACTTGTGCGCAGCGGGGCTGTCGGCCCAGCCTTCCCCGTGGCTTCAACCTCTCTTCGCCGCGGCGATTCTTCTTCGCCCGTGGCTACGCTGAAATTTCTTCTGTTTTTTAACCAATTTTCAGGGCAAACATTCAACACAACACTCAATCAAACAATCATAACAAAAACCAACTCGATTAAGGGCAAAAGAGGAAACGATAACAACGTACCTCAAGCGGGGCGTTACAATTCTCCCCTCCTTAAAAGAATTTTGTCCTCAAATTCGACAAACAACTCGGGTAACGGCTTTGCATGTCTTGCTCTGTCCTCCCAAGTAGCTTCCTCGACCTTATGGTTTCTCCAAAGGACTTTCACCAAAGGAATACTCTTATTAAGAGCTCTTTAACCTTCCGGTCCAAAAACTGGACTGGACGCTCTTCGTACACAAGATTCCCTTCCATAATTACATTCTCTGTATTCAACACATGGGAGGGATCACTTACATATTTCCGTAACATCGAGATATGGAAAACATCATGCACTTTGTCCATGCTAGGTGGTAGTGTCAATCTATAGGCTACCTTCCCCACTCGTTGCAACACTTCAAATGGACCAACAAATCTGTGCTAGCTTCCCTTTATTTCCAAACCGCATTACCCGCTTAAAGGGGGAAACTTTCAAGAAAACTTTATCGCCCACCTTGAATTCAACTTCCTTTCTCTTCAAATCGGCATAACTTTTCTGTCTATCTTGGGCTTGTTGCATTCTGCTTCTAATCAGCTTCACATCTTCAATCAATTTACGAGTCATCTCCGCCCAATGGCTAAATTCAGCTCATCCTTCTCACCTATCTCATCCCAATGTAGTGGGAGACCTACATCGTCTACCATACAAGGCCTCATACGGTGCCATCTTAATCGCGACGATAACTTATTGTAAGCAAACTCCACTAAGGGCACATCTCATGCCAGGGGATACTCTATAATCCATACAAGAAACTCGCAACATATCCTCAAGCACTTGATTTGTTCTCTCTGTTTGTCCATCCGTTTGAGGATGGTAAGCGGTGCTAAAAGCCAATCTAGTACCTAGATTCCTCTGTAAGCTCAACCGAAAGCGGAGACAAATCTAGAATCTGCTCGAGATTATCGTCTTGGGTACTCCATGAAGTTTCACTATCTCTCTGATATAAATCGGGCTAGGTGATCAAGTAGTGCTTTCTTTCACCACTGGAAGGAAATGGGCTGATTTTGTCAATCTATCCACAATCACCCAAATGGCATTAAAACCTCTCTGAACTCTAGGGAGACCTACAATAAAATCCATTGAGATACTCTCCCATTTCCACTCAGGAATACTAAGTGGTTGAAGCAATCCTGATGGTCGTTGATGTTCTGCTTTTACTTGTTGACAAACCAGGCATTTAGCTACAAACTCCGCAATATCATTCTTCATACCTGGCCACCAGTAGCCTTTCTTTAGATCTTGATACATCTTGGTTGCTCCTGGATGAGCAGTGTAGGGTGTGTCATGAGCTTCCATAAGAATTCTCCTCCTCAACTCCTTATCCTGAGGGATGCATAACCGATCCTTAAAACGGAGGACACCCTCTGCCAGGTGGAACTCTGGTCTCTCATTCTTATGCACTCTTTGCGATAACTCCTGGCACCACTTATCAACCATTTGCTTTTCTCTAATTTCGTCCAATAGGGTGGACTGAATTTCTAACTTGGCAACCCCTCCTTGAACCACTTCAATTTGTTCCTTACACAACTCATCTATTAGCTCTCTCTGACTAGTGAGTCGGGATAAATGAGCCTTTCTACTCAACGCATCGGCTACGACATTAGCCTTCCCCGGCTGATATTTAATCTCACATTCATAGTCTTTAACTAGCTCTAGCCACCTCCTCTGCCTCATATTCAGCTCCTTCTGAGTAAAGAAATATTTCAAGCTCTTATGGTCGGTGTAGATATGACTCTTCGCACCATACAGATAATGCCTCCGATTTTCAAAGCAAAGACTACTGCTGCCAACTCTAAATCATGCGTAGGGTATCTTGTCTCGTACTCTTTCAATTGGCGAGAAGCATAAGCTATCACCCTACCTAATTGCATCAATACAAGACCCTACCTCCGCAATGAGGCATCGTAAAAATATCATAATCTACCCCTCCCCGAGGCAACACTAACACAGGAGCTGATGTCAACTTTTTCTTTAACTCGTGAAAACTCCTTTCACAAGCCGTTGACCATATAAAAGGAATTCTCGCTTGGTAAGAGCGTCAATGGCTTAGCCAACCTGGCAAACCTCGCACGAAACGCCTAGTAACTCAGCGCCCCAAGAAACTTCTCACTTCTTTTACCGATTTCGGCCTTTGCCACTCAAGGATTGCCTCTACCTTACTAGGGTCCACTGAAATCCCTTCACCAGAGACAGTATGGCCTAGAAACAATACTTGATTCAACCAGAATTCACACTTGGAAAACTTAGCATACAACTTCTTTTCTCTCAATCGTTGTAGTGCAAGTCTTAAATGCTCCTCATGCTCTTCTCGACCTAGAGTAAACTAGGATATCATCAATGAAAACCACAATGAATTGATCCAAGTAATCATGAAAGACCCGGTTCATCAAGCCCATAAACAACCGATGGGGCGTTCGCAACCCAAAAGGCATCACTACAAACTTATAATGCCCATACCTTGTACGGAAGGCGGTCTTAGCTATATCTTGCTCAACCACTCTCACTTGATGGTACCACGACCTTAAATCAATTTTCGAGAACAACCGCCGCTCCCTTTAATTGATCAAATAAATCATCTATCCGAGGTAGTGGGTATTTATTCTTCTTTGTCACCTTATTCACTCTCGTAGTCTATACACATCCGTAACGATCCATCTTTCTTCTTCACAAAAAGAATTGGAGCTCCCTGCGGGGAATGACTTGGTCGGATAAAACCTTTATCTAAAAGCTCTTGGAGTTGCTTCTTCAATTCTTGAAGCTCTACGGGGCCATTCGATAAGGGCTCTTGATATTGGTCTTTGTCCCCAGTGCTAGTTCAATACTAAACTCAACCTCTCTCTCGGAAGTAGACCCGGTAACTCTTCGGGAAATACATCCGGAAACTCGAACTATAGGCACTTTCAGGTTTACGGCCGAGACACATCACCACTCGCACTACATGTGCAATATATCCCTGAAACGACCCTTTCTTAGCATCTTCCTAGCTTTCAAGCTACTGATCAACATACTTAATTGATGGCCCTCACCGAAGCTAAACTTATCTCCACTATCAAGATTAAACCTTGCTTTCTTCTTCCGACACTCAATTTCTACTCCATACTTCCCTAGAAAATCCATCCCCAATATCACATCAAAATCAGGCATGTCAAACACTATTAGATCGACTATTAGTTCTCTTCCATGAATCACTACAGACTCTCCTGGGAGCATCTCACGGGTCAAAACACTAATCCCATCGGGTAACTCTATCCTAATGGGTTGATCTACCACTACAGGCTTCAGACCCAATCTTTCTATCATCCCATGAGACATAAAGGAATGTGTGGCTCCAGAATCTATTAAAGCATAAAGAGGAACTGTATGAAAGAATAAGCCCGACCGACTGGCGATGGGATCGCCTCTGCCTCACCCTGTGCCATGGTAAACACCGCATTCGTGCCTCTAGGGGCCTATGCTGCTAGTGGAGGGGGAGCTTTACAATCTCTCATTAGGTGCCCTAGCTGACGACACCTATAGCAGATATTCGGACCGAACTCTTTTAGACACTCCCCCGAATGATTCTTCCCACACTTAGGGCAAGGAGTGACTCAAGCTGTTCTAGGCCGTTTACTCTGCCAATCGCCCCTGTTCTTCTTTTGTTGGAATCTCTTCTTGTTTCTCATGTCTCTACCTCTTCCGATCTCCACTCTTTCTTTCTGCGGGGTAGGGGGCGGTTCATTCTGTACTACCATGGATGGCCCTTCTGAACTCATCTTGTTCACATAAATTTCGGCCCTCAAAGCCCGATCTAATGCCTCCATATAGGTATGCGGGGGCTCTGCTCCTATCATAACATCGCGGGCTATTTCTGACCTCAACCCGAGGACAAATTTCTCTCTTCTCAATTGGGTGTACTCACTATCCCTGTGCAAACCTCGCGAGAGAGTTGAACCAAGGCGAATACTCCTTCTTGTGCTCATTCCTTGCCTCAGATTAATAAACTCTTGTATTTTCTCATGGACCCGGTCAACCGTTCAATACTCGGTCTCAAACACTCTTCTAAAATCTCCCCAAGTCATGGTTGCCGTGTCGTGAGTCTCTTCCATCAATTCCCACCAAATTCGGGCATCGGCCCGAAATAAAAACCGGCATAGCTAATCCTCTCTCTATCATTCATGGGAAAGGCAGGTGGCCCTTTGTCGCTCAACTGAGCTTAAACCACTCTTCGACTTCTAACGGGTCTCTAGTACCCCTAGTTACGCTGGCATACTGACTTGCAAGCCCCCTCCCCCGAATCTGGGATCCACTCGATTCTGTACTATCTGAGGTGCCGGCCCTTCTGGCTCTTGCCTTACGGGCGGTACACTTCTAGGGGTCTCATTTCTCTCCGGTACAACTCTCCCCTGACTTTAACACCTGCTGTACAATGGTTCGAATCATTGTCGCATCAAGGGCAGGGGGAGTTTGTTCCGGCGGGTTCGAGGGTTCTCCCTCATTCATCACACCCTTACCCTTCTTTCTATTACTACGTCTCATCTACAAAATAACCATTTTCACATCAACTTCAAATAATTCATTAATAGGAAAAGGATTTAACTTACAGTGGTCGGATAAGACCCGTCGTAGCGGCGAGAATGACTCACTGTCCCATCCTAAAACCATGGCTCTGATACCAAAAATGTAACAACTACTTTCTTTCTACGAGATTCGTAATATCGATTAATAAAAAGATAGCATATTTATCAAAACAAGTTGGGCCCAAAAAAATTTCTTTACTTAGTAATCACATTCGTTACAAAACAAAACATCATATGTACAAGGACTTTCAAAACAAAACAAAACAAAACAAAGGACAGTGCAGCCAAATCTCCACGCTTGCCGACGTCCATCCGACCAAGTCCTCACCTATTTCCTGTACAACAAAGAAAACAACGGAGTGAGCACAAAGATGCTCAGTAAGTAAAACAGGCTCTTACGCTTATCGTCCCCGTGCATTACTCATCAATTCTCTTTGTATTTTTATCAAATTTCTAATTCAAATTCTAGTTTTTCTTTCTTTTCTTTTCTTTCTATTCTTTTCTTTTTCTCAATCTCATACCGCCTTTCTCATGGCGGAAACCGCTCCTCTCTCTCATAGCGGTTTACGTGTATTCCGCTCTCTCATGGCGGCGTCCGTCTTTCTCATAACGGATCACATGCATTCCGCTCTCTCATGGCGGAGATCGCTCATTATCATAGCGATTTACACGCGTTCCGCTCTCTCATGGCGGAGACCGTTCTTTCTCATAACGGTTTACATGAGGGTAACTCTATACTCACGAGTTCCCCATCGCACGATCTAGTTTCTTTTCTTTTCTATAGCACTTAAGAATCCTTTTATCTTCTAGTGCTAGTTCTTTCTTTCTCTTTACTCTAAGAGAATTTGTTCCTTTCTTTATCTCTATTCATAGAAAGTTTCTTTCTCATTTCTCATATTTCTTTCTTATGTCATTACTCAATTAAACATATGCATATGGATGACTCATGCCTAAAATCTTCCTTATATGCATTCATGACATGCAAATATGCTACATTGCATAAGGTAAAGTTCTCTAATTCTACTTATGCTTCTTTTAGGCATTTCATCAAACAAAATGTGTGCATACATAAACTCTATTCTAACTTTAATCGTATTTCTTTCTTAACCATCCAAAATTGGAGTTCAACTCCTTTGAATCATCACACATCCTGCAAAGAGAAACACACTTAAAAAATTCCTCCCAATTACTTCAAATTCTACCCATACTTCTACTAAAAATTTCACAACACAATCCACCCTCCTCATGGTGGAAAAAATCCTTCATATAACAACATTGAACCCATTCATGAATTCATCAACTTATTTCAACATAAACAATTCAAGCATTAATCA
The DNA here is from genome assembly GCA_026225825.1 of Pistacia integerrima. Lineage (NCBI taxonomy): Eukaryota > Viridiplantae > Streptophyta > Magnoliopsida > Sapindales > Anacardiaceae > Pistacia > Pistacia integerrima. Next base: position 19,436,254 of record CM047750.1, on the reverse strand, counting down.
TAGATCTAAAACTCTCTACACATCATTCAATCAAGTAAATCACAACTTAGATGATTTTACTTACCTTGGACACAAGTAGAACCCACTTAAACTCTCCACTCTTGATGGCTTGACACTTTCTCTTAGCCTTCAATACAAAACTTAAATAAGGATCCCCTTCTTTCAACAAATGAAAATTTGCTTCTAGAGTAAGGAATCTTACCTTTTAGTACTTAGGATCAATTTTGTAACAAATTCTAGTCAAAAAGCTCTTCAAGAATCCTTGGAATCTTGGATGAAAAAATTGAGAGAAATAGGGGATGAAAGAGGCGGTGGTGAAAAACAAAATGAAGGGGTTTCTAAAGCTAACCCTTAATATCACATATTTTTCTCCACTCTTTCCCAAAATACCCTTACTCACTCTTTGAAATTCCATTTAAGACCTTTCATTCTTTGCAAACACAACCCCAATCAAAGTATTCTCCATGAATTTTCCTTACAATTCACTCCCCACTTTTCCTGCTAAAAAGGGGTAGAAAGGTCAAATTGCCCTTAAGGAAGAAAATATCTAAAACTCAATCAACATTTTATTCGGGTTGTCGCCGCGGCGAAACTGTCCAGCAGCTTCCCCCGTGGCTTCAACCTCTCTTCGCCACGGCGAAGATTCTTCTTCGCCCCGGCGAAGCACAGCAGACTGAAATTTCTTCTGTTTTCAACCAATTTTCAGGGCAAACATTCAACACAACACTCAATCAAACAATCATAACAAAAACCAACTCGATTAAGGGCAAAAGAGGAAACGATAACAACGTACCTCAAGCGGGGCGTTACAAGAAACGACCATAACTAAGCCTCCCGGAGCCTCCAATTGAATTTCGTTCTTTTTTAGGGACTCCGGCGATTTTTTGGCGGCGGCCCATGGTGGTTGGCCCGTTGTCGGCGGTGGTGGCTAGGTGGCGGTGGCGGTGGTGGTTGGGTGGCAGAGGTGGTGGTGGTTGGGTGGCGGAGGTGGTGGTAAATTATTTTAAATATAAGGGCATTATTGTCCAAAATTTTAATTAAACAAGGGTAAAATTGAAATAGGATATTAATGTAAATTTTTTTTAAAGTAGGGATATTATTGTCCAAAAATTTTATTAATAAGGATAAAATTGTAACAAAAAAAGATAACATAAATGTGAGATATTTGACTGTAGACAGATGAGAGTTGTACCATTAAATTAGACAAAATGAAATTGATTTGGTAGCTCAAGATCAATATCGAAGATTAGGTTAGGATCTCCTCCATCTCGTGTTTATTAACATCTATTTTTTTTTTTTTTATTCCCAAAGGCCTCGGTTTTCACTCACAGTCGCAACTATCAGATTGGGTTCTCGCCACTATCAGATTGGGTTTGAATCTGTTTGTTGAGTCCTTAATTAGCCAAATTGAATTGAATTGGGTGGACGTATTACTTATCTGAATGGTTGATTTCAAGAAAAAAGGTTAGTTAATAACAATCTCTGCATCTTTTTGCATTATCTTTATATTGATGTATTTTGTTTCGTTTTCTGATTTTTGAATTTTGCTTTTAATAACAAGCTCATCATCTGTTTGTAAAATATCTTCAATGAAATTTTGTGTGTATCTATCTTTGATAAAAGAATGAAAAAGATCAACTCAATCGCTGTAAATAGATTTTTTATTTTTTAGTTTTTGCATTACCATAGCTGATGTTTTAGTCTCATCTTTTTGTCTATTTGGAAATTTTTAGAACAAATTCATACAAAAGGAGCTTAATGTTTTGATGGTTTGCCCAGCCTATAAACATGAAAAAAAAAATAAAACGATATGCAATAATTAAGGAAATCTAGCTATTTCTTCAAATTTCAACCGAGAAAAATTTACTAGTGTGAACCATGGGCATTATAATGGCTAGGGGCAGGTGGAAGATAGACATGAGTGTTACTTATATGTTGACTAACTCTCTGGTTTTTGGATGATAAAACATTGGTCTGACTGAGCTAACCTGTATAGCATAAGTAGAATATGTTTTGCAGCATTTATGAATTTCGTAAAAAGCTTACGGAGGTAATTTCAGTTGTAGAAATCTGTTACTTTTATTATCTTTTTTTTTTTTTTTTTGTTGTTGTTGTTGTTTGCTTTTATTGTAATTACTCATCTTTTAAGGGATACGATGTTTGTTTGTTTGTGATTTTTTTTTTTTTTTTTTTTTAATAAGAAGGAAGAAACTAACATTATCAAAGATAGGAGAAAATTAACTTTGTTTCTTTTATAAGATAATTGTATTAAAATACAAAATAAAAACAAAGAAGTTAGTTAACTTGTATTTTGATTTTAGAAAATGTAGGACCTTGATTAAAAAATGTAGGAGCTTGATTTTAGAAAATATTCACTGTTTCATGGTTGTGGATCATTTGGTAATTTTGATAATCTTCTTTGTGGAACGTAGATTTGAGTGGATGACTTCTAAATTAATGTCTGTGTTTCACATTAGTTATTTTTCATTTAGTTTATTTGGATCAAGTAGTTATTTCATTTTTTAATTATTATATATTAATACTTAAACAGGATTGCAATGGACAAACAATGGATGCAATGTACAGATAGATTGTGTAATGAGTAAAAGACAGGAGTTCAGAATTTTCTGGACTTTGCTTTTAGTCACACAAACCTAAGTGGTGTGATCCGATGCCCTTGTATGAAGTGTAACAATGTTTTGCACAAAACAAAAGATGAAGTACATGGTCACTTGTTAATTCATGGAACCATCAAAGGATATACTCGTTGGTTATATCATGGTGAATTCATCGCTAAAAAGAAACATTTCCCTAATGACTTAAAAACAAATGAAAAAGATGATATAATTGGGATGATTCATGATGCATCTGGACCTAACCTAATGGATGCTATAATGCAAGATGTTTGTGTGCAAGACACTATTGAGCCTCACAATCCTAATGATGTTGAACCTGATGCTTCACCATTGGTTCCAAATAAAGAAGCCCTTAAATTTCTTAAGCTATTAGAAGATGCCCAACAACAACTTTATCCTAGTTGTGATGAGTTCTCAAAGTTGTCATTCATTGTGGAATTATTTCAGATTAAATGTCTTTATGGCATAAGTGATAAAGTAAATGTCTTTATGGCATAAGTGATAAAGCAGTTGACTGCATAATGCAATTGCTTAAAAAGGCACTTCCGCGTGGTGAAAATTTACCAAAATCTTTTTGTGACGCAAGAAAGCTTATAAGAGATCTGGGTCTTCACTATGAAAAAATAGATGCTTGTGAGAATGATTGTGTTCTTTTCTGGAAGGACAATGCAAATGATGAAAATTGTTTGATTTGTGGTGAATCTCGATGGAAATCAGTTGAGAAGAATGCGATTAATCCTAAAAAGAGTGGCAAGAAGATTCCTAGGAAAGTCTTATGCTATTTTCCACTAAAACAAAGATTGCAAAGACTATTTATGTCATCAAAAACAGCTTTAGATATGAGATGGCATCATGAGGAGCGTCCCCAAGATGGCATTCTAAGACATCCAACTGACTCTGAGGCATGGAAATCTTTTGATATTTTACATCCAGGATTTTCTAGAGAGCCTCGTAATGTTAGAATTGGGCTAGCATCTGATGGAATCAACCTTTTTGGTAATATGAGTGTTTCGTATAGCACTTGGCCGGTAATTGTTAATGTATATAATTTACCTCCTTGGATGTGTATGAAGAAACCCTATTGTTTGCTATCATTGTTAATACATGGGCCTAAAGCTCGTAGGAATGACATTGATGTGTACTTGCAACCTTTAATACAAGAGTTACAGGAATTATGGCATTATGGAGTTGAGACTTTTGATGCTTCAAAAAAGGAAAATTTTTGCATGCGTGCTGCACTTTTATGGACAATTAATGATTTTCTTGCATATGCTAATTTGTTAGGGTGGAGTACTAAAGGAGCAATGGCTTGTCCTTCATGCAATGAGGAGACCCCATCTACTCGACTTAAATATGGTCGTAGGTTTTCTTACATGGGGGCTCATCAATTTTTACCAATGAATCATAAAAGGCGAGAGAACAAGTCTTCCTTTGATGGAAAATTGGAGAAAAGGTCTGCTCCCAAGAAGATGTCGGGAGATGATGTGTTGAACCAATTACAAATGCTTCTACCTATTACATTTGGTAAGGCTAAAAAGAAGTAGATAAATGATAAAAATCAAAACAGGCTAAATTGGAGGAAGAAAAGCATTTTTTTTAAATTGTCATATTGGAAAAAGAACTTATTACGTCACAATTTGGATGTCATGCACATTGAAAAAAATATATGTGACAATATCATAGGTACATTGTTAGATATTGAGGGGAAAACCAAAGACAACTTGAATGCTTGTCGTGATTTGAAGGAAATGGGTATAAGTTAGGATTTGCATCCAACTCAAAAGGATGGGAAGTGGCTTTATTCAGCAGCATGTTACACTTTATCTTCAGAGGAAAAGACTAAAATATGCAAGTTTTTAAAAAGTGTAAAGGTTCCTGATGGATATTCATCTAACATCTCACGATTGTAAATGTTAAGGAGTGCAAGATAAATGGTCTCAAGAGCCATGATTCTCATATTCTTTTAGAACAACTTCTTCCTATGGCAATGCGTGGAATTGTACCTAATAATGTGTATGATGCTATAACTGAGTTGAGCATTTTTTTTAGAGAGTTATGCTCAAAAGTGTTGAAAAAAGAAGCATGGGAGCGCCTTGAATCTCAAATTGTAATAACCTTGTGCAAATTAGAAAGAATCTTTCCACCAACATTTTTTGATGTTATGGTGCACTTAACTGTTCACCTTGCAACTGAAGCAAAAATTGCAGGACCTGTACAATATCGATGGATGTATCCTATTGAGAGGTAATATTTTGTTTTCATTATTTCATATATCTATTTTATGTTTATATGTGTGTGGTTATAATAAGTTATTAATTAGCTGAAGAAACATTTGTATAGGTTCTTAGGAAAATTGAAGCGTTATGTTCGTAATAAAAGTTGATCAGAAAGCTCTATTGCAGAAGGGTACATTGTGGAAGAAAGCCTAATATTTTGCTCGAGATATTTAAATTGTATTGAAACTAAGCTTGATAAGTTGGGAAGAAATTTTGAAGGTAGTAATGTTGATTCAGGCAAAGCGTTTTCTATATTTCATCAGTGTGGATATCCTTTAACAAGGGATAAGTGTAGGTCGATTGAAAATAATGAATGGAAACAAGCCCATCTTTATGTGTTGAAAAATTGTGAAGAAGTGCAACCTTTTTTACGGTATGATAGTTTCCTTGTTCATTTTTTTATTTGGTGCTTAGTTTTTTTTTTTCTTTTTTTAATGTACTGTTTTTTCATTGTTGGTTCTTACTTTATTTTTTCAAATTGTTTGCAGTGAACATGAGCAAGGCATGTATCAAGAAGATTTTCATGAATGGTTTCATCATCGAGTAAGGTTTCCTTTTGTGAAATTTTATTTCTATGCATTTTGACATTTAATTCTTACTATTTCTTCTTGTCTTATTTTTAATAGGTTGTACAATTGTATAAAGAAGAGAGCACATGTGTAAATGAAGATCTATTATCTTTGTCTCGTGGTCCTTTTTATGGTATACAAAGGTTTTCAGTCTATATCATAAATGGTTTTAGGTTTCACACTAAGCAACTTGAAGGAAAAAGGGTAAAGCAAAAATAATGGTGTTTTGGTAAAAGGAATGTTGGAGGATAAAAATATAGATTATTATGGAGTTCTTAATGAAATAATTGAACTTCAATATTTGAATGAAAAACGGATTGTGTTATTTAAATATGATTGGTGGGATGTTCATGTGATTGGAAGAGGTGTGAAGAACGATAAGTATGGTTTTGTTAGTGTTAATATAGCTCGAAAATTATATATGGATGAACCCTTTGTGCTTGCATCTCAAGCACAACAAATATTCTATGTTAATGATGGTTCCAATCCTAATTGGCTTGTTGTTTTAAAAGGTCATCGGGATAGCTCTTATGACCTACCATGTGGTGAAAAATCATCGATTGATGAAAAAGCTTTCCAACAAGACAGCTCTGAAATAGATCATCAAATTACAAATATGTTTGAAGATGATGGCAACTTAATCAATTAGAAGAGACATGAGATATCTGCTTCTAGTAGTGCGATTGTTGATGATGATCATAGTGTTGATGAAGAGAGAGATGCTGAAGACATTGATGATAGTGACATTGATGATGAAGATTTGCTCATATAGATTATTAGATTGTTTGTTACATTTTTTTTAATCTTTCATATTATATTTGTTTGACTGCTTCGAGATTTTTGATACAGTTTTTATTGTTTAAATGATTGTATGACTTGAGTTCAATCCCTTTATTTTACAAATTATGCTTTCAATTTTATAAAGTTTTATGGTTATACAATTCAATTAATTTGCTTTTCATATTAATACTTTGTGAAATGAGACAGGTTTTGATAAATATATTAATGGTGGTTTTGGTTATTTTGATATATACACCAAGTTTTATATAAAACTTATTTTCCATACAACCAAATATTCTTTTTATTAAACGTATAAATAATTTAAATAGTTTTATTAACGCTGTCATCATCGTCATCTAAAACATACATACAAGTTCATATATAAAAATATATAACATTATCAATTTTTATAATATATCTCATATCTCATACCTAAAATCACTTACATTTTATAAAGTGTTAGTTTTAAATCATCATAGAAAAGACAAAAACCTTAGAGATCCTTTAAAATACAATTTTCATTTTACAAAAGCTCACGCTCTTAGCTCACTGAAGAGTTCTTTTAAGTTAGCTATTGGTTTAAGGTTCCATTTACTATTGACCTTAGTGGTGTGATTAACACTATATTTGACTATAACTATTTAATTCATAAGTAATAAAAATATAATTACTTACAAGATAAATTAGAATATCTATAGCTGCATACTATAAGGATTGTAGCAAATTAATTTTCACATTCTTTATTTGCTACAAATTCAAATAATTTATAGCTAATACACACATATTAGCTATATATTGATACTAGTAGTTAACAATGATACTAAAACGTTGTCACTATCATGAAAATAAAATTTGTATAGCTAGATACCTTAATGAGCTACAAATTTTAATATTTTATAGCTAATGTAAAAATAATAGCTATATAATTAAACTCGTAGCTAATAATGATACTATATTCCACGTACATAAACTGTTTATAGCTAAATACATTAATTAGTTACAAATCTCAATATTTTATAGCTAATGCATAAATAATAGCTATATAGTTAAAACTCATAGCAAATAATGTTACGATATGCCATGTAAATGAAATATTTATAGCTAAATACATTAATTAGCTACAATGTTTTACCATAGTTAATACATTGTAGCTAAATGAATAGCTATTGCAACAATTTTAATAAGTTAAAGCAATAGATGAATATTAGCTTCGAAGGAAAAATTCTTATCACTAAAATTATTGCAATTAGCTATAAATATTGACTTTTATAGCTGTAAATATGTATTTGCTACAGTTTTTCTTTTCGTAGCTAATTTTCGTAACTATATGTGTATATTGTTTAAGCGAGGACAAAAAATGGAAGATCAAATCTAATGTGCTGATTTGGACTTGGTTGTCCGACGAAAGCAGTGGGCCTTTGATTGCCTCAGCAACTAAAACATTAAAGGAAGGACGATCTTCTCCATCTTCTGTTATTTCCATGGAGTTATCTCCCTCCTCCAAACTCATGCTACATATGTCATTGGTATAGGATAAATACACCCATGATGAAGGGGTGTGAGAAGTGGAAACTGCCAAAGGCAGTTTCTCACGAACCGTTCCCATATAAAAGGAAGGTTTTTTCTTTTAGAAATGGTTACTGACTAAAACTCACCAAAAACGAAAAGGAAAAATACGCTCTCTCTCTCTAGAATTTGGAAAACAGAAATACATTTCGTGGCTTTCTTCCAGATTAACTTTATTGCTTCAGAGATAAGGAGTAGAGGTATTTATGCTGTGTAAATTCATTGTAGTTCATTTATATACAAATGTGATTGCAATGGTGACTATGATCTTGGGATTACTTTAGGATATATGTTATTCTATGCTATTTCCAACATTGGTATCAGAGCCGTGGTTCATATTGTTTTAAATTCATACTGTTAATGTTGAAGCATGTTATTGGTTTGTCAAATGCAGTTCTGAATTTTTCAAATTTTGTACGTAAAAAGTTATCTTTTTGGTAATGATAATTAGACCATTAAATTCCTTATGAAATTATGAAGAAAATGGTTTTTGAATCATAAAAAATGGAGTTAAAATGACTTAGATATGCCTTTTTGAAGTTTCGTGTTTCGTATGGGTTGATTTCCGGGTCGGGTACCTAGTTGAAGACCCGAACAGAGGTTGAAGACGACAGAAACCGACATGTCGTTTTTGATCCAGCCTTCTGAATGACATGTCGTTTTTTTTTCTGTTTTACTTCTTTTTCGAAAAAAAATTCAATAAACGTGGTTGGTGAGACTTGAACCCAAGTCTCCATGGTTGAAGCCCAATTCCCTTACCACTGGGCTAATTTTGCTTTTGTGTTAACTATATTCACAAGCCCAATATAGTCCTATTCGGCCCAACCCATAACCAAAATAAAAATGGGTCAAGTGGACCCGACCCGACCCGACCCAAATGAACAAACGGGTTAGTCAAACCCGGTCAACGCCCGACCCATAAGTCAACAAGGTCAACGGGTCAAGCTCGGGTCAGGATTGACCCGATTTAATGTGGGACGGGTCGACCTGACCCGAATTTGTGTGAGCGCGTGAAGCACCGTGTCGGCGCGTGGAAGCTCTTGCCGGCGCGTGGGAGCGTGTGGAAACTCCTGCTGGCGCGCGAGGGCGCGTGGCCGCTTCTTGTCGGCACGTGGGTGCGCGTGACTGCTCCTACCGGCGCATGGAGGCGCGTGAAGTATTCTAAATTTTTTTTCTTTTGCTGTAAGGAATAAAAATAAATACTTGGTATATTGTTATGAGTCTAATTTTGTTATTGAACCATAAACACGTATACATATTATTTATCAAATAAAGGTTGATAAATAAATAGTTTTTTTTGTATTTGTTATAGAAAAATGTTACGTTATAGATGTGCAATGGTTGCTAGAACACCCGCTCAAAGGGAAAGGGTTATGAACATGATTAGAACTCTACAAACTCACACATTGATTTTAAGAGACACAGAGGATGAGTTGGTGCAACTTGTATATCATTTCATTTATGTGAATGAAAAGATTTAGGAAATTGTCTGGATAGGGGGATTAAAGGAAGATGAGTCGAAATATCAAGTTCTAAGAGAGACTCTTGGTTACCCTAATCTCGTTGGTCTCCTTGATATGGTTTGGACCAAGCTGAAAGTTCATAACTTTAAAGATGACAATAAAAATTATAGACGTTTAGTCAACAACTATATCAAGGAGTACATAGATTGGGGTGCAAAAAAGACAGCTGGTGCATCTATAGGAGTCTTCACTCGTAAAGGACATCACAAGAAACTGGGAGTTCCCCTCTGAGGGTTAATTACAAGTTAGATAAAGACCTTAGGATAAGGATTATCAGATCCTTCCCAGTTTTAGGAATGTGGCTGTACACTTAATTTTTTTTGTTGTTTTGGAATTTGTTTGTTTTAATTTTATTACAAGTTGAATTCTATTTACATAATGGAATTAGTTTTATTTATTTATTTTATTAAAATTTTATGTGAATTTATGTTGATTTATATTTATATAATTGTGTCTAAATATAATTTTAGAATTGCAATTAATTATATCTGTGATAATTGGAAATTAGAATTTTGGATGATGATTGTTGACATTGTTAACTTTTGATTCCAAATCTAATATACAATTATTATTGGTATAATTAATTAAATGTATATGTATGTTCCGAGCATTGAATAACATGTATTATCCAACGTGTAATTTTGTTTAAAAATGGCATCTGCATCTAAGAACATTGTCGCCGAACTTAACAAAGGAGAAAAATTTAACGGCGACAATTATGAGATATGGAGCATGAAAATCCAATATGTTTTGGAAGAACAAGAGGTTCTTAAAGCTCTTACTACAACCATAGAAAAGCCTGAAGAAGGAGTCACGGCTCAACATAGACGAGATCGTGCAGCTTATGACATATGGAAGAAGAAGAATTCCACTGCTCGCATTACTTTGTTAAGCAGTATGGACAATGATCTCATGAAAAAGCACCGGGATTACGAATTAGCAAAGGACATGTGGTCCACACTTGCTACAAAGTTTGGCGGTACGTCTATTACCAAACTCCGGTCACTCACTATCAAGTTTAGCACATATAAAAAGAAGCCTGAACATACTATGAGAGTACATTTATGGCATTTGTCAAACATGATAAGTGAGTTGAGAGATGCAGGTCATGTCTTAACTGATGAACAACAGGTTCAAGCTGTCATAAGGTCATTGCCTCAAAATTAGGAACATATGAAAATACACCTTACCCACAATGAGGGCACCAGAAATTTAGAAGATGCCATACGCCATTTGGAACTGGAAGAAGATCGCCTTAATGCGAGTAAGGCAAATACTGATGTGTATATGGCTGGTTCCAGTTCACATGGTGGGAAGGGATTTAAACGTAAATTCCAAGGTGGATCCCAAAGAAAAGGCAATACCGAAAAGGCTCAAGGGAAGAAGAGAAATTTCTTTAAACACGAAAAGGAAAGCATCCTGCCAGGAAGAGGAATATGGCAAAGGTAAAATGCTATAATTGTGGTAACAAGGGACATTTTGCTCGCGATTGTAGCGAGTTGAAGAAGGTAAATTACTTGTTTGAACAAGTAAGTTATATAAATGTTTCCAGTTCTGTTTTTCTAACTGAGTCTCATCCTTTGTGGACTGTAGATTCAGCAGAAACAGACCACATAGCGAAAGACAGGAGTGCTTTCGTGGAGTTTCAACGAATACCACAGGAAACAAAATGGATATATGTAGGTAACAATTCAAAAGTGGAAGTTAAAGGGATCGGCACATGCAAATTGATCATGCGTGGAGGTCGAATCCTATACCTACATGACGTGTTATATACACCCGATATTCGTTGAAATTTGATTTCCGTGTTAGAACTTGTTAAACTTGGTTTTAATTTAAATTTTTCCAATACTGGTGTCCATTTATTTTTTGGACACAACATACTATGGTTGTGGTTATTTTTCCGATGGTTTTATAGTACTTGATGTTGCTTATAATAATAGTAATGTTTGTTTTTCCTTTATTACATCTTCTAATAATGATGATGTGAATGTATGGCATGTAAGGCTTGGCCATATTGGCCAACAACGAATGAATATACTAGCAAGAGAAGGCTTGTTAGGATCCTTAACAAAAGTAGACTTGACTACTTGTGAACATTGACTAGCTGGAAAAACAGCAAGAAAACCATTTGGAAAAGCGATAAGAGCTGAAGTTCCATTGCAACTAATTCATTCTGACATATGTGGTCCAATGAATGTGAGGGCTAGACATGGGGCTGTTTATTTCATCACATTTATAGATGATTTCACTCGATATGGTTATGTTTTCTTGATTTCTCAAAAATCAGAAGCTTTAGAATGCTTTCAAAAGTTTAAAAACTTAGTTGAGAATCAATTAGATAAAAAGATAAAAGTTCTTCAAACCGATCGAGGACGTGAATATTTATCTGATCAATTCAGAAATTTTTGTGATGAAATGGGAATAGAACATCAATTAACTATTCCCAGAACTCCGCAACAAAACGGTGTTGCAGAACGAAGAAACAGAACCCTACTTGAGATGGCGAGGTCTATGATGGCACAAGCAAACTTACCTATCACCTTTTGGGGTGATGCCTTATTGACTGCCACATATATCCTCAATCGAGTACCATCCAAATCTATTACTACTACACCATATGAGTTATGGACAAATCGGAAACCCGATTTGAGTCTCCTAAAGCCATGGGGATGTGCTGCCTATGTTCATGATCCTTCCCATAAATGTGGAAAATTAGGTCCAAGGGGGAAGAAATGTATCTTCATAAGATATTCAGAACATTCAAAGGGATACGTCTTCATAGGAGAACAAGAAAGTGGTAGCATCACTGAGTTTGAATCACGAGATGTCACATTCTTAGAAACCGATTTTCCTAAGAAGGGCGAAATAGGTAAAGACTTGTTTCTATATGAAACACAAGACCAAGGCAATTCTGTTGCCGACAATCAGTTGGTTATACTTCATCCCAATGGGAGCAATATGGAAGTTGATGAATCAGTTTCAGATCCTCCATCATTCCCTACTAGCGATCCAACTATGATAGCTGGTCCAAGTGGGAGTAACACCAATCAATCTCCAATACATCGGTCAAACAGGAAACAAGTTCCACGTCGATAATTTGAGATTGAGGGAGAAATTTTTCTAGTTACTCCACAAGATGACGAAGAGCCAAGGAATGTAAATGAGGCTCTCAATTGCCTTTCTAAGGAAAAATGGATGAAAGCAATGGAAGAAGAATTGGAGTCTATGAAATCAAACCAAGTATGGGAATTGGTTGATTTACCGAAAGGACGCAAAGCCATTGGGAACAAGTGGGTTCTCAAAATCAAGCGTAAAGCTGATGGCAGTATTGAAAGATACAAAGCTTGCTTAGTCGCGAAGGGGTATACACAACAAGAAGGAATAGATTATGAAGAAACTTTTTCACCTGTTGTGTGGTTTACCTCAATCCGTCTTATTCTAGCTATAGTTGCTAGCATGGATCTTGAATTGCATCAAATGGATGTAAAGACTGCTTTTCTCAATGGAGAATTACAAGAAGAAATCTATGTGGATCAACCAATAGGTTTTATTAGAGAAGGTCAAGAACACAAAGTGTGTAGACTTTTAAAGTCAATTTATGGCCTCAAGCAATCCTCAAGACAGTGGTATATTCGATTTCATAATGCGATAATGTCGTATGATTTCAAAATGATAAATGAAGATCATTGTGTATATACAAAGAGATCCAATAACAAATTTGTTATATTATCATTATATGTTGATGATATACTTATAGCTGGAAATGATAAGGGATTTGTCAATGAAATCAAAGGATGGTTATCATCTCATTTTGAGATGAAAGATATGGGTAAAGCTGCATATATTCTTGGAGTCAAGATTTCAAGAGATCGCTCAAGAAAATTAGTATCTCTTTCACAAGAACGATACATTAAGAAAATTCTTGAACGATTTTATATGCAAGATTGTAAACCCATAGACAACCCTATCGCGAAAGGCGAGACTTTGAGTCGTAAAATGTGTCCGAAGACTCCACAAGAAAAGGAACAAATGAAGAATGTTCCTTATACAAGTGCTGTTGGAAGTCTCATGTACGCCATGATGTGCACTAGAGCCGACATCTGTTATGCCGTTGGGTTGGTAAGTAGATACCAGTCCGACTTAGGACAAGCACATTGGAAAGCAATGAAGAGAATCTTAAGATATCTAAAAGGGACAACTGATTTCTCATTATGTTATCAAGGAAATGATTTACACTTGAGAGGCTACATCGATGCTGATTGGGGAGAAGATTTAGATGAGAGGAAATCTACTTCCGGATATGTTTTCTTACTAAATGGCGGAGCCATATCTTGGAGCAGTAAGAAACAATCATGCATAGCCTTATCTACAATGGAGGCTGAGTTTGTAGCATTTTCAACTGCAGTGCAAGAAGCTGTTTGGTTGAGACGGTTCATGAATCATCTGGGAATAATTAATGTTGTTATTGAACTAGTAAGAATAATCAGTGATAGTCAAGCAGCAATAGCATACACTAAGGATCCCAAATATCATGGTAAAACGAAACACATAGATATCAAATATAATTTTGTGCGAGACTTGGTGGCACAAAAGGAGGTGAACATGAAGTACATATCTACGCATGACATGGTTGCGGATCCATTCACAAAGCCTATACCAAGAGATACTTTCAATAGACATGTTAAATCTCTAGGCTTACGTAGGTGTTGAATGTACTTATACTTTGAGATTTCCCAAAATTGTTCACATTTGTCTTATCAATATTAAATAACAATATTGTCAATGCTCAATTTAGATTATTATGGAATATACATGAAGAAGTATATATGTATATACATATTAGTTATGTAAATATTATATATATGTGTGTATTTTGAAAAGCATGTCGGACAGCTAAAAGATTGGCCTTCTCACACAGGCAATCGCCTCTATTACTTCGTAGGAATGGAGATGAGACGATTTTAAGCTTATTATCTAGGTGATAATAGAGAGCCAAGCTTAAAATGTTTAACGTCACCTAGAAAATAGAATTAAAATAATGTCATAATGAAATGTGATCACAAGTGATAAATGATCACTTTATCTGTCTAATTGCCAGATTAGAGTTCTGATGAATTAAAAGTATGTAAAGTGAACTCAAGTTAGACATTAGGTATGTCTGAACTAAAATCAGTACAACATTTACAAGAAAAGAGACATGCACTCCATGGGAAAGGAGGAAATGCTGTAGCATGTGATTCATACCACATGTGCAAAACATTGACCAAATGGATAATGAAAGTCAAAATCTCAACTTTAACATTGTGTGAGACCCTGAGTTTTTTTTAAGAATAAAATATCAAAGAATACCCTTATTACTGTATTCTGTTTCTTGAAAACTTCATTTAATGATTGCTATCTTAGAGTGTTACCAAAGGATTAAGATAAATTCAATCTGCTGGAACATTTCTAGAAAAGCAAGTTAAATAAAAGTTGCAAGAATCGAGAAAAGAGGAAGATTACGATTTTGAATTATCACATTATAATCACGTGTATTCATTGGTCGACCAATTATGTTTTACTTTTATGTAAAGATAGAACAATTATGAATACAACGGATATTTTTTTTGTAAATGAGATTGTTAGAAAAATGTGATAAGTAATCTAGGGTATTGCATACAACATACAACCTGAGTTTCACAATTCGAGAAGTTATATACTCCTAACAGATATATGACTAACGTGCTATCGAAGTATGCATGGTCACACGACATATTTACTAAAGTATGAACCTTAAAGAAGCACAGAGAGAGAAAGTCCCATCATATGTGAGTGGGAGATATAGGATAAATACACCCATGATGAAGGGGTGTGAGAAGTGGAAACTGCCAAAGGCAGTTTCTCACGAACCGTTCCCATATAAAAGGAAGGTTTTTTCTTTTAGAAATGGTTACTGACTAAAACTCACCAAAAATGAAAAGGAAAAATACGCTCTCTCTCTCTAGAATTTGGAAAACAGAAATACATTTCGTGGCTTTCTTCTAGATTAACTTTATTGCTTCAGAGATAAGGAGTAGAGGTATTTATGCTGTGTAAATTCATTGTAGTTCATTTATATACAAATGTGATTGCAATGGTGACTATGATCTTGGGATTACTTTAGGATATATGTTATTCTATGTTATTTCCAACAATTGGCATATGCATTTACAAGAAATCCTTTCTGAGCCAGGATCATCAAGAGTGCTGGGCAAATATAATTGAAAAATGTTCATTGTGAGAAGATAACATTGATGATACTATGGAGATGAGTATCTAGCTGACTGTATATATCCATGCTATGTCACCATGAATGCTACTCAGCCTTATGGATTGAATCAAAATTAAAGCATGAAGTCTCTTGAATTCAGCATAAGTTTCTGAGAGTTCTAGACATTTTATGACTGTTTGGGGACATTTCCTGGGAAACTCATTGAGTGGTTATCCTAAAACACCTGCTTATGGAAAAAATTATGCAGTTTTTAAGTTTGGAAGGTTAAATATTGATTACAGATGTTACAGGGAACTTCATCTTCCCAGTGAAGTAATGGTGGCATACTACAATCATGTTTACATGTGATTAATACAGTTTCTGCCTCTGCATGCCACCATTTGTTATCATACTTCTAGTAACGAGTTGAAAGGAAGACCCTAACTAGAAATAGCTCTCACCATCGAACTTTTAATCTTGCTCTCCTACAACAGAAAAATCACAGAAAGAAGTGCCACTATCTCTTGTCTACCTAGAATTTTGTTGTAATCTTAAACACACCCATATGATTCTAAAATTATCTATGACTTTTTCTATAATTATTATTACTGACCTTTGCTATGGTTTGCTTAAATATCGCTAAACTCCTCTAATAGAGTAAAACCATTGGGAGTTCAAAAATAATTTCAGAACCAGAGGTGCGTATTTGGGATTACACCCTGGGTTAGGAAAGGTCAAAAGATAACATTACCAAGTAGAATAAATAGAATTTGCTACAAAGGAAGAAAAAAAGGCCTCAGAGAAAGTGACAGACCTATACAGTTGAGGTGAACGTCATCATTTCGGGTTTTCATCAAAGCCTCCAATGAAAGATGAAAGAGCTTAGGACAATGAGCAAAAAGAACATCAGCTCCGTCACTATTGATGGATTCGCATTGGAGGATGGATGCTTTATACAAAACAAAAAGGATCTCTCCACGGGTTTCCTCACTGTAATTGGAGGAACAAATAGGTCTTAGGTTACAATAGGGTAGATGCGTTCAAGGTAAATCTAACTCCGGGTTAAGCAGTTTCATACCATGGCAAATGAAGCCCTGCAACAAGATTGGAGATGAGGGCATCTCTGTCTTTAATCAGGACATAGGAATTATTTGTTCAACTATTTAAGAGAACCCCAAAGCAGTGAATTTGCACTTACAGAGACCACAAATGAAAAGGATTAAAAGAAATTGTGAAGTCTTCAAGAACATTACTAGAAGATGAAAATTGAAAACCTTGCTTTAAACAAATAAGCAACTGCTTTTTTTTATCTTTTTTAAATTATCATACAATTACTCTAAGCATTGCATCCTTGTATATTCCTAAACTTAAACTACATGTAAAGATAATTAAGGTCTAACCGATGTACTCATGTGTCTTTAAACTTCTGAAGTTCATTTTCCTAAGGCCATTCAAAATATTTAATCAGCATAAGAAAACTGTCATCATAAGTGCTTCCAGTATATAACGCTTAAGAATTATGTTTATCTCAACTATACATATTCTGCCAAACAGAAGATATAGAAATCACTGTATTTTAGAAAGTAGTTTTAATGCTCTCAACGTTGATCGGGAAGAAGGTTGAGCTGTGTATATGATTTAATTCAAATCGTAAGGATTATATGACCAAATAAGCAACTAAAGCATCTGCTCTCAAAGAAGAAAATCAAGTTTGACTGAATCAACCTATTGTACAACAAAACTAATTATGCTTTGCTAGCTAGCTGGAAGAATTCAGCAAAATAAGAATTAATATACAGTAAACTATAGTTTCTTAATATTCTCAGCAACCAAACACAAATTCATACGATAATAAACCAGTCACACAATCTAAGCAACAGTTGATGAAAATTACGAAAACGCAAATTATACAAATTAGTTACATAATCTAAAAACAAAATGAAGAATATCATAAAAGAACACGAGACATTACCATATAAAGCTGCCTCCGACTCCAGGCCAAGGCACAGTTTGTCGGCAATATGTGAGACAAACTCGGCAAAAATATCAGCATCACTAGAGGTGCATAGTGGTAATTACATTGATAATTTGGCACGCAATAGGTATTTCTCAATTCTGTGAAAGCTAATTATTGTTTCAAGTCATGAGGAACATAATGGAAATCTACCTAGAATAAAAAAAAACTTTTATATTTATTTTTCAAACACTAATTCTTTTCTCTATAATTTTTAATTTAATGGAAATTGCATAAGTCTCAGTACATGTAAACTGCATTAGCATGTTCCCATGACAATACAAATGATTTTGAACAATACTTCACATTTTCGATATTTCATTTTTCTTTTTATTTGATTTCTACATTTCTAGTATCATAAAGTTCTTTAAATTCTAGTCTCATCACCAAGATAACACACTTGGTCAAAATTGACATTTTTTTGTTCTATTAAACTATATAACTGTACAGACACAATAAAGAAAAGTGCATTTAAACAGCACCAAGATGTAGATTCAAGTGACAGACACCATAATCTAAAAATTACCTTATAAAGTACAGATGTAGAGTCGACAAGATTTATTTTACCTGTTTTAAACCTGCTTATACCATCTGCCTTGCTTTTAAAAGACACAAGAGTTTAACTGAGAAAACATCGATCACAATGAAATGAAACAAAACTCATGAAAAGAAAAAAAGATATTCAAGTTTTCTGTTCTTGTTGCATGTCAATAGATTCTACTCTTACGTCAAGGTTAATGAAGCAGATACAATGAGCAAAACTGCACAGAATATCAGATTGCTTAGCCGGTAAAGAGTATTCTAATATATAGACACAGATTTATATGCCTTTAACAGAAACATCTTATGCAATCTGTAACTCATAATTTCAAGAAAAACTGCTAATTTTTAAATTACAGCAGTTATTACCTTGCATCGAGATTCAACAACACGAATGAAAACACTATGTGAGAGTGAGCTTTCTGCATTTATACTAGTCGCACCTGTTCTCCTGTTTAACAATCCCTGCATCATAAAAACACTAATCATAAATTTAATGCAGAAAAATTAACAAATCAAACATACTAAAATCAGATATTGAGGAGAGCAGGAATGTCACAAGTGAATAATCCAATTTATTTTCCCCAAAATAACTACTGACTATGATCTAGAAGCATTAGATAAAAACAAAACAAAATGAATTTCATGGATGACAATTCTCTACATGAACCTCATCAATTAGCTAAACTTCCAGATCTGAGGTGAGAACTTAAGGTAAAGCCTTGCACCATCAGCAATAATCTTTAAAATGCTTCAGTCCAGTAAGCAAATATACATCAATTTGAATCCCCTTAAAGAAGTAAAACCGGCATACTTCTGATGAAAAAACAATTTCAATAAAATATTTAATGCTCTGTCAATCTTTATTACAATTTATTTATTGATTATTCGAAAAAGCTTAGACTTCCATATAAATCCTTCACTATTATATATCCCACTTAAAGAAGTAAAACCGGCATAGTAAAAAACAATTTCAGTAAAACATCTAATGCTTTGTCAATCTTTATTACAATTTATTTATTGATTATTCGGAAAAGCTTAAACTTCTATATAAATCCTTCACTATTATATATAAACTAAAAGAAAAATAAAAAAACTCTCAAGTCACCTTAACTCTTCTGTCTGGTCAGTTCTTTGTCTCCTTTTGAGTCATTTGGGAACTAGGATACAAGGAGAAGATTCAAACTCCTAGAAGAACATGAATGATTTCTTATGTATAAGAATCACCAATGTGTATATTTGATACGTATTCTTATATTTACTTCCTTCTTTATAATCCAAAAAGAAACTTATTTTTGTTATTGTCATATCTTGAACTTTCTATTTCCTAAACCATGGTACTGTATTCGCCAAAAACACCTCCTTCTTTTATGTTCAAACACTTAATAAATTTGTAATGTACTCTATTCACATGCCAGAAAAAAGAAAAAGAAAAACAAATAGAGTTGCCAAGCATTATATGCAGTAAACCCTTAAAATAAACCTACCTGATATAGTGCTTGCATTGTATTTGTTTTGCACGCTGCATTCAACATTGGTAAACCTGTGTGTACATGTTCGATGAAGACTAAGTGCGTTCCAAGCAGTAGTAAAGCATGTATATTTTCTACGTTTGCAAACTTTTTTAGAATTGAAAGTCTTTGTGGTGTGATTGCTAGTAGCTTGGATCTTTGCTTGTAGATATTTCTTTTATACAGTACTGTTTTTTTTATTTGCTTGTTTGTTAAGATATTTGCATCTGCAAAATGTTAGATAAATAAAGTGTAATTTATATCTTGTGATAGTATTTTGATATAGGTAAAATAAAGTGTAATTTATATCTTGTGATAGTATTTTGATATAGGTAATCAATACCACTGGTGTTAGTAGTGCTTACGTCAACCGAATTACACATAGAGTCTGGATGCTTCTTCGAGTTGCTTTAAAAATGATTTGTTGTATTATATCTGCCGGTAGTTGTAAAATATTACTGATTTGTGTTGTTGAATCTTTGTTAGCCATTGTAAGATTTTTGAGTGTATAAAAACTTTAGATTTTGGATATTTGCGTCGTAGTTTATATAATTTTTAGGTTGATGTGAATAGTCATTATACTTTATTGTTTTAAATAAAATTGTTAATTGCATCTGGCTTTTAGTATTTCTGAACGTTGATTTTGTTATTGAACATTGAATTGTATTTGGGTAATTGTATATCATATGTCAAACGATTTATCATGTGAAAATGGTTCGCCAAAGTCAATCTTTCCATGTGTCAACATAAACATATCCTGGAAACATTACAATCAGTATTAGCTTATTATTAATGTTTATTAATTATTGTTCGGCTAACGGTTTTGTAATAATTACTTGCTATGGTTTGCAAAGGAAAATTCTTTATTAGCAACATATCTTGATATAGGTATGTTACCAAAATAGTATGTAATAAGTATTGGTCTTTGGAAGATTCGTTGTAAATATTCAAAATACATGATCCAATTGTTCGACAAAACGTTGGTATAGTTGTTCTGTAATTGAAATGGCAGGAGTATTTTTTATTAAAATTGTTTGACATATACTATTGATAATGGCAAGGTGTAATTTTATTTAATAAATTGTTCAATTTGTTCAACTTGTTTGTTGAATACATAATTGTAATGTCGATGTATAATATTCTATTAGAATTTTTTGATTATTTTGCAATTTGATAATCTGCATAAAAAAATAATGTTTATGATATAAGAGGTGTGATTATTCAACATTAAAGATTTTTTTTAGTATAAACGCTATTGTTAAATTATTGTTCAACATGTAGGTTATTATACACTAAAATTGTTACACTTGTATTTATAATATTTACAAATAATGATTATTTTCGTTAGTTTGTTGTTTTAAGTATTTTTGCAAATTTGGAATGTTGCTATTGTATTTTTTAATGGAATATATTTATATTTTTTATTAATTGAATTGTAAACATCAAAAGATTGTGTACATGGGATGCTGATGAATTCCGAGTTCTCTTTCCTTTGCAGCAATCCTAAACTCCCTCTTAGTTAGATCAGAAATGACACTGATGGTTGACTACATGATTTCTAACAGTCCATCAATTGTTTGTTTCAATTTTTGTCTTGTAGCGTTTAGTTTCTCCATGTTGATTTTGATATTGTGAAGAATATCTTTCAAGTCTACCCATTTGTCGACCCTAGTTAGTAAATTCGCGTTTTATAAAACGCGAATTATCTACTAATCATATAGCGTATAAAAGAGCATATCTCATATTTTGACAATGGCTGCCGAATTATTCGTGAATTATTGGAATATCCGTATAATTCGCGAATTATTCACGAATTATTCGCGAATTATTGAAAAAAACAAAAAAAAAAAAACTGATCCAAACCAGTAACAGATCTATGACTGTTAAAGCAAAAATCAATGACCCAAATCAAACTTACCGTGTCAAAACATAGACCCCCACATTCAATAACAGATCCAAACCAGTAAAAAAAAAAAAGAAAAAATGAAAAGAGAAAAAAAGAAACTCTCTTTACTGGGAAAGACAAAAAAACAAAACCAACCCATAAGCGTTTGAGTCACAACGGAGCTATAAAAAAACGCAAGAAAGAAAAAGGAAAAGAGTGAATGGATGGGAGAAGGAAGAAGGAAGGTGGAGGATGGATGAGTTGGAATTGGAGAGATTAAAATAAAGAAATGATGATAACGCGTTGGTGATTTGAGAAATGAGAAGATAAAGCCGCGGAAGATTCGAGCAACTGAGTCTTTGTCAAAGAAACAGTGTCGTTTGGTGTCTTTTAGAATTTAGAAGAAGAAAGACTATAAAAATAAATCTAGATTGCTTTTGATTCTCTTTCACTTTTCACTGTTCTACTTTTAATCAAATTATTGATTATTAAATTAAAAAATAAAACTATTACCGCATGTCCACATGACTTCTTCTTCCATTTAAAAAATAAAAATTTACCATTTTCAATATTATTGACTGATGTCAATTGACAATATTTATTTATTAACAAAATAAATATACGTTTTTTTAAATTAAAATCTTGGGTTATTGTTCTTAATAATATAAAATAGAATTTGAGTATATTACTCAAAAGTTATGAGTTCGAATCTCTACGACTACTAATAAAGGATAATCACTGAAGATTTATCTAACCGTTAACTTTATGGTCTCGAAAAATTAGTTGAGATACATGTAAACTAATTTAGAGTCCAAACTAGTTTACGCGTATCTCAATGAATTTTGGTTTTGTTATGCCTTATGTGTTTGATTTGACACTATAGTTGAATCTTAGCTAAATATTGTGTTTGAGTCTGGAGACTATAATTTGAAAATCAGTTATATATTAAGTATTTGTGTTATTAGTTAATTAAATACTTTGCATTTGAAATGCTATATTGATTTTAACCAGATAGTCCATAAAAGTGTTAAAACTAATATTGATATTGCCGTATTTTTCAAAACGTATTATTAATAATGCACCGTATTAAACCCGTATATACCCGTATCGTATTTTTCCCGTATCCGAATTTTATGGCCGAATTTTTATAAACGTATTTTTCAACATTTGCCGTATTATACCCGTAAAATTCCCGTACCGTTTTTTTGCCGTACCCGTATTTACTAACTAGGTTGTCAACTGAAGTGGATTCATCTATGAACTATAACAATCAAATATTGTTAATTTAAAAAAAAAATATAGAGATACAGAGTTTCTGTATAAAAATGAAAATATTAGAATGGTTTAGATGTTTGTTACCGTCCGCATAGTTCTTTAGATTTGATGATCTGTCAGCCATATTAAGATAAGTAGAGAAAATAAATCAAGTTTTTTGTAAAGGCAAAACAAATACAAATTTAGTCATCCTTATATAGATATTAACATGAGAAGACGTTTTAAATGAGAATAGAATATGAACAGTTGGGAACCCAATAGGTATCTATTGATAAATAAAGGCATTAGTTATTAAAAACTATTTAAATGACTCTTCGTATAATGTGGAGTGTAAAAGTTAGAATATTAATAAATTTCTATTAAAAAATAAACACAGGCATATTAAAATTTTAAAATAATACAAAAACATATTGATATTGTTATGTTTTTAAATATATATAGATATATTTACGTTAAATTTAAATGGTTTGTATTTTTGTGTATGTTATGGAACTAAACACATCTAAAATATGTGAGAACAATACAATGGTTCGCCAAACCATAGTTATGGAAGTAGATGAAAATAAATGTTCGAACAATATGCAATAAAACAGGTATATGATTATATATTAAATGTATAAATTTGAAAACGTTTAGAAAACTGATTAATAACTGTTGTCAATGGGTTTGCAAGTACAGTTATTAATTCAAAATTGTTCGCCAACAGTTGAATATTGCTATGAATGAGTTACATTTTTTTTTTTTTTTTTAACCAATAAAGTTTACAACACTTAAAATTTAATAGTTGGTATTCGAAAATGAGTTACATTTAACTGTTGTCTATTTTCCCTTCTTGTCATTCATCTCTTCATGTTATTGCTTGATTAATTGTTTGATATAATTAAACATTGCTCATTCTGTTTTTTATTAGCTACTATCATTGATGAACAATGTCAATTGCTTTTATTCTAGTATTTTAACGTTTGATATTGTATCTAACAAATTATTTAGAACATGCTATAATAAACTTTTTAATCAGTTAAACATTTGAGAATGAGACAATTGAAAAAGAATTTTATTTATTATATCTGTATTGTAAACATGATTACATCATCATTGTTTACTATCAGGTATGTTTGGATGATGCAGAGGAAAGATCTTGAACTTTCTATTTAAGAACTTTCAATTCCTCTTCAGCAACCAAACTCTTTCATTTATTTAGATCAGAGAAAATGCCCATGCAAGAATCCATGATGTTACCCATTTCATTGGTAACATCTTTCAGTATCGAGTCTTGCCGCATTTAAATCGTCTAGATTTGTCTGGACTTTGTGCAGAAGTTGCTTCAAGTTTTTCAGTTCGTCCTTTTTATTCATCAGCGAACCAACTGACAAAAAAAGAAATTCATGGAATTGTATCAATTTACAAAATATTAGAAATAAAAAATTCTTTGTACTTTAATTTAGAGAAACATTATCAATGCAAATAGATTCGTTTCTTACCTTTTTGTTTGTTTTTTTTTTTTTGTTGAGAAACTTGAAATATTTTCGTCAGCTTTCTTCTTGCTTTATCCGCCATTTTAAAAAACGTGAATAAAGCTTGAGCAGATGTTTAAACTATAATAAAAATTTATATAATGATATAGATGTAGTTTTAGTAATCAGTTTTAGTAATCTAACAATTTATATTTAAATTATAATCAATATTTTTATTTATTATAAAAATACTGTTTGTTTCAAATCACTAAGTTTTTATTCAAATTTGAATCTAATTTTATTGTAATGAAAGATGAAAAGAAAATGAGACAACATTTTCATAAGATATTATATTTTTTCACTTATTATTATTTTTGATTAGTCGTAATCATGTTTATTTTATTTTGATGTGCGACGTCGTTTAGATTGATAAAATTTATATGTTGTCTTTCAATATGTTTATTACTTTTAAGGACATTTTATTGCTTAAGAGTATTTTTTCAACCTGATTCAAACTCTCTAACCCTATAATATCTATTTTTGTTTCCATCGCATCAAATTTGTTACTGTAATTTCAAGCAAATTGATAACGTTGAACAATTTCGTCAAAAATCCTATCAGTTTGCACAACTTTACAACGTTAAAATTTATTTTTTTGTTTATTTGGATATGCATTTACACACAATATGTATAATAGAATATCCAAATCAAAATTAGTAATGAATTTCCACATTTGAATGGTTTGTAATCGCTTTGAACTCATGATTGTCTGAAATTTGTCTTGTTGGTTTGTTGTAGTATTTGTTAATGCAATTTTTTTTAAAAGGTACGAATAAATTTTTATACTATTATTTTTCTTTGCTGTCGATTTTAAGCAGTTTGGAAATATTGTTTTTTTAGGTTGGCTGATGATTCTATTGTTCTTTTTTTTATAAGTCATGAAGTGTGCTTTTTAAATTTTAGATATGGCTTCTGAAAAATTGCTGAAGTTTATGGATAAAGTCAAGGCCAAATCAGCATCTAATATAGGACCAAGCATTGCCACGACAATGAAGTTGATAAATCAATTACATAGTTCTGTTTCATCTATATCAGTGCTTAATCCTATTGTATCCCCTTCTGGTTCATGTCATGTTGAAGTTATTGAAGAGAAAGATGATGCAATTGAAGAGGTTCCATTATGTAGGTTTATAAAACGACAAAAAACATCTCAGCTAGAGAGTGAGAATATAAAGAATGAGAGGAAATATATATCACTATCGATGGAAGAATTAGATAATAAGATATCTTTTGTTGGTAATCAAGTATTATTTTTCTAGAACAATTTAATGGTTAGTTAAGTTTGCACTTTTTTTAAACGTGTCTCAATGAGATTTTATCTTCTTCCCTTGTATTTCTGCAATAGGGTTTTGAACTTTGGCAAGAAGCTTGGGAGCGTTGGCTGGCAGGGAAGAATGTTATTTCAAAATTGCAAAAAGAAATCGAAGTTCTGAATTCTGACAAACAAAAATTAGAGGAAGTGAGAAAAGTTTTGAAAGAGAAGGTAGAAAAAGTTGAAGATGACTTGAAACATCTTCACGAAGCATTTAAACCTGCTAAACAATCTATTGAAGTCAACAAAAAGAAAAGGAAGTTTTGATAAAAAGATTGAATGAATTGTGTAATGAGAATAGAAAAATCCAATCCTTGGTTGTCAAAGCTGAGAAAGAGAAGAATGAAGCTGAAGATTTGACATGTCTGCCAAAAAAGCTTGTGTAGTTGCTTTCAAGTCCAAATTTCTGAATGAAGACTCTAAATTTTTGGAAAAAGTTGTGTTGAAGAAAGGGTAGAATCCTTCTAATTAATTTTGTACTAATGATAATGCTACTAAAAATGTATGTACACCATGCAATATTACTTGTACAAATAATGAAACAGTATAATGGTGTTGTGAGATATTTGACAAAGATTGTGTATTTGAAAGTTTGCATTATTACAGAATCATTATCATATCTAATTTTCTATCCGGTGAAACATTTCTTTAAAAACAATATTTCGCAACTTTACTTCTGGTTCATCTTGTTGTTGGACTAATAAAATCTTGATACCTTTTCTCGAAGTTACTCTTGATCTGGCAACATATAATTGTCCATGGGTAAATACTTGGTGTTTTATGTACAATCCCACCATTTTGAGTGATTGACCTTGACTTTTGCTTATAGTCATGCAAAAGCTAACTGCAATTGGTAATTGCCTTCTCTTTAGTCTGAAAGGTCATTTCATATCTACATTGGACATTGTTATTCTAGGAATCACAACATTATCACCAATATTTGATCCAGTAATAATTGTTGCTTGTATACACCACTTCCCTAGATGATTCAGAATCAATCTCGTCACATTGCAAAAGCCATTTGATTGATTCAGATTTCGTAGCAACATAATTGGAACTGCAATTTTTTATTGTAATTCATGTTTTGGCAACCAGAGCACATCAAAGAGTTAAGGAACTTTATTGTATATAGAATGTCATCATAATTTTAAGTCCCTACTACTTTGCAAGTGCTATCTGAACTATAATAGGTCTTCGATTCTGATTGCAATTTTTGAATAATGTAGTCGTTCAATTCATGTGTTGTATCATTTCTAGTGGTCAATATTGCCCTCTTTCTGATATAATCAACATTGCCTATCTCAGCAGATAGATTTGGGAAAACAGCATTCACAATTCTTTCTTTTGGATTTCTGTGTTGAGAAAGTTTCAAATCTTCAGGAATTTCTATAAAGCTTTCATCTTCAAATACTCCTGTTCCTTCACCAAGTTGTAGTAACCATCTGTCAAAAGTAGTCAACTCATCCAATTCTGCATCGTTTTGGAAATTCTTTTTCAATCTCATATTTTATGTTATCTTCAACAAGGTGACATGTTCCCAAAGGGGATATGAAGATAAACATGCTTGCATCACATCATATTTTTTTCCCTTTGGTATAACTGGTAAAATCTATCTGAAGTCTCCACCAAGTGCAATAGTTATGCCTCCAAATATTCTATTAGCATTTGACAGATCTTTATCGAAAAAAATGTCCCTCAAAAATCAGTCAAGTGCTTCAAACAATACCTATTTGCCATCAGTGCTTCATCCCAAATTATCAAAGATGTCAAAATCAGTTTTGCCAATTACGTTCTTTTCTTAATATCACATGTACTCTCTTTAATAACATCTAAAGGTATCCTAAAACGTGAATGGGCTATTCTTCCTCCTGGTAACAGCAAGGTAGCAATACTTGATGTTGCAACAGCGAGAACAATTTTACCTTCAAACCGCAATTTTGCTATTATTGTTTACCATAGGAATGTTTTGTCTGTTCCACCATGCCCGTAAACAAAAAATGGCATTCTTCTTTCATTATAAACTAAATCAATAATTGAATTGTAAATGTCCCTCTATCCATTGTTTAGACCATTGTATAAATCATCGTGCAGGATTTTGTTGCTGTCAATATCGTAATTCAACTCCTCAGCAATCAACCTATTCTATGTATTATCAAATTTAGCGTGATTTAGAATTGGCAATCCATGAAAATCAGCCATTGTTTTTCCTCCCTTTTTAATGAAGTCTTCAATCTCAGTCAATGCATAATTGTGTAACTGCTCCGTACTGTATCTCATTGTCCTCTTTCCTATTTTTTCTAAGATTATATGCGATGTCTTCAAATAGTCGATCTGCATTTGCTTGCCACAATTCTGTTAGGGTTTACAACTTCATTAAATAAAAGAATTGTTGCAAATAGTTGTCGTAACTGTGTTCCAGTAGCCCATATTGATGCTTCAACCAAGCAATCATTCCATTCTTTGTTATCATCTAGCAAGCCTAATGCATAACATGCATCATTTAATGTAGGACATATCCTTTTATTAACAGTTCTGATATTTTCAAATGATGTTGCTCCTCTAACCAAATTTAACAACATCCGCAAATAATATTTTTCATCGTTGCCTGGAAATGCAAAGTAAATTCTGCCAATGCATCTTCCACCTTCCTGTTGACT
Source organism: Pistacia integerrima (assembly GCA_026225825.1). NCBI lineage: Eukaryota > Viridiplantae > Streptophyta > Magnoliopsida > Sapindales > Anacardiaceae > Pistacia > Pistacia integerrima. The sequence continues at coordinate 19,407,964 of CM047750.1, read as the reverse complement.
CCATCTCCTTTCTTTGTCATTCCAAACCCATTCTGTTGGGAAGTCAGAATAAGTCAATGATCTTGTCTTTTCATATTGTTGATTACATTTCATCTGCTCTGTTAATTTTGTTTGAGTAACAACATTGCTCTCCAAATATTTGACTTGTTAGGAAACGATCCATTGAGGCAGCGGAAAACAAAAATTAATAACAACATGGATCGTTCCATAAAACCAAGATCAGGGTACAAATTTACTGTTTATATCAAAATAAGAATCTTCATAAATTAGTTTAGAGTTTTAAGGAATTATACGCACGTTTGGAGGCTCCTCCAAGTTGTCTCTGAATGTATTTTGCTATCGACTCAAGTGTAGGATCGAACCAATGAAGTCCACACAAAGACAATCACAAGGAACTAAAGAGGGATTTGCTAGATCTTCTTTAGCCTTAAGAACAAAGAAGAAAAATCAAAGAAATTTGATTTTAGGCAAAAACCATTCTGACGTGGGAGAGTGTTTAAGGAGCTGGAGGTTTTTCTCTTTTTCAATGTATGAGTGAAATGAAAAATCTCTACCTTTTTCAATTAACCTTTTTTTTTTTATAGTAAAGTTTAATTGCCCTATTCCTATATGGAATAGGCTTGGGCTCTAACCCAAACAGCCCTTGTTTCCAAACACTCCCCATTAGATATTTTTTTTTAATTCATCATTATCTCAATTAAAATCAATTAATATATATTTAATATATATATTAACATTTAACAATAATGATAATTTATTTAAATATATGCTAACACATATTTAAATGTAATTTCACTTATTTAATTTTTCTAACAAATTAAATAAAGGCTACGACCTCGGCAAATTTAATTGCACTGTGAAATTACATAAATACCCTTTCGCCCAAAGAGACGAAAACACCCTTCTAACTTCTTGGCTCTTAAATTATCTTCTGTGTGTGTGACCCTTAGGCTCCTCATCATACAGGCAATGTGTAGTATCGCGATTAATACCAATTAATCATCTCACTATACACAGACTAAGATTGGCCCCTAGCAAGGCATCATGGCCACCCGATAGATTCGGATTCAACAAAGTAGCTACCTATCAACGATATGGTTACCGTACAATTCGATCCTTTCATCATTCATTATCTCAACAAGCGAGGCATAGAAATATTGTCAACCTATTGTTACTCTCGATATTATGTATTCAGTTACTGGACCAATAACTTGTATTATAAACTGGATAGAGCAACAACTCAATCCCACTGTGGCCATAGTTTTAGTGTCATTGCTATTTACTGAATTGTGTCGTGAGATAACATCTCCCATACCCGGGAGTGGTGAATCCTTTGTCTATCCACCATAGTCTTGATACACTCATTGATGTAGCCAATCACTACCGTATTGACAACTCTGAATAGAACTGTTAGGCTAGTGTCAAACTACACCAATTGGTGCATAAGGCGCTCCGGTGATCTCAAGTCTAAGGATCACATGCACCACCATTCGTTAGAGGATTTGTTCCATAGACACTAGGGTTACCATCCATATGGAATCCTCTGGTGAGTCAGTCCAGTGAACTGGCTGCAATGTATTCGCCTACAACAAGCACCCATGTGTTGCACCAGGTTGTCACCAAACAACCTTGACAAGTGAGATCAGTCCCTGCCTTTCGACACGGTCATTCAACACTATGATAGCCTTACAGCATTATATGTGCCCTTACTTCATAATAATATTGGGGCTACTGATGTTTCTAGAATGGCCACCATATGTGCTTATGGGTTCTCACTATCAAGATTTGAAACACTTGATACCCTCATCACGGTTCTACCATTCTAAGGACATACATCAATACATATTGCAATAATAATGATTTACGCGATATAGAATAAAATGCCTTTTATTGATTAATGAACATTATTACAAAGAGTCAATTCTACAATAATTGATTGGCTCTAGGGCATCTACTCTAACAATTTCTCATTTGCACTATAGCCAATCATTCATGTATTTAATACCAAATGATCTCAAGCGCCTTTCATGCTTCTACTGTGACAGAGGCTTTGTCAGTGGATCCGCGAGATTGTTGTCAGTATGCACTTTACTGATATGTATATCTTTCCTCTCAACTATTTCTCTGATGAGATGGAATCGTCTGAGTATGTGTCTGGATTTCTGATGAGACCATGGTTCCCTAGCTTGAGCGAATGCTCCATTTTTATCACAATAAATGTCTATTGGATCAACAATTGTGGGAACCACACCAAGTTCAGTAACGAACTTCTTAATCCGGACTGCCTCATTGGCCGCATTTGACAATGCAATATACTTAGCCTCCATTGTAGAGTCCGTTACAGTGCTTTGCTTAGAGCTCTTCCAGCTCACTGCACCCCCATTAAGACAAAATACAAACCCTGATTGCAATCGATAATCATTTTCGTCCGTTTGGAAACTAGCATCATTGTATCTTCTTACAGTGAGCTCATCTTCCCCTCCATAAACCAAGAACATATCCTTAGTCCTCTTCAGGTACTTAAGAATATTCTTGACAGCCATCCAGTGATGCTTACCTGGATCCAATTGATATCTACTACAAGTGCTCAAAGCACATGAGACATGAATCCGAGTACATAGCATGGCATACATGATGGATCCAATTGCTTATGCATATGGGATCCTCTTTATCTTATCTCTCTCATCTTGTGTTCTAAGGACACAATTCCTTAGAGAGATAAGCACCATGTGACATTGGAAGAAATCCCTTCTTGGATTCTTCCATACTAAATATTTTCAGTACCTTGTCAATATATGCACTCTAACTCAGGCCAAGCAACCTACGCGATCTATCACGATAGATCTTTACACCAAGGATGTAGGCTGCTTCCCCTAAGTCCTTCATGGAGAAGCACTTTGATAACCAAGTCTTTACCGACTGTAAGTTCGGTATATCATTCCCGATCAGAAGTATGTCATCGACAAACAACACTAGGAATACTACTGCGCTCCCACTCACTTTCTTGTAAACACAGGGCTCATCTTCGTTCTTGATAAAACTGAATTCTTTTACAGCTTCATCAAAACGAATGTTCTAGCTCCTTGAAGCTTGCTTGAGTCCATAAATGGATCTTTGTAACTTGCATACCCTATCAGCTTGCCCATCAAGAATGAAACCATCGGGTTGTGTCATATACACATCCTTTTCAAGGTTTCCGTTCAGGAAAGCTGTTTTGACATCCATTTACCAAATCTCATAGTCACGATATGCAGCAATCGCAAGCATAATCTAGATGGATTTAATCATGGCAACCGACGAAAAGGTTTCTTCATAGTTAATGCCATGAATTTGTTTGAAACATTTGGCAACCAATCGTGCTTTATAAGTATACACCTTGCCATCCATGTCAATCTTCTTCTTGAAGACCCATTTACACCCTATGGGTTTTACCCCTTCAAGTGGTTCCACTAGAGACCACACTCGGTTCTGGTACATAGAGTCCATCTCAGATTTCATGGCTTCAAGCCATTTAACAGAATCTGGATCCGATATAGCGTCTTCGTAGGTTCTAGGTTCATCGTCTTAGTAGACTAGTATGTCACCATGTTGAGTCACGAGATAATCATATCTCTCAAGCTCATGGCGTACTCTCCCAGATCTACATAGCTCCTGTGCTACCTGAGGTGGTTCACTTTGATCCACAAGTTGTGGAGTAACCTCCTCTTGATGCTCAACAACCTTCAGTGGAACATCATCCCGTCCTTCGTCTAGTATATCTTATGGTGCTAGAACTTCATCAAGTTCTACTTTTCTCCCACTAGTACTTCTTAGAAAATATTCATTTTCCAGGAAAACACCAAATCAAGCAACAAAAATTTTGTGCTCTTCCGAGTGGTAGAAGTAGTATCCTTTGGTCTCCTTTGGATACCCCACAAATATACATTTACAGGATTTTGGGCCTAGCATGTTCGAAGTCAATTTCTTAACATAAGTTTCGCAACCCCAAATCCTTAGATAAGACAAGTTGGGCTTTCGCCCACTCCATAGTTCATATGGAGTCTTATCTACAAACTTTGATGACACATGGTTCAAAACGTGAGTCGCAGTCTCCAGGGCATATTCCCAGAACGATGCAGGTAAATCACTAAAACTCATCATGGACCTAACCATGTCAAGTAAGGCCATGTTCCTCCTTTTTGACACTCTATTGTGTTGGGGTATATAAGGAGGGGTGAGTTGTGATATTATCCCACATTCCTTCAGGTACTCTGAAAACCCTAAGCTTAAGTATTCACCTCTTTGATCCGACCGAAGAGCTTTAATACTTTTGCCCAACATATTCTGTACTTTATTCCTGAATTCCTTGAATTTATCAAAGGCTTCAGATTTATGTCTCATAAGGTAGACATAACCATATCTACTGAAATCATCAGTAAATGTGATGAAGTATGAATATCCACCTCTAGCCTCAACTGTTAGTGGACCACATACATCACTATGGATGATGCCTAACAGTTAAGTAGCCCTTTCACCTTGTCTTGTGAAAGGAGACTTGGTCATCTTGCCTAACAGGCATGACTTACATACCTCAAATGACTGAAAGTCAAAAGGGTCCAAAACCCCATCCCTTTGAAGTTTTGCAATGCGAGTTTTATCAACATGACTAGTGGTGAGCACGGATAGCGGGTAGAACCGAAACCTAGGGGTAGAATCGAAACCGGAACCAGAACCTACTCGGAATTGGCACTGTGCAGGTAGGTTCTGGTTCCATTTTATTGAATCGATCTTGGGTTCTTGTTCTTATGTGTGGAGGAACTAGAACCAGAACCAGAATCAGAACCTGGAAAAAGAACCGATTTTTGGAACCTGTTTACAACCTATTTTGGAACCTATTTTAGAACCTATTTGGAAACTGGACTGCAATGAAAATATGAAATATTTGTGAAATGTGAATAACGGGGGGTTTCTATTACTTTACATATAAAAAAAGTTAAAATAGAAAAAGTTAAATTTTTAGAATAACCTAATTAAATAAATATACAATTATACTTATTACATATAAATTACACCATATTAAAAACTTTAATATATTATAATATATTAATATTAAAGTTTTGATTAATTAAGTGAATAATTGGAATTATGATCCAATTAAAAGTGTTTTAATGTTATTAAAAGAATTATTTTTGAATAAAATAGTATATTTGATTGAATAATAATACATTTAGTTATTTATTTCAATTATCAAGTTTTAAGTATATCTATAGTAAATTAGCAATTAATTAATTATATATGATAAATTGATAAACATTAATAAATTTAATTACTAGTTAAATATCATACTTAATCAATTATATTATAGTTAAATGATTACTTAATTAATTATAATTTTATAACATTACCTAATTTATTTATAGTATAATTAATTATAGCATTACATTAATTGATTACTACTTAATTGATTGACTTATAAGTTATAACATTTAGTATATTACTTAATTAAATAATTAGAAATTTAATTAATTATAGCATTACATTATAGATTTACAGTATAATTATTTAATCAATTATAACATTTCATTATAAACATTAGTACAAACTTAATTGAATAATTAAAAATTTAATTAATTATAATATTACATTAAAAATTTATAGTATGAATACTTAATTCACTATAACATTACATTATAGTATGATTACATAATTAATTATAACATTACATAATTAAATGATTACTTAATTGATTATGACATTATATTATAAATATTAGTAATTACTAATTTACTACATAAACATGACTATATTAGCACAATACTTAATTAAATGATTAAAAATTTAATTAATTACAACATTACATTATAAATTTATAGTATGATTACGTAATTAATTGTAACATTACATTATAATTAAATGATTACTTAATTAATTATAACATTCTATTATAAACAAATTAATTATAATATTATATTAAATATTTATAATATGATTACTTAATTCATTGTAACATTTCATTATAGTATGATTACATAATTAATTATAACATTACATAATTAGATGATTATTTAATTGATTATGACATTATATTATAAACATTAATTATAACATTACATTATAAACAAATGATTAAAAAATTTCAATTAATTAAACATTACATTATAGTTAAATAATTACTTAATTAAATTATAATATTATTACATTACATTATATTATAATCACTTAATTAATTATAGTATTACATAGTTAAATGATTACTTAATTAGTTATAAATTTATAACATTACATTATAAACGTTAGTAATTTACTACAATATTACATTACTTAATTAAATGATTAAAAATTTAATTAATTATAATATTACATTAAAGATCTATAGTCTGATTACTTAATTTACTATAATATATTAACATTACATTATAGTATGATCACATAATTAATTATAACATTACATAATTAAATAATTACTTAATTGATTATGACATTATATTATAAACATTAGTAATTACTAATTTACTATATAAACATTAGCACAATACTTAATTAAATGATTAAAAATTTAATTAATTATAATATTACATTATAAATTTATATTACGATTACTTAATTAATTGTAACATTACATTATAATTAAATGATCACTTAATTAATTATAACATTCTATTATAAACAAATTAATTATAAATTTATAATATTATATTAAAGATTTATAGTATGATTATATAATTAGTTATAACATTACATAATTAGATGATTATTTAATTGATTATGACATTATATTATAAACATTAATTGTAATATTACATTACTTATTATTGTACATTACAGGATTATAATTAGTTATAACATTACATAATTAGATGATTATTTAATTGATTATGACATTATATTAGAAACATTAATTGTAATATTACATTATAAATAAATGATTACTTAATTAAATGATGAGAAATTTAATTAATTAAGCATTACATTATAGTTAAATAATTACTTAATTAAATTATAACATTATTATATTACATTATATGATGATCATTTAATTAATTATAGCATTACATAGTTAAATAACTACACAATTAGTTATAAATTTATAACATTACATTATAAACGTTAGTAATTTACTACATTATTACATTACTTAATTAAATGATTAAAAATTTAATTAATTATAACATTACCTTATATATTTATAATAAGATTACTTAATCAATTATAACATTCTATTATAACCATTAGTATATTAATTAAATGATTAGAAATTTAATTAATTATAATATTAAATTATAGATTTATAGTATGATTACTTAATTCATTATAACATTACATTATAGTATGATCACATAATTAATTATAACATTACATAATTAAATGATTACTTAATTGATTATGACATTATATTATAAACATTAGTAATTTACTAATTTACACAACACTTAATTAAATGATTAGAATTTTATTAATTATAACATTACATTATAAATTTATAGTATGATTACTTAATTAATTATAGCATTCTATTATAAACAATATTATAATACTTAATTAAATGATTAAAAATTTAATTAATTATAATATTACAGTATAAATATTAAACATAAGTAATTAATTAAATTATTAGAAATTTAATTGATTATAACATTACATTATTATTAAATAACTACTTAAATAATTATAACATTACATTATAGTATGAGCACTTAATTAATTATAACATTACATTATAATTTAATAATTACTTAATTAATTACAACATTACTATATTATATTATAAACATTACTAATTGATAATATTAAATTTCCTACATTATATTTAGTATATTATAAATACCCAATTATAACATTAAATTAATAAATTTATAAACATTAATAATTTATTAATTTATCAAATAGACAAATAGACCCCTGGAATGTTAGTATAAATAGTGGGGTATCTTTGTAATTTTACATTTAAAAACAAAGCAAAATACCCAATTCGATTAGGGTATCTCAAATTGACAAATTCCCAATATCTCTTTATTCTCTTCTTCTCCATTCTCTCTGCCGTCTTCTTCTCTTATGTTGTCTACTTCTTTGGTTCTTCTCCATTCTCTCTGCCGTCTTCTTCTCCTGTGTTTTCTACTTTTTTGGAACTTCAAGTGTTGATTCTCCGCGGCATATTACTTAGATTGAAGGTGTGTGATATGAAACTAAGCACAATGCTATGTATGATTGATTGCTATGTATGATTGAATGCTATGTATGATTGATTGCTATAAATTCTGTAGAGCAGCAGTTGCAAGCTGCTATGACAAATTGCAACAATTGCAAGCTGCCGTTGCAAATTGTAGCAGTTGCAAGCTATTCTTTGCAATTTACTTGTATACTTAATTTACTTGGTATGCAATTTAATTTCGTGATTGAAAGTTGCTACTACAAATTGCAGTAGAGCAACAATTGCAAGCTGCTGTGACAAATTGTAGCGAGCGGCGTGCTTGCAAAGTGCTCGACAAATTGCAGTAGTTGCAAGTTGCTACTGTAATTTCTTTGCGGGAGTTGCAAGCTGCTGCAATTTGTTTGGTCCTTTTTCTTCTTTTTTGTTTGGTTCATGAGAAAATGTACACTTTTTCCTGGGAAGTTTTAGTTTTTACTCTACCATTTTGTACTGTTAGCAAAACCCTGAAACGCAATTAATGGTAAATTACTATTTCTAAAGCAGAATTTTTTTTTTAATTTTCTTTTTCTTGTAATTTCTAGAGCTGTAATTAATGGTTCAGTTTGTGAAACCCAGAAAGGAAATTACTCTCTCTACAGCTGCAATTTAAAAAAAAAAAAAAAAAAAAAAAAAAAAGAAGAAGATTTTTTTCTTGTTTGTTTTATGAGTAACTTACACTTTTCTGGGAAGTGTTAGTTTCAGTTGTACCCTTTGATGCAGTTAGTGAAACCGAGAAATGAAATTACTTGTTAATTACTCTTTCTGTAGCTATCCTTTCTGTTTTGTAATTTAACTTAAGTGCAATTTGCGGCAGTTGCAAACTTAGATATAGGATTTATTCTCATGAGTCATGTACTCATGTTATGCTTTTTGGGTTGTTTTGTAGTTTTATAATTGTAGTGATTGAAATTAGTGGGAGAATCAAAAAAGCTGGTGACAGTTTCTAACTTTCTATATTGTTGTTTGTTTGAATGATTTTGGTGAAGTTATTTGATGTGAATTGTGATGAATAATTGTTTGTGTTTTGGTTTTGATTGACAAATTTTACGTGAATTGTGATGAATTGATTGAATTCAAGTGTTGCCTAGAGATTACAGGTTATGAGTTACATTGGACACAAATGAATGAGTAATCAAAATTTGTTAGGGGTGTATTTGTAAACTTTTAAGGTATTTTTGTCATTTTTCAAACTAATAGCTGGGAGTCGAGGTTTTTCGGAGTAAGAAAAGGATTTTTCTCTCTCAACACAAGTATGTGCTAGATGTGTTGAACGAAATAGTTCTTAATGTGAGATTGAATGCTGAGGATGGAGAGATGTTTGGTGATCCAGAGAGATACATATGGATAGTTGGAAAGTTAAACTACCTTACAGTAACTCATCCAGATATTGCTTTTTCAGTGAGTGGTGAGTCAATTTATGTCATCTCCTAGGACATCCCATTGGGATGCGGTCCTCCATATTTTGAAGTATCTAAAAGGAGCCCGGAGCCCCTGGACATGGGATTCTTTATAGTGATCATGGTCATAATAAGATAGAAGGTTTCTTAGATGCAGATTAGGCAGGATCCTTTGTGGATAGACGGTCTGTGACTGGGTTCTGTGTTTTTGTTAGAGGAAATCTTATTTCTTGGAAAAGTAATAAGCAATCGGTTGTAGCTAGGTCAAGCATAGAGTTTGAGTATCGAGTTAGGGCACAAGTTACGTGTGAGCTTATATGGACAAGACATCTTCTTAGAGAAATTAGGTTTGGTAACCCAAGGACTATGGACTTCTGGTGTGACAACCAAGCAGCCATACATATAGCAAACAATCTAGTCTTTCATGAGAGGGCTAAGCATATAGAAGTGGATTGTCACTTTGTACGAGAGAAACTTGAACAAAAGCTAATTGCTACTAATCACGTTAAAATAAGGGAACAACTAGGTGACATCTTCACAAAGTCTCTCGTTGGTAAAAGGGTAACCTATATTTGTAACAAGCTGAGCATGATAGATATATATGCTCCAGCTTGAGGGAGAGTGTTGGAAACTATGTATATGTAGTGTGAAGGGTATATATGTAATTGTTGAGTGTGTGTATATATTTAGTTAGGTTGTACTATTGAAAGTGAAGAAAAAATAGAAAATGAAATAGCAACGTCTCTTTGAACCAACGCTATATCCTTCTCGACACAGTCAACTCTTTTCTCCATTCTAGTATCAACCATAGCCTAGATAATCCGTGAGCTCTAATACCAATTTGATGGAATCCCACTATTTCAACTGAAACACTATGCTAATCACACTAAATAGTCGTAACTCAACACAATAATATGCTTCTCAAAATACAAACAAATACAACAAGCAACCCAACAAACAACAATATCTAAGGGAGTAATATATTCAGACTTGATTAATAAGAAAAAATGGAGAAGATGACATTCAGTTTTGGAATAAACAGTATCGCTAGCTGGTCTTCGAGGGCCAGCACCTCCTAGACTCAATTTATGCACAAAAGCAAAAGATATCCCTTGCCCCTGCTATCCCTCCCCTTTATTTTAATACCAAGATTCTAATACCTAATAAGACACCTGTCCCCATATGCTTTACCCCTTTTTGCCCTTTCCTCCCATTTCCTGTCTTACACGAATACCATTTGGATATCCCGGGTCCATCAATCTATATAGGAATTTGCTCTGTAATTAGGGTCGTTGACAGTTAGTGTTTGTGGCTCCTCACATTTTTAGATCATCCCAATGCACTTAAAGAACCATGGTTTAATGAGGCTTTTTTTTCTTTTTTTTTTTTTTTTTCCTTTGGGGCGTAGGTTATGAGTGTTAAAGCCATTGGCATTGCAATAAAGTTAACATTAGAGGGAATAGACCAAGCCAAATATTTTCAGATATGGATTTTTGCAATGGTTGCAATTACCTGTATCATCACACAATTAAACTATCTAAACATGTTCAGTATCTTATTTATTGTAAGAGTAATATTTAGGGTCATTGTTATTGCTAGCGGCTAAAGTTCCTATTATTAGAAGAGGTAGTTGTTCTATTGTTGTCCTGACTGATTTGCTCTCTAAAGTGATGGATTAGTGCTAGTGAACAGTTGATATCAACTTTGTATGGTGTCTTTTAGGGATTCATGTGGGACTCCATTAGGCAGAATGACAGCATGATTTCTTGTACATTTTTCAAAAATTTCAAATCCTAATATCTTCCATGATGGTTATGCTCATACTTCCTAAAGCTTGAATGGTTTGACCCTTGGTTTTCAGCTAAGAAGTCGGAGGGTTTAGATCTCTTTAGGACCAAGTAATTGGGGATATCATATCTCAAAAGTTTCCTAGTTTCAAGTGTAGAATAACCATTCTCACTACAAAACCTAGACCATTTTTGGTAATTGTAAAGCAATCTTATTCCTCTTTCTTGGCCTTCACTAGTCTATATTTTTATAACCTAAAGTCCTTTTGATTCCCCTAGTAAATATAAATTTAGGTATAATCTAAGGACATTGTTTGGAAATATTCTCTGTTTAAAATGTCAATTAATTGGAGAGAGCAACTAGAAAAATATTGAATCGTAAAAGTGGAGTGGGCTAAAAGACATGTTCTAACATGTCTCAACTTTTAGCTCTTTCATTTTGTTATCTTATATTGTCACAAGTCCTCCTTATGGTATGTGGTTATCAAGAGTAAATATGGTCTTTATGTAAATGGTTAGGATTCTAAGATGGTGGCTAATGGGTTCCCTTGAAGCCCTTGGAATCTATATCGAAATACTATTATGTATTTCTTTCTCATTTTATGCTAAACGTAGGGAATTGGGATATAATTTGCCTTTTGGAATATGCTTGGCGGTAGGATAATCCTTTGTGTTGCATGTACTATTATCTTTATGGATGTTCGAGATCTTATAATGTCTCTATCAAATCCATAGTGGTTTACTTGGTTGCCCTCTCCACAATCAAAGTTTAATTTTGACCTTTTTTGGAATTTGAATGAGATAGATATCTAGGATCTTTATGTTCTATTGGTTTCAGTGGATAATGTATCTATTAATGGGCTTAAAGAGGATCGGAGTGATTTGAAGTTAGATTGACCTTTTTTTTTTTTTAATGTAAATCTTATTTTTGTTGGTTGATTAATGATCCCTCCTACTCTTCTGCTTTGTTGGATAGAAATATTTGAAAGGCCAAAGTCCCTTGTAAGGCTCAAATTTTTGCTTGGGCCTTAGCTCACAATAGAATCAATACAGGTGAAGTTTTTAACTGAAGATTCCTTAATATGTTCTTGACTCCCTCTTGGTGTGTTATTTAAAAGAAGCTAAACAAAGACTGTTTATTCCATCATTGTCCCTTGCTGTTGGTTTTCGGTTTAAACTGATTCAAATAGCTAAAATTTCTTGGGTCATTCTAGCCTCTGATAAATTCTTTTTCTCAAGTTCTTGGACTCTTTTGGTAGGATTAATAAAGCTAAAGTTGTGGAAATGTGTTGTTTTGTCATTGTTTTGTGTAATTTGGATTGAGGAATTGAAGGTTTTCTTTATATTAACAGAGAGGAAGACATCCCTTCTTTGTGGGATAGAGTTTGAAATTTAGCTTCCCTTTGAGTGTCATTGACAACAATTTAGAGATTCTTCTTTCATTTGTAACTCATTTAAATTGGGAGAGAGTTTTGGCGCATGATTACTTTTTTAATTGTGCGAGCATCTGGTTTATTTTTTTGTCATCTTTTTATAATTGTCATCTTTGGGTTGTCTGGTATACGTTGTGTATACCTTTTTTCCTATTTTCTCAAGCTTGTCTTTCTTTAGAGGATTGCTTCTTCACTTTTGTTTGATCTTTTCTATAATACATATTTCATAGTTTCTTATCCAATTAAAAAAAAAAAAAAAAACACGTTAGGATGTTCTTCCCTCAAATTAATAGTTATGTTCACTTAAGCCGTTATGATGTGCAAAAGCTATTTTGCCCCTGGACATGTTATTTTTCATTTCTTTAATATACTAATCAAAGTCACATGGTTATTTTGGTATAGAGTTTTGAATGTATTCTTAGGGATTATGTGTCATTGTTTTGGATAATAAGAATGGAGAGAAAACAAAGGAATTAGAGGAAGAAACAGATTATAGGGGGAGAGATCAAATATTTGTATTCAACAATCCATCAAAGTCTTACATACGACTATAATATACTTGCAATAGCTCATTCAGTCTAACCTAAATAATACATTCAACTGTAGGGAATCAAATCTGAATATAACAAGTTGTAAATATCTTATTTCCCTAAATTACTAGATCATAGGTTCTCCATGATTCTCTCCTGTTAAGTAAAACTTGACTGCTGAAGCATTGATTGGTAGAGAGGTACAATGTATAAACTGAACGTTATCAATAGACTTGAAATCACCAAATTTGATCTTACACTAGGCATATGAAAGAGATCAACCAAAATATAAGCACAATAATCCAATCGCTTAGGTAAAGAATCCAAAAAATTCCATAGATGAAACTATTAGAGGCTAAAAAATGCCTTGGTAAGTATACATTGTTTGACAATTAATAACTAGATCGTAAGTTAATCTTCAAGACAAATTAGTGAACATCCAATTAATAAGAGGCTCAACCAATGAAATCAATATTAATTTCTAGTTTAGGATCAATTTTAGCATGAGATGATTTACTAATTTTAGTACGTTCTTCAGTTTTAGCATCATATTCGCCATCATGTTAACCTTGCTTCAAGCATCATTCTCACTCATAGGACCAGTTTGACTCTTAGGATTCATTTTACGAGTAATTGGTAGACAAGATGGGTAAACTTTTGGAAAGGTGTCTGGGGAAATGAGAAATCAAGCCATTCTTGGATTAGGCTAAGTGGGGTGATCAACTGGCTAAAGATGTTTGAATAACTGGGAAAACCTGTTGTAAAAGCTCTAAAAAATTATCCATTTTAGTTTATAGTTTAGTTAAGCTGTCAATGAGGAATTGAAATGGAAAATTAATATAGTATGCTTTAATTTCATCCATAGTAATACCAAAAAAAAAAAAAAAGTTGGTATAGATAAAAATAAAAAATAAAACATGTATGCTGACAAAATGTGACCTGGATTGGCAAGGTGTGGTCAGTGGTGAGGTACAACATATTGGGTTGTTGCTGGTCTTTATGTTTTCATCATCATTTTTAGGTTTTTGTAACATTTTTTTTTTTTTTTCTGGTAGTAAGTGCTTATGAGGGAGGATGACACCAAAACAAATTGACTAGAAAGTAGATTTATTCATTGTAAGATAGATGTATATTGACAAGGATATAATCTTGGACCATTTATTCTAGCAAATCAAATTCATTGGATTCTATAATGTGATTTGAATCCTTAATGCCTTTAATCTATGCTTTTTTTTTCATTTAATATAGAAATATTATATTATAAAGAAGAAAGAAAGATCAAAGTGGACCAGGTGTCCGCTGTAAAGCGTCTATTTCCTAGGAAGGGTTAAAAAACTATACAAAAGGCTCAAAAGGTGTGAATATAATCTGTGCAATAAAAAGAAAAAAATGCACTATGTTACTACTGTCCAGCATATATCTCTTTTCTGCTAGGGTGTAACTCACTAGTCATCTTTTAACAAGGTGTGTGTGATATTGTTGAAAATGAGATTTAGATACTTTAATAATTGCCCAAATAGACTTTTAATGCATCTCTTAAGTGTGCTTGCAATAGTTTTTCAGAATTGGAAGCATAATTGAATTTCTGATTTTATTTTTCCGAGAATTATTTAAGGTACTTCAAGAACGTCAGAACACTCTTTTACACTGTTTATCACTCTCATTCTCGTTGTGTGTGTACAAAAGACAAAAAAAATGAGAAATAAATTGTTACTTTCTTATTCATTGTATTTTTCTTTTTATACGTATGTTAGAATAGAGAGTTAAAAGAGTGTTTTTAGCATTTCTTAAGATACTTTATCAATCAGAATTCGTTCTTGTTTCTCTAGGAAATCAATATATCTGATGTTTCTTGGAAGTTATGGATCAAGTGGTGAACATATGATGATTTCACTTTCACCTTTTTATTTCAAACTTATATAATGTCTACTTATGATGATTTGGCTTTCATCTTTTTAGTGCAAACTTTCTATAATATTTGATTTTGGCATGGTTGCAGGCATTGGATACTTTCAACACAGCAGTTGTTTCTCCTATATATTACGCTATGTTCACATCTTTTACAATATTTGCTAGTGCAATAATGTTTAAGGTAAAGCTCGGTCATCGCATACACTGCCATAGATACACATAGTCAGGCAAGTCTTATGTATCATAATGCCTCTAATTGTCTATCTGGCTGCTCTAGGATTATTCTTGTCAAAGTGCAAGTAGCATAGCATCAGAGCTTTGTGGGTTTATTATTGTGTTATCGGGAACTACTGCATTGCATAGCACAAGAGAGCCAGATCCACATTTTGTTGTAGTTACATGTCTCCTGCATATCAGTGGGCAAAACTTTGATGTCTGTTGTAAATATATAATTTAGCAACCTGAGCACATTATATTTAAGTAATGCCTGATACATATGCCATCTGTATATGTTGTTTCTATAAGCTTAAATATAAATGTAATGAAATTCTGGATGTACTAGTGGAAATATAATTGAACTACATGGAAGAAAAAATTGTAGTACGTAAACGGTGAATGTTTCTATAGGTAAAATTAGCATATAAAAGAAGAGTAATGGAAAAAAGAGAAGATGAAGATATGAAATTTTAAGAAAATGAAAAGTCGATCTTTCATGACCTACTACTGTTTATTTATATGTACGTATTTATAAACTTTGATGGACAGTAAAAATAATAAAATATAGCATGTTAATTTAACCCAATAAACCCAAACGCATAAACTATAGAAGTCATTGATAATAAATAAGAATTTGAAAAAAGTTAACTAGTAGTCCATTAATTAGGAAAAAAAAAAAAAAGGATTTTATGGGAGCAAGGGTGGGAGGTATTCAATCTGTGTTGGAAAAATCAAGTTGGGAGGAGGAATTCATAGTATAGAAGATTTCAATTTTTCTTTTTCTCGCCAAAAAAAAAAAAAAAAAAAAAAATTTAGTAGATCTGGTTCTACATGAAGCTTATTTTATGTGGAACTTAGGATATAATGTGAAACATAGACTGGATAGATATTCAAATTGAAGCTAATTTGCCTTGTTTTAGCAGGAAATGTTGGAATAGTTGTTTCTGATCATTGCCCAATAAGATTAGATTTCAACTCTGAGATGGTGTCCTTTTCCTTTGAAATTAGAAGTTTTATTCTATAAAATTGACCATGAAGAAGCCTATGACCATGTATATTGGAATTACTTGGGACTTTGTCTTGGAAGTTGAAGGTTTTTGGTAGTAAATGGAGAAGGTGTATTAGAAAATACTTGTATCTATGAATTTTTCTGTCTTTTATAATGGCTTTCGTAATATAATTTGGGGCTTCAAGGTTATTCAAAAGACTTGACACGTTATCTTGGTCAACACTCGATTATAAAAATACGGTAGGTAGGGATCAAATTATGGTGCCTCATTTCAATGTTTTGATGATACTATTCTTTTCTTTTGGGAAGGACTTTACTGTGTCTAGTTTCTTTGATTGTTGGAGTAGCTAGATTGGTTTTGGGCCTAAAGTTTTTAAGCTGTCCAAGAGTGTTATTACTGGTGTTAATTTGCAAGATCAGGAAGCCGTTTCTTTGGCAAAAAAGATTGGGTTGTAGTGTTGGTGAGTGGCTATTGCACAAAGAGGTTCATCTGAAAAATAGATTAGGATGTAGTGTTGGTGAGTGCATATAAACTATTGGAGTCTTCTTTTCATAGATAGCTCTAGAAGGGTAAGCTATAAAACCCCAATCTCAAAAAATTGAAGAAAAAATTGCATGGGTGGAGTGTGGAGCAGTTTTATATAAAATAGGCTTTCAGTTAATTCGGTGTTTTTAGTCTTATCTATACCTTTTTTTTAAAAAAAAAAAAGACAATTTATTATTTAATATTATCGTTATCATTATATTACAGCTTATAGAATTAAACAGTTTTCTAAGTGATTTCTTGTGGGATAGGACTATGGAGGTGAGGGAAAATAACTACAGTTGGAAAAATGTTTTTTGGTCTTGGGGAGTAGGAATGGCAAAAAAAATCCACTAGGTTGTTTCAGCTTAGTTTGGGTGGGTATTTATGACCACATTTTATTTTCTATAACATTTTTTTAATAAATCATAATTTTGATATATAATTTACGTGCATTTATTGAATATTATTAAAAACCTTCTATTATTATAGGTTAGAATAAATGATTTTTCATTTATGCTAAAAATCTTCAAAAACTTTTATTAAAACAATGTAATGAGTTACTCCTCACTGGACAAACACACCAACCTAACCCACCTCTTAAATTTCAAGTGATGGTTTGTGCATTCAAATCAAACACTTTGCTATCCCTCCTTAGTGAAGAGAAGTACCATGGCTTTGTTGGGTAATGCCATTGGAGATTTTTGTTGGAATACAATTCTTTTTGGTCTGGGTTTATTAAAAGTACAATGTCTTCTTGGTAATGGGTCTGATTGTAGGGACGACTAATACATGTCGAGGTCCTTTGAAAGCTGTAGTTCTTTGTTTTTCTCCTATTTGAGTTATGCTGTTGGGAATGACTAGAAAATCTTTTTTGGGGGTATATTTTTGTTAGTTAATTCTTTGCTTTGTAAACCCTAAACCCTAAAACCCTGAACCCCAAACCCGAAACCCCAAAACCCGAAACCCCAAAACCCGAAACCCTGAACCTTGAACCCAAAACTCTCAACCTTGAACCCTAAACCCTAAACTCCAAACCCGTAACCCCAAACCCTAAACCCTGAACCCTGAACCCCAAACCCCAAACTCCAAACCCTAAACTATGAACCCTAAAACCCTAAACCCTAAATCATAAACTTGAGACCTGAAACCCTAAACCCTGAACCCTAAATCCTGAACTCAAAACCTTGAACCTTGAACTCTGGACCCTGAACCTTAAACCTCCCCGAACCTCGAACCTAAACCTAAACCCTCCCTAAACCTAAACCCAAACCCTCCCTCCCGAAACCTCGAACCTCAACCTCGAACCCTGAAACCCAAAACCCTAAAACCGTTTTAGGGTTTAGGGTTTGGGGTTTTGGGTTTTGGGGTTTTGGGTTTTGGGTTTAGGCTTTTTAGGGTTTAGGCTTTTTAGGGTTTTTTTAGGGTTTAGGGTTTTAAGGGTTTTTTTAGGGTTTAGGCCGAGTGTATCTCTACGGAGAGGAACCTTGTCAACTAGTATTTCAGTCTTTGTCGAGATGAGGAGGCTTTTTTAAGCAGCGGTCTCATGTTTAGTAGCTGAACTGAGGGGATCAGAATACTAAGTTCTTTCATAAGTCGTTGATCCATAGACAAGTTCAGAATCGCATCCACGGGTTGGCTGATGGGAATGGTACCCATATTACTGATAGTCAGGGTTTAGGGTGTTTGGCGATGGGTTTTTTTCAAGAGCTTCTTGCTGCCCCTACTCAACCTTAGATCGCAGAGGCTTTTAGGTATTTTTCTAGGCGCATTTCTCCTGATATGATTTCTCCCTTGACTGCTCCTATCAATGATGATGAGATTAGGATTGCTTTATTCTCTATCCCGGATGATAAAGCCTCGGGTCCAGATGGATACACTTCTTTGTTTTTTAAATGGGCATGGGATATTATTAGTATAGATTTTAGAGATGTAGTGAGACATTTTTTTGCTACTAATGAAATGCCAAGATGTGTTAATGCCACCAGGATTGCTTTGTTCCTAAGGTGGAGAGCCCGAGTCGTATGACGGGCTTTAGACCGATATCTTGTTGTAATGTACTTTACAAGTGCATTTCTAAGGTGATAGTGAATCGATTTAAAGTAGTGCTTCCGGATGTTATTGGGAGTTCCCAATCGGCTTTTGTCCTGGGTCAAAGGATTTCTGATAATATTCTACTGATTTAGGAGCTTTTGCGGAATTATCATCTCGGGGGTACTTCACCTCGATGTGCCCTTAAAGTTGATATTCGGAAAGCTTTTGATACTATGAGTTGGGATTTCATCCTTTTGGGACTGCGTACTATGGGTTTTCCTGAGCTTTGATGAGGTGGATCATGAGATGTATCTCTACACCGTATTTTCTTTCTTGTTGCCCGAGAGAGCTTCATAGTTTTTTAGGTCCTCCCTAAGGGTATTCGACAGGGGGAACCTTTTTCTCCTTACCTATTTGTGTTGGCTATAGAGGGGTTATCTGGTATCTTTGGGAAACCTCTCACAGCCCTGGTTTTCATTATCATTGGAGATGTAGGCAGGTAGGTATTACTCATTTGTGTTTTGTGGATGATTTAATTGTGTTTTGTCGAGCAGATGCTTCCTCTGTTAGCTTGATCAAATCGGCCTTAGATTATTTTGCCAAGGTTTCTGGGTTGGTGACTAATGTAGAGAAGAGCCAATTGTTTCTTTCTAGAGTTACAGATGAGGAGCAGATTGGATTACAGTCTATCATGGGTTTCAAGTTGGGCCAGTTACCGGTCAGATATCTAGGGGTTCCTCTGATCTCTACCCGTCTTCGAGATTCTGATTGTAGGCCTCTGTTAGAGCGAATTCTGTCTCAGATTAGGCTATGGATGTCGGCATCTTTGACCTATGCAGGCAAGTCAATGCTTTTCTCCATACAGGTATGTTGGTCATCCATGATTCTTTTACCGGCAGCTACAGTTAGACGGATTGAGAGTATTTTGGCCTCGTTTCTTTGGAAGGGTACTTCTTTGTCCCCTCCTGGTGTCAAGGTTGTATAGTCCTCTGTTTGTTATCCATTGAAAGAGGGTGGTCTAGGGATTAAGAGCATCCAAGATTGGAATAAAGCAGTTATTCTTAAACACGTTTGGAGACTACTTAATGATAGATCTTCTATATGGTCTTCTTGGGCCCATTTGGTTCTCCTCCGTGGTCAGTCCTTTTGGCATATTCGAGTTACTTCTGGGGCTTTATGGGCTTGGAGGAAGATTTTACTTAGCAGGGTTTAGTGTCGGGGTCTTATTGTGACTTGTATTGGTGATGGTAAGTACACCATGTTATGGTGAGATCATTGGCTACCGCAAGGACCTCTGTGTGACTTGCTCCCTTTTAGAACTTTGA
The DNA here is from genome assembly GCA_026225825.1 of Pistacia integerrima. Taxonomy (NCBI): domain Eukaryota; kingdom Viridiplantae; phylum Streptophyta; class Magnoliopsida; order Sapindales; family Anacardiaceae; genus Pistacia; species Pistacia integerrima. Next base: position 19,387,632 of record CM047750.1, on the reverse strand, counting down.
CTTCCTCTGGTTTGCCATGGGATGCTCGGTTTTCAGACATTATTCGGGATGGTTTGTGGGATTTTCCTTCGGGCAGTTTCGACTTTTAGCATATTTGGGACTCCATTACAATGCAGCCTTCAGCAAGTCATCCTGACCATCTTGTGTGGAAGGGCCACCCATCTGGACGTTTCTTTATTGATTCAGCCTGGAATGTGTTGCAAGACAAACGGGATGTGAACTCGATTCATCATCTATTGTGGTTTCCAAGGCATATTCCACGCAACTCTTTCATTATCTGGCTTGCATCTCTTGGTCGGCTTCACACCATGGATCGGCTCAGCTCTCATGGTGTCATTATGTTATCACTGTGTGTTTTGTGCAGTTCAACTACAAAGACTCATGACCATTTGTTTTTCAACTATGACTTCTCAAGTTATGTTTGGTAGGAAGTCACTACCAGGACGCTCTCTACATGGCCTACTGTCTCTTGGCTCCCTCTGCAATAGTGGGCTAGCTTGCATCTTCGACGAAAAGGTGACTTCAGCCACCTTCTTTCCCAGTTGGTCCTTTTAGCCACAGTTTATTTTCTATGGTTTGAACGGAATAATCGCGTGTTTCATCAACATTGTAGCTCTCGTAAAGATACTGTCTTAGCTATTTGTGATCTAGTTCGGGCCAAGATTTTGGGTTTAGTACCTAAGTACGAGATCTCGAATTAGCTCCGTGTGATATGGCATCTTCCTGATTAGCTTTGTAAGGAGCCTACGTGCTCTTTTGTGCCGATTTGTGGCTTTGTGATTCATGAAATTTTCTTGGTTTGTTCATGGTGAGCCTACGTGCTTTTTCATGCCGGTTTGTGGCTTTGTGATTTATGGCATCTTTTTGTTTTATTTTGTGGGGAGCATGCGTGCTCTTTTTTTGCCGTTGTGGCTTTATGGGTTTTCCCATGTGTTTTTTTGACTGAGAATTATAAGTCATCCTCTTGGGGTATGCTCCTCGTACTTGTACATTTTTTGTCTCTTTTATAAAATACTTACCTTTTCCAAAAAAAAGTTTAGGGTTTAGGGTTTAGGGTTTAGGGTTGAAGGGTTTACGATTTTAGGGTTTAGGGTTTAGAGGTTAGGTTTTACGGTTTTACAGTTTTAAGGTTTAAGGTTTAGAGTTTAGGGGTTAGGGGTTTAAGGTTTAAGGTTTAAGGGTTAGGGGTTTAGGGTTTAGGGTTTAGGGCTTAGGGCTTAGGGGGTTAGGATTTGGGGTTTGGGGTTTAGAGTTTAGGGTTTGGGGTTTGGGGTTTGGGGTTTTTGGGTTTAGGGTTTAGGGTTTGGGGTTCAAGTTTTAGGGTTTGGGTTTTGGGTTTGGGGTTTTGGGAAGAGCCAGCCAACATGGTAAAAATTGTGTTTCACTTCAATGACTTATTGTTAAACAAGGCTTTGACAGAATTGGTAAACTTCAAGCTAATTTACTGAGGGATTAATATTGCAGACACTAATACTGGGAAACAGAGATGACATTGAAGATATGTCTAATAGCAGTTCATCTGTTCTTACCACTACTCTAAAGCTCATCAATAAGTATGACTTGCATGATCAGGTAGCTTGTCCGAAGCATCATAAGCAATCCGAAGTTCTTGAAATTTATTGTTTGGCTGCGAAAACAAAGGTAAATTGTTAATCATTTTATCCAATGCTCTACAAAAAACACGGAATCCGTGTTGCCTGGATGGTTAGAATTCTACTAGTCATTGCATCAAAATAGTTCTAAAAGGACACTTGCGACTACCTTTGGTACTTCAGAAATGACGATCAAATATATTAGAAAACACTCTCATCAACGGCGTACTTTAGGCTCGTTAGGCTTGTATTTCCTGATCAATCTATGCAACTCCATATTTTCAGAACATATCAGCTTAGATTAATGTCTAGAAGTTGACATACTTTAACTCTTTCCTCTTCCTTGCAATGACAAATTTGCTAACAGTACTTCTATGGCGGCTTTGTCTCTTGAAGGGAGTTTTCATCAATCCAGCTCCTGTGGAACCGTTCGGTCTCACACTCATCGAGGTATCTCTGTGTTTAATTCTAAAATGTTGTATTGACTGAATCCTTCAATTCTTAGTAACACTCTGAATCTTATAAAAGGAGCACTTGATAAACTAGAAAAAATTCTGAAGCATTATAAACATTTAAGCCTAAATATATCAAAAAAAAAAAAATCTTGATATATTCCACTTGTATCTTGCGCGTGCCTATGGTCTTCCTATTGTTGCCACAAAGAACGGGGACCTGGGGACATTGTGAAGGTTCCAAATTTCTCATCCTTCATGAAAAGTTGTGGTAGAAGAAATGCATGCCTAGACTAAAATTATGCAGAATTAAAAAATACCTTACTGTATAACACTCCAAACTATGAAATTATAACAGAAATAGCTTTGATAGGAAATTTTGGCCACCTAATGAATTAATGATAGTATTACCTTATGACTTAGATTGATAGTAACAGGACTCTGTTTTACAGTGCTTAACAATGGTCTCCTACCACTTTTCATGGACGAGAACACCATCGTAACTACCTCTCACATGTAGAACAAGCAGAACCGTCACCCCACCACACGTCTTGAGATCATGAAAGTTCCGAAAGAACCAATGAGTGACTCAAAAGGATGTGGAAGATCTTTCTTTAAAGTTCTCCACAGAAGGAGACTTCAAGCTTAATGGGGAGCTTGATGCAAGAACACGACGGAAAAACTCATTGAAGCCATCACCCGAAGGCTTCCTTAAATGGCAAGCTGCGTGTCACTCACACTCGGTAGAAGGCGATGCTATTTGTAATAGCCGATTGCTAAGACAACAACGACAATATCACGAGAAGTTACAAAAAATAATCCAGAATGTGATGAAAGCAGCAGGATTGAGTATAGGCTTGGCCAAAGTAGGCTTCATATTGGTAATCGGTTCGAGTTTACAAGAGACAGGAAGCAATCAAAAGCTGCCTAGTAAATATAGAAGATTTTGATGCAATAATATGCAACAATGGAAGTGAACTATATTACCTGTGGAGAGATACGGTGGCTGAGTTAGACCACGAAGTCCATGTAGAATACAAATGGCCTGGTGAGAATGTGAGATCAATGGTGATTAGGCTTACGAGGATAGAACATGGAGTTGAGGTTGATGACATTGCAGAGCACGTGGATGCGTGCGGTTCTAGATGCTAGTCTTATAGCAAAAAACCAGGAGCCAATGTAAGATTTTTATGACAATGTTCAAAAATACTGATATAAATTGCAGGTAACACCTGGACAGATGCATTTTTTGGTAACAAAACTAAGGACAAATTTAACATACAAATGGCAGACTCGAAGAGTAGATGACCTTCACCAAAGGCTGCAAAGGCTGCAGATGAGAGGATTCCTATGCAACCTTGTCTACACACATGCAGCATCAAGGTTAAACATGGTACCGCTATTTGCATCAAGAAAACAGGCTCTAAGGTTCGACCTCTTTTCACTGCATATCATAATATTGTACAGAATCATCAAATAAGTTCAAGATCAATCGGTTGTAGTAAAGTGAAAATTGAAATCTCTGTACGTTTGTGTTGCTACCATATTCCGTGCGCTATCTATCAATCGGTGGGGAATTGATCTTTCAAAAACAGAGTGTTTGTGTGAGATAGAGGAGACACAGACTATGAAAACCTACTGGCTGGCCTCCAAAAGACTGTAATTGTAAGAGGCACCATGGACTGTAGTAGTGAAAACCTCTTCATGGTGAAGAGAGCTCTAAAAGAGAAGATTCAGTTCCACAAGACAACCCGAACATTGCCATGTGAAGGGAAGTTATGAAGCCCATGATATCTCTGAAGCTCTGAAGGTTCTTGAGATCAAGTGATTATGATCTTTACTATATTTTCCTTTTAAGTGTTTATATTCTCATCGTTAATGCAAACGCAAGGATATAAGTACCATACATACAAGAATATACATCTCAACTTGTGAGATATTTCAATTGTACAGGTACAATAAAATACTAAATATAGAATAATATGGAATGTAAATTTGTGTTCATGGCATAATTTCCTTACTAAAGTCTTAAAAACAATCTGAAATAACATTTCAAAAATATAAGCAAAAGATGTCATAATTGTAAAATGCCAGACCAACCATATGATACACGAGGTATAGTTTTATTTGCAGATGGTATGGCAAAACTTACCATTTCATCATATTAAAAGCATCATCATGAAGTATTCTTTCAATATTAACAACAATAGATGATGCAGTACTGTTTCTGCAAATATACTACTCAAAACAATTGAACTAGATCTGAGCTAACAACTAAAGTCATTTATCATATAATCCCTTTGCATTATAAGTTTTAAGGATCAATTCCTAGTTTTGTCTCGCATTCGATTACCTGTCAACTACGAATGTGTTTCTTCAGCCTTTTGTCTCGCATTTGATTACCTGTCAACTACGAATTTGTTTCTTCAGCCTTTTGAGTTGTCTAAGTTTCATTGCTATTATACTTTTCTAAAATTAAAGATTCGCTTCCACCTTGTATTCCTCTCCACAATCGCATTTCAGCACATAGGAAAGTCCCTATAACAAGCAGAAGCATCAATTAGAATATGATAGTTTGATATAGAAAAAGTAATCACACGTTTACTATAATTAGGAATTACTTTAGCAAATGGAAGGCAAAAACTTTCCCAACGGTAATTGAGTTTGACAACCATGAGCAACAAAACCCCACTGTATTAAGAGTTTCATTTTAGCCACCGAGGACCTTTTCTTTTTAAACCTTGCTTTGGTCAAAAACCAAAGGCTATTTCAGGTTTTGATCAAGTAAATCCTAAAATACTTTAGTTTCTGTATGATAAAGAAAAAGCTACCAACTGTATTTACCTTGACTTGCTCAATTTGGTCCTTTAGGCATTCCCAAAACTCAGATTCTCCAGCCTTATCTGATAGAAGATCTGCGTGTTCCTCTTCCAAGGTCTTTATATCCATTGCCAACATCTCTGGCTATAGTTACCAATATTTAAAATAAGAAGCCAATAATTAGTTTTCTACATACGAGTATATGAAATAGAAAACTGAGAGCCACCACTCACCACTCAACTACTATCCAAAAGATATGGATGTTGAACAATATTTCTATTGGGCAACCTGATCTCTCTGCAAAGAAACATTATATTTGGCCAACAGTTGATTTCATTCTATAGTGATAATCTGTGCACAAGCCTAAGGCCAAACACATGAAAACATTTACATGATACTGGTTAGAGAACTAACCTTCAATTTGTTTGCCCCGCACTTCACTTGCTCAAAGGAATCGTTCATCTAAAAACACGTCCAAGATTAGCGAATGAATATAAGGGATTGATAAAATTAAAAACAATAGCATACAAGTAGTTTCCTGTGAAGAATTAGATCCAACTGACTAGGAACCAGATGTATTGACATAGTCACATGTAAGTCTTACACCACTGGGAAAAGCAAAAAACATTTAAGCTTCAAAAGAAATTTTCCCAATAAGGAAGGTAAACCGAAATGCAAAAATAGTCAAAACATTAATTCAAGAAGCACTTTCATCCACTCTCAAGACAATTAGTTTTAGGTACCTAAACCTATAAATAGATTCAATCCAAGATAATCAAGTGACTTACGTTAGTGTCACAAATTTTAAATTGAATTTACTCAATGAACATCAATGTTTTACATGCCACACTTGGAATTCATATTCTGATCTACAGTCAGACAAATAAGAAAACTGTTTTTCACTTGACGATATACTTACAAACAATGAATGGAAGTAAAAAATGTAGCTTTTGGCATTAGCCAAGACTGGAGACAAAAATTTAGTGAATTGAAATTAAATCGAAGCAATAAACTCTTTGTACATACAAGCAATAAACTCTTTGTACACATATAAACTACAAGATTAAGTTACCCGAGCCCCGATTGGGAATTAGTCACATACCTTTGGGTGTGGGGACATCTGGAGGCTTTCACCCAAAAAGCAAAAAAGTTACTAAAATCGAGACATGGTCCATCTACCAAATAGGAAAAGACATATACATTTAATTAAAACCTTGCTTAAGTAACCTTTTTGTTCTCCTGAACAAGTTTTAATGTCTTCTGTGCAATTTCGTCAAGCTTGTCTTTAGCAGAAACCAAATTGGCCATCATGGTCTCCCTAGCTTCACTGCTCTATTATCCCAAAAATTAATTAAAAATTGCAACACCGTATATTTAATGATATCAATAGAAGTTATTTACCTTATTGTCCATGAAGTTATTGTTATCAATGCTGCACTTCCCTGCAGGAAAAGTTAAATAAGATGAAAAGAATAATATTGTTTCTGATTAATAAATTTTATGCATCAATGACTACAGTTCAAGTCAGAGTTATCAGTTTAAATAGACGACCACTCATCATAAGAACATCTTGCAATTTTGAGTTAGCTCTTTGTGATAAAATTCTGTAAACAAGACAGGATCTTCTCTTATTTCTCCTTCTCAAGTACGTCACAACTCGGTATCATATATATAAGATTTTGAGCTTAGAAATCATATGAGCCTTCCCTCTCTATAATGCACACCTGCATTTTGTTGTACAGTTACAAAGTTCCTAGGCGAGGCCCAAACTTGGAAGTGTTTAAATAAACATTGTTCTCTAAAAGCCTGCATTTTTAGTAAAAGGTCCTCAACAGACATCCCCTACAGCTCATGGAGGAGAAAAGTCTTGCCCCTTAAATATGAACAAACCTCCCTAGCTGTCCCTACCACTGGTAATTCAGATCTTTCATTGAGGCATGTTTGATGAACTTTGCAAAAATAATGAAAAGCATGATAACTACCCAAGTTTCTGACTAGATTTTAAGCCTGCTGATTGAAATTGACACATAAGTAATGCAAAGGTCTTTCCAAAATATTCGCTCACTGTAAAGCAACCAGCAAACAATTGTAATATTAACATTCACCTTCTGGATTAAGGGAAATTTGGGTATGTTGATATACAAATATTCAATGTCAAAGTGTTTATCATTGGACTTGTTTTAACATAGTAAGTTTCAAGGTAGACAAACAATTAGGAAATAGGGAAAATGCATCTGCATAAAGCGTGTGCCTATGTGTGTGAATAAAAAACTAAAAGTCATCAACAACTTAACATTTGCTCGGGAAAATTGTATCAAATCCCAAATCACTAGTTCATGGCTAAAGCGAACTTGTTCCTTAAAATCAAGTACCTTCTGTTTCAGCCATTTGCTCATCACTTTTACCTTTGACCTGAATGATTTCTAATCATTAGAATTGCACGAACTTGATAATCTTAAAAGTTTTATCTATACGCTATAGTGAAAAGTAGAATAGATGATAGCAATACAGAAGAAACCATAAAACCCTATTCACAGTTACATGATTATGAATTTGCAGTTAAAATTAAAATTGCATTGCAACAAAAATACATCAAGAGGTTGAAGACAATAGCAAGATCTAAATATCTTTAGTACACTAGAAATACAAAATTAGGTTGGATGTTGTGCCAACCTTTAAGCATACAAGAGACTACATAAACAAAAGGAATTTCTAATTACAACAAATTGATCATGCATATATATATAGGCTCACTTCTCCTTTTTTTTTTTTTCCCCTTCTCCTTCTTGGCCAGGAAAGAGGCATGCATTAAAGAGAGATGTATCTTTAAGGATGTGTCTACTACCACATCTTCAACTGTGAGACATTATTCCCACACCCATCATCACCACTCAAGCAATTCCAATTATCAAGGAAGTGGTATAATCTGAACAAGAAGCTCTTAGAGCAACACAGAAAGATATCCAACAAGGAAAACTGAAGACCTTTGAGTGAGAACACATTGGATCCTAAAGACTAGATGCACAATCAATTTATCATAAACATGGAGAGTCAATATCTTCATTCCTTCTATTTCTCTAATTTGGAGCACATACATTTATCTTGAAGAGAAATTAAAAAAAAGGTAAATCAATGAAGTTAGCAAAAGATTTAGCAAATGAATACCAATTTATGCTCAGTCATTTCTCTAGTCCTGTCAAATTCGAACCAGTCCTACATAAAATATGAATGAGACCATCATCTGCAACTTAAAATTTTGAAAATAGAATAGTGGATTCAGATGAAGAGCTCATGAAATATAACCTGTTGTTGCTTTAATTTCAACTTGATATCCTCTGCAACTTGAGTATAGTAAGCTCTGTTGTAGTTAAAAAATTATGGCAATAACTGTCCATAGCATTCAGTGAACTTAATCAATGCAATATATTCTTAAATAGTACCTCTTCTATGCTATATTTTTAGATGAGCTAACTCTTTCTTGTTGTATAAGCTCCATTGTCTGCGCATTTAAAAGAACAATGATGAATCAAGAATATACACCCTGAGATTGAAGAAACATATTCTTCAACAACCCATTTCCCATAGTAAAGAAGAATACATATAGAAACAGGAATTCCCCACAACCAGATATTATAGGATTATGGCAAGTTAGGGTAGCAACAAAAATATTATCAGAACATAAGATCTATTCCAGCCCATAAATTATTTTATAGCATACAACATGAAAGATAGTTGTGTGGGAGTTTCTATCAGTATGTCTAGCTCTTCAATTGTGTAAAACTTCTAGCCCAAACGTTTTACCAAGCAAGTATGGCAATCAAATAAAAGAAAGTGCACCATCCGACAGCAAAAGTTCTTATTGTTGGTATTTGGCCGGAGAACTCTAAGAAAGAAAAGGAGAAAAAATGCTGAAAGTGAACTGCTATATTTCATTATACTGTAACTTGCAATATATACACATCAAAGGCTTACTGTTTTACCAATTACAACAACCATTCAGACTTTAAATTTCAAAAACGAAGTTGGTAACTTAATACACATTTATCTTACACTGATTACACCTAAACATGACACAAAAAACTAACAACTCCAGCACAGTCACAGCAGCTTCAATTTCGGCAGAAAAGGGGGAATGCATCTGCTGCTTGGCACCAAACACTCATTCAAAAATAAACTGACTTAACTGAATTTTCCAGCAAATTATCAATGCTTCAACACTCCTTGATAATTTTGCTGGAAACACCAAGTCTGATCCTGAAACTTTCAAACTTGGTTTTAGATAATCCCTTAGTTAGGACGTCAGCCACTTGATCATCACCATTGCAGTGGACCAGTTTCACTTCTCCTTCCTGCTCAGCTTCTCTCACTGCATGGAACTTGATCTTTATGTGTTTAGTTCTCTCATGATGGACTGGATTCTTAGCCATACCGACAACCGATTGATTATCACACATTATCACAGTAGGATGCTTCTGTTTCAGCTTCAAATCTTCCAAGATTTTTCTCAGCCAGACAGCCTGATTCACAGCAGCTGCAGCTGAAATATACTCTGCCTTTGCTGTGGATTGTGCAACCGTTTCTTGCTTCTTCGACATCCAGCAGATTGCACCATGGTTCAAGAAGAAAGTATACCCTGAAGTGCTTTTCATGTCCTCCACTGAACCACCCCAGTCACTATCTGAAAAACCAATTAAACCAAAGTCTTCTGACCTCCTGTACCATACTCCAAAGCTGGTGCTCCCTTTCACATACCTGAGCACTCTTTTTGCAGCTCTAAAATGTGTTTCTTTGGGCTGATTCATAAACCTGGACAGTAGGCTTGTTGCAAACATGATGTCTGGCCTAGTTGCTGTAAGATACAGCAAACAGCCAACCAAGCTTCTGTACTGTCCCTCATCAACACTTTCTGCATTTTCATCTCTTGACAGCTTCAGATTTGGAACCAGAGGCACATCCACTGATTTGCAATTTTCCATATTGAACTTCTTCAACACTTCAATCGCATACTTCTCTTGATTAACAAAAATCCCAGCTGAACTTTGATGAACCTGCATTCCAAGAAAGTAAGCCATTTCTCCTAAATCTGTCATCTCAAACTCATCAAACATGGACCTCTTGAATTCTTCAAGTTGAGTTTGCTTACTCCCTGTCACAAGTAAATCATCAACATACAACGAAATGACCATAATATCTTCATCAATCTCCCTAACATACAATGTATGTTCATTTGGACTTCTCACAAAATCCAAATTCAGCAAGTGATTGTTTATTCTGCTGTACCAGGCCCTAGGTGCCTGTTTAAGGCCATACAAGGCCTTCCTTAGGAGATACACTTTGTCTTCCTTTCCCCTGACTTTATACCATTCCGGTTGCTCAACATATATCTCCTCATTCAGCCATCCATTAAGGAAGGCAGATTTGATGTCCAGCTGAAATATTTTCCATGAGAATTGGGCTGCCACTGCAAGTAGTAGCCGGATTGTGTCATGCCTTGCAACTGGTGCAAAGGTATCCAGAAAATCAACTCCATACTGCTAAGCAAAGCCTTTGACTTGCTTTGTGCTTAAGGACTGAACCATCCGGATTGAGCTTCTTCTTGAAAATCCATTTAACTTGGATCACTTTTCTGTTTTGAGGTCTGTCCACCAAGTTCCAAGTTTGGTTCTTTTCAATCATTGCAAGCTCCTCCTTCATGGCCACTCTCCACACCTCTGATTTTGCAGCCTCAAAGTAACATGTTGGCTCAAGTGAAGCCATGTTGCATCTCTCATAAACCTCAGCTAAAGGTCTGGTACCTCTAACTGAAATTTCATCTTCCACATCACTCTCAACATCATCAAAAATCTGCTCATGTACAGCTTCTGTCCAGCCTGGTTTTGTCTCTACATCAGGTTTGTTTTCTTCCCAATTCCATACTCCATCCTCATCAATCTTGACATCCTTGGAAATCTGAATTTTTCTGGTTTCTGGAACATATACCCTATAGGCTTTAGATTGACTACTATAGCCTATAAAGATACCAATTAATGCCTTTTCATCTAGCTTGGACCTTTTTGTTGCTGGAACCAAAATGTAGCATACACTCCCGAAAATTTTTAGCCTCTCTACTGTTGGTTTAACTCCATTCCATGCTTCATAGGGTGTTTTGCTGTCCAAGGCTTTTGTGGGAAGCCTATTGAGCAGAAAAACTGCTGTGTTAACAGCTTCTGCCCAAAATTTCTTTGGCAATCTCTTCTCAGCCACCATGCATCTAGCCATCTCTACAACTGACCTGTTTTTCCTCTCACTGACTCCATTTTGCTGTGGAGTGTAGGGGCTGCTGTATTGGTGCTTAATTCCAGCATCTTTGCACACTTGCTCAAACTCTTGAGAAGTGTACTCTGTACCATTATCACTTCTCAAGATCTTTATGGTTTTTTCTGCTTGATTTTCCACCAGAAGCTTGAACTCTTTGAATACACCAGCAACCTGTCCTTTTTGCTTCAGAAAATACACCCAACACATCCTAGAATAGTCATCAATGAATAGCACAAAGTATCTACTCCCATTCAAGGACAAAGTTTCCATAGGACCACATACATCCGTATGGATGAGTTACAGTTTTTCAGTTGCTCTCCAGGTTTGGTTTGCAAGGAAGGATTGCCTACTCAACTTGCCAAGTTGACAAGCTTTGCACATGGTATCACTCTCCTCTAATTCTGGCAGAGGTTATGGAGCAGCTTCTTGGTCTGAATTTCTTTGAGACCTTGGTAATGGACATGACCAAGTCTCTTATGCCATTTCACAAATTCATCTACCTTTACACTGTAGGCCCTATGTTCAGTTTTTTTCAGTTTGATGGGAAAGCTTTTTCCCACCATTTTCACTCTCATTAACTCACACCCTTTACTATCTAAAATTTGACATAATGGTTTTCTAACATTTGTCCTACACTTAGGAGGCTTTGAGTAATTTTGGGTACATATAGAACATTTGAGATGAGTTTTGTACCTGTGGAGGTTTGGATTGCAACATCTCCCTTCCCTTTTGCTTCAACATAATCACCATTTGCCACTTTAATCCTGGACTGATGTGCTGAGTTTAATCTCACAAAATCCTGCAAGTGTGGTGTCATACGATTTGTACACCCACTGTCAACCAGCCAGCCATCACAGTAGGTTGGTGGTGCACTGCAGGAGGCCATAAACAGCTGTTCTGCTCCCTGTTCTGGTTGCTGGTCCTCTGTCACTTGTGCTTGCTGCTGGGACTGCTCTCCCTTGCTCTTGCACACCCTCTCTATATGGCCAAACTGCTTACATGCTCTGCATTGTATTCTGGCCTAAACCAGCACCTTTTTTCAGAGTGCCCTTTCCTTTTACAGTGGGAACAAGGTGGATATTCTTTCATCCCACCTGGTTTTCCCCATTGACCATTACTCCTTTCTTTCCCTTTCTTTTCACCGACATACCTCCTGTTATTCCCCTGAACTGGTTTGGTTTTGTGAGTTGCCATCATTGCACCCTCACCAACATCTTCTTGCCTCAAGAGCCTTCTTTGCTCTTGTGCTTGCAATGCATGAACCAGCTCTGTGAGTGTAACCTGTCCCATGTCTCTTGAGTCCTCTAAAGATGAGATTTTGGACTCAAATCTTTCGGGTAGGCTGACCAGGACTTTCTCCACCACTCTCCTATCAGTCAACTCCACTCCCAGCAGCCTTATCTTGTTTACAACACCCATTAACCTGTCAACATAGTCCTTGACCTTCTCTGATTCTTGCATCCTCTGCATCTCAAATTCTCTTCTTAAATTTAGCACCTGCATGTTCCTTGTTGTGGTGCTGCCCATGTACTCCTCTCTCAGCTTATCCCATGCCTCTTTTGGAGTCTCATATGCCATGATCCTTGTGAATACAAGGTCTGTTACAGCAGCATGAATGTGGGAGAGAGCTCTTGGTGCTTTGGCTGTTTCTTCCTCATGCAATCTCATTTGGTTCAGGGTAGGATTCTGTCCTAAAGGAGGTGGCTGCCTATTTTCTTCCACATACTGCCACAGCCCCTGACCCCGGAGGAAAGCCTTCATCTTAACAGCCCATATGTGGTAGTGCTCCCCATTGAATACTGGAGGTGACATCAGGGCTGATTGAGCAGCCATTGTTTCAAGTTTTGTGTCTGACGCAGGGTAAACAAAGGTGCAGATGCAGGTTGTTTTAGGTTGAAAATGGGAGGTGTTCTTGAGTAGAGGTTGATGACTGAGTGTAAGAGAGATTTCAGGTTGTTTTGGTGTTAAGCTCTGATACCATTTGTTGGTATTTGGCCGGAGAACTCTAAGAAAGAAAAGGAGAAAAAATGCTGAAAGTGAACTGCTATATTTCATTATACTGTAACTTGCAATATATACACATCAAAGGCTTACTGTTTTACCAACTACAACAACCATTTAGACTTTAAATTTCAAAAACGAAGTTGGTAACTTAATACACATTTATCTTACACTGATTACACCTAAACATGACACAAAAAACTAACAACTCCAGCACAGTCACAGCAGCTTCAATTTCGGCAGAAAAGGGGGAATGCATCTGCTGCTTGGCACCAAACACTCATTCAAAAATAAACTGACTTAACTGAATTTTCCAGCAAATTATCAATGCTTCAACACTTATCAATTCAGGTTTACTGTGCAGGTGTTCTCGTACATGCAAGTAAGCTACTCAAGGGTGAAAAAAAGGAAAAAGAAAATGTCCCATAACAGGGATATTGTAGGCTTCCAACTAGAGGGTCATTCCAGCTCCCGCACAAAGACACACAAAAATAGATCTCACCTGGTTAAGGGTGGACGAATCAGACTCCAGAGAAGCAATTTTTCTCTGTTTTGCCAATATTTGTGCACATATCTGACCCTTTCCCTTGTTCATCTTCTCAGCTTCTTCTCTCAAGAACTTTGTGTCAGACTTTGCTGCAAAAATAGTGGGAAACAACTCAGCCAATCAAAACAGCTACTATAAAGAACTAAATCATAAATACAATTGTTTCCACAACTCTATAAATGGATTGAACCTACATAAATGTATCAAAATCATCTGAAAAATTGTATCATGTGGATATTGGAGGTAAAAGGCCTCTGAAAGCAAATTCAAATTTCTAATATCACTGAAAAAAATGTCCTAAATTTGCAGTGTACACAAAAAACTTTAAAGTACTAATTAATGGAGACATCAAACTCAAGGCAATCCACATGAACATGCACAAAGAAAATGATTATTATTCCAGATAAGTTTTATAGTGCTTTCAATAGCAGCACCTAATTAGCAAAAGAACTTTTGTTAATCTACAATAGCACTCTGAAATTCATCCACTCTTTTCCAAAGCAAAACAAAAGGCAAAAGGTTTTCAAATCACTTAATTTTCTGTTAATGACCATATGAACAAGATTGATGTCAAGGTAGATTACAACTAAAGCCCCAAAAATACCTATACTAGACTCTTTTAATTTTCTGTCAAGGCAATGTAACAAAACAACCTAAGGATGCATTCCGAAGTAACTGTGGTGCAGCTAGAGAAATTTACATGATTTGATTGAAAGGATAAAAGTCTTTTTAAAATCAAATTTATTTAATTAAAAAAAATACACACACACACACACTCTCAAAGCGTACTAATTGAAGAACTTTTTTAGAAGAACTTTTTTAAGTGTTTTTGAAAAAAACACTTTTTGGATGAAAAAATAAAACTTTATATTGAGAGCAGTTTCATGAGCTTTTACTCAAACAAATTTTTTTTCTACAAAGGCCATCCTAGACACACCTATATACAATTTCAATAATCAAAAGAACTTTTCATATGAATCTCACAGTATTTGATGCAATGAATAAACCACTGTTTTGAATTTATAAAGAAAAATAAATACTAGGAGTACTTTCCAAAGAAGCATTAGATAAGTGCTTTAGTAGAAACATTCATTTATAAGAAACACATTTTAGTACTTCTCAGACAATCAATCTACCATTCTTGATCAGTTCAACCGATTTCAATACTAATGTACATGTAAGCAAAACAAATTTCAGTTTCCGATTACAAATTAGGATCCTCTCCTAATCTCAATTTCCATGAACTTTTAAAATCTAGAGAGGATTCTTCAATTTCACAAAAACAACCAAACAAATTAAAATTCAATTCTGTAATAATCAATTTAATTTCAACAAAAACACAAAACCCTAGTATACAAGAATTGACCAGAAAAAAGGTCATTTTCTATTAATTAACACGCTGGTGTACGCACCAGAATTTTAATTAACCTAATAAAATTCAATTTTCAAGTAAATCTTTAGAAAAATACAAAAAAAACTACATTCCTTATCAGTAATAATCATTTCATGTAAGCACATAATTGGCCAAAAAACGAATTCCTTTTTCGATGATCCTTTATGATGCTAATTTCAATTAATCTGATACAGTTCAGTCTTCAATAAAATAACTACCAAACAAATTCACATTCATTTCAAACAATCATTTAATTTTCGAACAAAAGAACCACATCTAAACACAGAACTGGCCAGAAACAAGGCCGTTGCCACTTTCCATTGACTAACACACCTAAATTCATTCCATTTCATTCAATTTCGAACTAAACAGATAAAATTCAATTCCAATTATATCAAAAAAAAACAAAAATTGCCCAGAAACGAGGTCGTTTTCCATGGAGTTAATTGTGGTGATCAGCATTTGCTCTTCAACCGTGACCTTCGCGGTCTGATCCTCCACCTCTGTTTCATTAAATTCGATTAAAAAAAAAAAAAAAAAAGAAGGTTACAATTCGAAGCCGATTTTGAAGCGTGAATGAGAGAAAGAGAGAGAGATAAAAAGATGTGAACCGTTCATTTGATAGCGTAAAGTCTTCATGTACTGTAAGTACTTCTCCATCGTCTCGATCTTCTTGCTGTAAATTGTAGATTCGGAGATATTAAACAAGAGAGACCGTTAGGTTTTTGAAATTGAAATGTGAATGCCGATTCAAATTTGTTGTTGGAAGGGAGGGTGACTGTAGCTATAGTCCGGTTGCGTGTATCATAAGTCAGTGTTTATATATTTTTTAAATTCGAAAAAAAAAAAAAAAATAACCAGTTATGAGTTAACGGTCTTTTTTTTTTTTTTTTTTGGGTTTTTCACATTTTAATTTGAGATACGAGAAAGTGGAAACAATTTATAAGTTTATGTTCCTTTTTTTTCTTTTTTCTTTTTTTTCTATTTAAACAACTTACAAGTTCAAGTCTTCCTTATTTTTAAACGATATTAACACTTACGTATAATATAATAACAAAAATCTCTTGAATTTAGAAATAAAATAAAAATTCCTCACCATTAATAAACTGTTAATGAACATTAAAATTTATACTATCGTGGGTAAGTAAATATTACTAAATTATTCTTCTATTATTTATTTTAACACCTAAAATTTAACAAAAAAATTATTTCTATTATTTTTTGAAACCTTTGGAGAATTTTGTCATTATATATTCCTCAAGGATAAATTCATTACTCTTTGAACTCAGTTTTTTATTTTTATCTTTTAATTTTTTAAAAATTAAAATACGATAAAAAATTTATTGTATATATTTTTTAAATTCAAAAAAAATAATAATAAGAGAACAATTAACAAGTTAACGGTCTTTTTGTTTTTTTTTTTTCAGTCTTTTATATTTTAATTTGAACAAAATTAAGATATAAGAAACAATTTATTTACAAGTTAATGGTTTTTTTTTCCTCAATTTTTTATTTTTTTATTTAAACAGTTTATAAGTTTTAAGTCTTTTTTTTAACACAACATTAACCTTTAAGATATAATATAATAACAAAAATCTCTTGAATTTATAAATAACAGAAATTCCTCACCACTAATAAACTGTTAATTAACATTAAAATTTATACTGTTGTGAATAAGTAAATATTATCAAATTATCCTCCAACTATTGATTTTAACACCTAAAATGATTCCTGTTAGTTTTGAAACCTTTGGAGAATTTTGTCATTATATATACCTCAAGGATAAATTCATTACTCTTTGAACTCAGTTTTTTATTTTAAAAAAAAATTAAAATATGATAAACAATTTATTGTATATATTTTTTAAATTCAAAAAAAAAAAAAAAAAAGAACAATTTACAAGTTAATGGTCTTTTTTTTTTTTTTTTGTTCGATTTTTTATATTTTAATTTGAACAAAATTAAGATATGAGAAACAATTTATCTACAAGTTAATGGTCTTTTTTTTCTCGATTTTTTTATTTAAACAATTTACAAGTTCTAAGTCTCTTCTTTTTTTTCAACACAACATTAACCCTTAAGATATGACACAATAAAAAAAATCTCTTGAATTTAATAAATAACAGAAATTTCATACCGCTAATAACTGTTAATGAATGTTAAAATGTATACTATTATAAGTTATTAAATATTACCAAATTATCCTCATACTATTTATTTTAACAGCTAAAATTTAACGAAAAAATTATTCCTATTATTTCTGAAACCTTAGGAGAATTTTGTCATTATATATCTTTCAGGGAACGTTTGTATCATATAATGTTTTATTATAGGGGGATGTTATATTAACGGAAAGATACATCACCTTAAAGATTATTGGGAATGTTTAAAAAATGTGTTTAGTTGGTTTGAATAAATTGATGAATAATATGTTTGGTTGGGAGAATAAATAGGTATGTATGTTTTATAGATTACTAAATTGCCCTCTTTTTTAAATATTAAAATAATATTATTTTTAGAATCATTTCTTTTAACCCTATACATTTGAAATTTTGCTAAAATTCCCCAACCATATAAAACTTTAATTTGTAGCGAAATCACCTCCACTTATCCCAAGCCCTTGTCGCCAGCCAGCCATCACCATCGGCCGCCACCGAAAGTCAACAGAATAGCACATAGCTAGTCGTATATGGCCGGTCGTGTGTCAGCAAAGCCATTTCCAACCATGGGTCACAAATCCATGGCTGTTTCACGACTAGATCTATGGTCATTTCACAGCCACAGATCTAGCCATGAAATGACTAGTTCTGTGGCCGTTTCATGGCCACATCTTTGGTCGTGAAAACGGCCAGATCTTTGGTTGTGAAAACGGCTAGATCTAGCCATTCCTAATTGGCCAAAAAAGGTCTTACTAGTGCACAATTGGCCAAATCCCACTGATTGTGCACCATTACAATGATTGACGCTAGAGGCCAACGGTGGTAAGCAAAGATCGGCGGTGGTCTTGGGTGGCAGGGTATATTTTGTTAACTTTTAAGTTTTTTTTTTTTTTATGGTTAGGGTGTTTTAGCTAATTTCTCATATATATAGGGGTTGGATAATTGTTATTTGGTAGACATTTGAGGGCAATTGTGTCAAAAATGATTTTTAATTAAGGGCAAAATAGGTATAAAAATCAGATTACCCTGTAATTTTTAATCCCAAGGCTAGGGGAGGGTATCAGATTACCCCCCACATTACCAGCAGTAAACACTATTTACAATAAAAGATTCCCGTAATATTTTATTACTTATAAACCAAACATCGGAATCTTGCAAAATAAACGAAGATTACCCCTGTTATTTTATATGCGCTCGATCCAAACGCACCCTATTAAATTATTATTATTATTATTTTTGAAGAGATGGAAGATGGGTTCAAACAATGGAAATAAAATAATGAATATTTGCAGTTTTTTATTTAGGAAATTTAGTTTAATCTTTTTAAACTACTGTTTCGTGTTTATAAGAGTTTGTGTAAGAACTAGGTTGCTAAAAGTTAAGTTAACTAGGGTTCCGGCCCATTAGCCTATAGTAGTCAATAAATAAGGAAATCAGAAACCTATTTTATTACATCTTCTATTAAGATCCTGAATCTTACTCAAACGAGGAAACCTAATATGATAAGAACAAGCAAACATCTTTCTTTCTTAATAGGGGATTATCTCCCAAAGTAGGACTCAGTGCCTTACCAGTATTCCAACATAACTCCCATAATCCTTCTTTCCCTTAGTTCTTATTATATCGCCTCTTTTAGCCTTGCTGACTTGAGCGTCAAAGTGCCTACAGCAGACACTACCCTGGTATTTTCCTTAAGCTTCACGCTTATCTCTTCGTGTGCGCAGGTCCAGCTGATTGTCAGTGACCTAAACCTCATAGGATCAAACCTCTTTCCCATGTAAGTAGATTTTTGCATCTACAGTTTGGCGCCCCCATGGGACCCTATCAATCATCTGCCAATGACGACTTGTAACATGAGAGAAGGCACGGAACTCCCTTCGACTGACATCGTTAATCATAAAGTTTTATCATGATAAGAAAAGTTTTTCTTTACTTTTCTTCATTTGTTTTATCGATTCACATGTCATATTATATCTATTCAACATATCATTATTTGTTTTATGCATATTATTTCTATTCAAAGTGTAATATGACCTTTTAAAATCAGAATTAATTCATATGTGGGTGCTCACCTCTTGACTCATATAATTATTCTTCTTTTTCCTTAGTTCTCTAACTGCTTCTATCTTTGCCTTATGCACTTTTTGCTTCTTAATGATAGCCAGACCCTTTTCCACCATTCTTGATATTCTGCCATAAAAAAATAAAATAAAACTCCTGTCCGGGCATCATAGCTATTTTTATCTGCCTCCAACTTATTCTCCACCAACAACACCAGTACAAAGCCCTCCGCCTCCAACTTATTCTGTTAGTAAACGATCCCATATACGCAACAGAAACAAAACAAAAATTAATATAGAGATCGTTTACATGAGCGAAGATCAAGGGTATAATTTTACAATTCATATTAAAATAAAATCTGCAGAAAAATAAATCTGAGTTTAAAGAAAACAAATGCACGTTGAAGGCTCCTCCAAATTTGTCAACGAATGTTTTGCTATCGATCCAAGTGTAGGATCGAACCCACGTAGTCCACACGAAGACAATCTCAAAAGAACTAAGGAGAGATTTGCTAGATCCTCCTTAGCCTTAAGAATCAAGAAGACAAATCAAATGAATTGATTTTTTGGGCAATATTGATTCTACCGTGGGAGTGTATTGAGAGGGGCTATTGTGTGTGTTTTTTCTTTTAAAAGAGAAAATCAATTGATTGAATAATCACACTTTTCTTTTTATAGTAAAATAATCAAGTTGCCCTAATCCCATACGGAATAGACTTGGACTCCAACCCAAACGCCCCATGTTGCCAAACACTCCCAATTTAATATTTTTATTTTTTTCCATCATTATCTCAGTTAAAATCAATTAATATATATTAACATTTAACAATAATGATAATATATTTAAATATGTGCGAACACACACTTAAACGTAATTTCACTTATTTAATTTTTCCAACAAATTAAATAAAGCCTAAGACCTCAGCAAATTTAATTGCACTGTGAAATTACCAAAATACCCTTTCACCTTAAAAGACGAAAACGCCCCTCTTTCTTCTTGGATCTTAAATTGTCTTTTATGTGTGTGACCCATAGGCTCCTTATCATATCGGCAGTGTATAGTATCGTGATTAACACCAATTAATCGTCTCACAAATACACAGACCAAGATTGGCCCCTAGCAAGGCATCATGGCCACCCGATAGATTCAGATTCAGCAAAGTAGCTACCTGTCAACGATTTGGTTACCATGCAATTCGATCCTTTCATCTTACATTATCTCGATGAGACAAAGGCATAGAAATAGTGTCAACCTTCGGTTACTCTCGATATTATGTATTCAGTTTTTGGACCAATGACCCGTATTATAAACTAGATAGAGCAACAACTCAATCCCACTGTGGCCACAGTTTTAGTGTCATTGCCATATACTGAATTGCGCCGTGAGATAACTTTCTCCCGTACTCGGGAGTGATGAATCCTCTGTCAATCCACCATCGTCTTGATACACTCCTTGATGTAGCCAATCACCACCGTATTGTGACTCACGAAAAGAAGCTGCGTTAGGCTAGTGTCAAACTACACCAATCGGTGCACAAGACACTCCGGTGATCTCAAGTCTAAGGATCACGTGCACCACTATTCGTTAGAGGATTTGTTCCATAGACACTAAGGTTACCATCCATATGGAATCCTCTGGTTGGTCAGTCCAGTGAACTTGCTGCAATGTAATCGCCTACAGCAAGCACCCATGTGTTGCACCAGGTTGTCACCAAACAACCTTGACAAGTGAGATCAGTCACTGTCTTTCGATAGGGTCGTTCAACACTATGATAGTTTTACCGTATTATTTGTGCCCTTACTTCAAAATAATACTAGAACTACAGACATTTCTAGAATGGCCACCATATATGCTCATAGGGTTCTCACTATCAAAATTTGAAACACTTGATACCCTCGTCACGGTTCTACCATTCTAAGGACATATATCAATACATATTGCAATAATAATGATTTACGCGATATAGAATAAAATGTCTTTTATTGATTAATGAACATTATTACAAAGAGTCAATTCTACAATAATTGATTGTCTCTAGGGCATCTACTCTAACATATTCTCCCCCACTAGCACCAGTACAAAGCCCTCTGCCTCTAACTTATTCTCCCCGAGTAGCACTAATTCAAAGCCCTCTGCTCTAACTTATTCTCCACCATTAGCACTAGTAAAAAGCCCTTCGCCTCCAACCCGTTATCTTCCTCTCAAAATTCCCCTTCGAAAATCAAAAAAATCCCAAGATCCTCAGCCTTCTTTTCTCTAAAATCTGAGCCACAAAATATCATCTGCAGTACTACAAAATACCCTGATAAACATTCGGTAGATGTAGTAAAAAAACAATTAGTTTAACCCAAATCCCCCAACATCTTTCAACAGCTGCTCGATCAAAGCAAGAAGCCAGACAACTTCTACTTGAACTTCAATAATTCATTTAGGAAAAAAGCCACTCTATGGTAGGACATAGTTGCCAATATCAGTTTTAATACTCAAAGCTAGTTTTTATAGAGCCCTTTATATATATTTCAAACTTCAAAAGTAGCAACACTTTTTCATGCCATTTAATGCACCTTGTTCCCAAAACACGACATGGCAAATTTTTTTTGAAAGGTGAGCATTCTATTCCTACCTTCTAAACAGTGAGCCCATATTCATGTGTTGTGCTCACATGCTCTGATACTCCTTAAAGTTTATTTGGAACTCTTTTTTTCTTTTCATTTGTTGAATTGAGTCAATGTTCCCACTCAGCTCGGTCTGCCAAGTTGGCATTAAATAAGCAACACATGAATATTCGTTTCAATTGGCTCTACAAGTCCCATTTGGCCTACTGAGTGGATTCAAGCAAGGATATATTCATGTTGCCTGAGAACATGGTATCAGAACAATTGGTTGTATTACTGTACGATTCTTAACATTGGTAACCGGTTCGAGTTTACGGGAGACAAGAAGCAATCAAAAGCTTGAATAAATATAGAAGATTTTGATGCAATAATATGCAATAGTGGAAGTGAACTATATTACTGGAGGAGATACGGTGGTGATTTGGACTACAAAGCCCATGTAGAATACAAATGGCACGGTGAGAATGAGAGATCAATGGTGATTAGGCTTGCAAGGACAGAACATGTAGCTCGGGTTGATGACATTGCGAGAACGTGGATGCGTGCGGTTCCAGGATGCTAGTCTTGCAACAAAAAACTAGGAGCCAATGTAAGATTTTTATGACAATGTTCAAAAATACGTATAAATTAAATTGAGGGTAATACCTTGACAGATGCATTTTTTGGGAACAAAACTAAGGGACGAATTTAACATACAAATGGCGGACTAAGAGTAGTAGATGACCTTCGCCGAAGGTGCGGATGAGAGGATTCCGATGCAACCTTGTCTACACACATGCGGGCATCAAGGTTAAACGTGGTACCACTATTTGCATCAAGAAAACAAGCTCTAAGGTTCGACTTCTTTTCACTGCATATCATAATATTGTACAAAATCATCAAATAAGACCAAGACCAATCATCTGTAGTAAAGTGAAAATTGAAATCTCCGATGCGTTTGTGTTGCTACCATGTTCCGTGCGGTATCTATCAATCAAGTGGGGAATTGATCTTTCAAAAACAGAGTGTTTGTGTGAGATAGAAGACACAGACTATGAAAACCTCTTGGCCGGCCTCCAAAAGACGTAATTGTAAGAGGCACCGTGGAATGTAGCAGTGAGAAACTTCTTCATGGTGAAGAGAGTTCTAAAACAGAAGATTCAATTCCACAAGACAGCCCAAACATTGCCATACGAAGGGTAGTTATGAAGCCCACGATATCTTTGTAGCTCTGAAGGTTCTTGAGATCAAGTGATTATGATCTTTACCATATTTTCCTTTAAGTGTTTATATTCTCATTGTTAATGCAAAAGCACGGATATAAGTACTATACATACAAGAATATACATCTCAACTTGTGAGATATTTCAATTGTACAAGTACAACAAAATACTAAATATAGAATAATGTGGAATGTAAATTTGTATACATGGCATAATTTCCTTATTAAAATCTTAAAAACAATCTAAAATAACATTTCGAAATACTCTATAAGCAAAAGATGTCATAATTGTAAAATGCTACTCAAAACAATTGAACTAGATCCGAGCTAACAACTAAAGTCATTTATCATATAATCCCTTCGCAGTATAAGTTCTAAAGATCAATTCCTAGTTTTGTTTCGCATTTGATTACCTGTCAACTACGAATTTGTTTCTTCAGCCTTTTGAGTTCTCTAAGTTTCATTGCTATTATACTTTTCTAAAATTAAAGATTCACTTCCACCTTGTATTCCTCTCCACAATCGCATTTCAGCACATAGGAAAGTCCCTATAACAAGCAGAAGCATCAATTAGAATATGATAGTTTGATATAGAAAAAGTAATCACACGTTTACTATAATTCGGAATTACTTTTAGCAAATGAAGGCAAAAACTTTCCCAACCGTAATTGAGTTTGACAACCATGAGCAACAAAACCCCACTGTATTAAGAGTTTCATTTTAGCCACCAACTGAGGACCTTTTCTTTTTAAACCTTGCTTTGGTCGAAAACCAAAGGCCATTTCAGGTTTTGATCAAGTAAATCCTAAAATACTTTAGTTTCTGTATGATAAAGAAAAAGCTACCAACTCTATTTACCTTGACTTGCTCAATTTGGTCCTTTAGGCATTCCCAAAACTCAGATTCTCCAGCCTTATCTGATAGAAGATCTGCGTGTTCCTCTTCCAAGGTCTTTATATCCATTGCCAACATCTTTGGCTATAGTTACCAATATTTAAAATAAGAAGCCCATAATTAGTTTCTACATACGAGTATATGAAATAGAAAACTAAGAGCCACCACTCACCATTCAACTACTATCCAAAAGATATGGATGTTGAACAATATTTCTATTGGGCAACCTGATCTCTCCACAGAAAAACATTATATTTGGCCAATAGTTGATTTCATTCTATAGTGATAATCTGTGCACAAGCCCAAGGCCAATCACATGAAAACATTTACATGATACTGGTTAGAGAACTAACCTTCAATTTGTTTGCCCTGCACTTCACTTGCTCAAAGGAATCATTCATCTAAAAACACGTCCAAAATTAGCGAATGAATATAAGGGATTGATAAAATTAAAAACAACAGCATACAAATAGTTTCCTGTGAAGAATTAGATCCACTTGACTAGGAACCAGATGTATTGACACAGTCACATGTAAGTCTTACACCATTGGGAAAAGCAAAAAACATTTAAGCTTCAGAAGAAATTTTCCCAATAAGGAAGGTAAACCGAAATGCAAAAACAGTCAAAACATTAATTGAAGAAGCACTTTCATCCACTCTCAAGACAATTAGTTTTAGGTACCTAAACTTATAAATAGATTCAATCCAAGATAATCAAGTGACTTACGTTAGCGTCACAAATTTTAAATTGAATTTACTCAATGAACATCAATGTTTTACATGCTACACTTGGAATTCATACTCTGATCTACAATCAGACAAATAAGAAAACAGCTTTTCACTTGATGATATACTTTACAAACAATGAATGGAAGTAAAAAAATGTAACTTTTGGCATTAGCCAAGACTGGAGAAAAAAATTTAGTGAATTGAAATTAAATTGAAGCAATAAACTCTTTGTACACATATAAACTACAAGATTAAGTTACCCGAGCCCCGATTGGGAATTAGTCTCATACCTTTGGGTGCGGGGACATCTCGAGGTTTTCACCCCAAAAGAAAAAAAAAAAAAAGTTACTGAAATCGAGAAATGGTCTATCTACCAAATAGGAAAAGACACATACATTCAGTGAAAAGCTTGCTTAAGTAACCTTTTTGTTCTCCTGAACAAGTTTTAATGTCTTCTGTGCAATTTCGTCAAGCTTGTCTTTAGCAGAAACCAAATTGGCCATCAAGGTCTCCCTAGCTTCACTGCTCTGTTATCCCAAATATTAATTAAAAATTGCAACACCGTATATCAAATGATATCAATAGAAGTTATTTACCTTATTGTCCATGAAGTTATTGTTATCAATGCCGCATTTCCCTCCAGGAAAAGTTAAATAAGATGAAAAGAATTACAGTTCAGGTCAGAGTTATCAGTTTAAATAGACCACCACTCATCATGAGAACATCTTGCAATTTTGAGTTAGCTCTTTGTGATAAAATTCTGTAAACAAGACAGGATCTTCCCTTATTTCTCCTTCTCATGTATGTCACAACTCAGTATCATATATATAAGATTTTGAGCTTAGAAATCATATGAGCCTTCCCTCTCTATAATGCACACCTGCATTTTGTTGTACAGTTACCAAGTTCTTAGGCGAGGCCCAAACTTGGAAGTGTTTAAATAAACATTGTTCTCTAAAAGCCTACATTTTCAGTAAATGGTCCTCAACAGACATCCCCTACGGCTCATGGAGGAGAAAAGTCTTGCCCCTTAAATATGAACAAACCTCCCTAGCTGTCCCTACCACTGGTAATTCAGATCTTTCATTAAGGGATGTTTGATGAACTTTGCAAAAATAATGATAACTACCCAAATTTCTGACGAGATTTTAAGCTTGCTGATTGAAATTGACACATAAGTAATGCAAAGGTCTTTCCAAAATATTCGCTCACTGTAAAGCAACCAGCAAACAATTGTAATATTAACATTCATCTTCTGGATTAAGGGAAATTTTGGTATATTGATATACAAATATTCAATGTCAAAGTGTTTATCATTGGACTTGTTTTAACATAGTAAGTTTCAAGGTAGAAGGTAGACAAACAATTAGGAAAGAGGGAAAATGCATCTGCATAAAGCGTGTGCCTATGTGAGTGAATAAAAAACTAAAAGTCCACAACAACTTAACATTTGCTCAGGAAAATTGTATCAAATCCCAAATCACCAGTTCATGGCTAAAGCCAGCTTGTTCCTTAACTTTTACCTTTGACCTGAATGATTTCTAATCATTAGAATTGCACAAACTTGATAATCTTAAAAGTGTTATCTATACGCTATAGTGAAAAGTAGAATAGATGATAGCAATACAAAAGAAACCATAAAACCCTATTCACAGTTACATGATTATGAATTTGCAGTTAAAATTAAAATTGCGTTGCAACAAAAATACATCAAGAGGTTGAAGACAATAGCAAGATCTAAATATCTTTAGTACACTAGAAATACAAAATTAGGTTGGATGTTGTGCCAACCTTTAACCATACAAGAGACTACATAAACAGAAGGCATTTCTAAATTACCACAAATTGATCATGCCTATATATACAGGCTCACTTCTCAATTTTTTTTTTTTTTTTTTTTTCCCCCTCTCCTCCCTGGCCAGGAAAGAGGCATGCATTAAAGAGAGATGTATCTTTAAGGATGTGTCTACTACCACATCTTCAACTGTGAGACATTATTCCCACACCCATCATCACTCAAGCAATTCCAATTATCAAGGAAGTGGTATAATCTGAACAAGAAGCTCTTAGAGCAATACAGAAAGATATCCAACAAGGAAAACTGAAGACCTTTGTTACCTTCAGCTAGTCAGTGAGAACACATTGGATCCTAAAGACTAGATGCACAATCAATTTATCATAAACATGGAGAGTCAATATCTTCATTCCTTCTATTTCTCTTATTTGGAGCACATACATTTATCTTGAAGAGAAATTAAAAAAGAGGTAAATCAATGAAGTTAACAAAAGATTTAGCAAATGAATACCGATTTATGCTCAGTCATTTCTCTAGTCCTGTCAAATTCGAACCAGTCCTACATAAAATATGAAAGAGAACATCATCTGCAACTTAAAATTTTGAAAATAGAACAGTGGATTCAGATGAAGAGGCTCATGAAATATAGCCTGCTGTTGCTTTAATTTCAACTTGACATCCTCTGCAGCTTGAGTATAGTAAGCTCTGTTGTAGTTTAAGAAATTATGGCAATAACTATCCATAGCATTCAGTGAACTTAATCAATGCAATATATTCTTAAATATTACCTCTTCTCTGCTATTTTTTTAGATGAGCTAACTCTTGCTTGTTGCATAAGCTCCATTGTCTGCGCATTTAGAAGAACAATGATGAATCAAGAATATACACCCTGAGATTGAAGAAACATATTCTTCAACAACCCATTTCCCATAGTAAAGAAGAATACATACAGAAACAGGAAATCCCCACAATCAGATATTATAGGATTATGGCAAGTTAGGGTAGCAACAAAAATATTATCAGAACATAAGATCTATTCCAGCCCATAAATTATTTTATAGTATACAACATGAAAGATAGTTGTGCGGGAGTTTCTATCAGTATGTCTGGCTCTTCAATTGTGTAAAACTTCTAGCCCAAACGTTTTACCAAGCAAGTATGGCAATAAAATAAAAGAAAGTGCACCATCCGACAACAGTAGTTCTTATCAATTCAGGTTTACCGTGCAGGTGTTCTCGTTCATGCAAGTAAGCTACTCAAGGGTGAAAAAAAGGAAAAAGAAAATGTCCCATAACAGGGATATTGTAGGCTTCCAACTAGAGGGTCATTCCAACTCCCGCACAAAGACACACAAAAATGATCTCACCTGGTTAAGGGTGGAAGAATCAGACTCCAGAGAAGCAATTTTTCTCTGTTTTGCCAATATTTGTGCACATATCTGACCCTTTTCCTTGTTCATCTTCTCAGCTTCTTCTCTCAGTAACTTTGTGTCAGACTTTGCTGCAAAAATAGTGGGAAACAGTTCAGCCAATCAAAGCAGCTACTATAAAGAACTAAATCATAAATACAATTGTTCCCACAACTCTATAAATGGATTGAACCTACATAAATGTATCAAAATCATCCGAAAAATTGTATCATGTGGATATTAGAGGTAAAAGGCCTTTGAAAACAAATTCAAATTTCTAATATCACTGAAAAAATTGTCCTAAATTTGCAGTGTACACAAAAAACTTTAAAGTACTAATTAATGGAGACATCAAACTCAAGGTAATCCACATGAACATGCACAAAGAAATGATTATTATTCCAGATAAGTTTTAGAGTGCTTTCAATAGCAGCACCTAATTAGCAAAAGAACTTTTGTTAATCTACAATAGCACTCTGAAATTCATCCACTCTTTTCCAAAGCAAAGCAAAAGGCAAAAGGTTTTCAAATCGCTTAATTTTCTGTTAATGACCATATGAACAAGATTGATGTCATAAAAGCACAAAAAAAAAAAAAAAATTGGCCAGAAACGAGGTAGTTTTCCATGGAGTTAATTGTGGTGATCAGCATTTGCTCTTCAACCATGACTTTCACGGTCTGATCCTCCACCTCTGTTTCATTAAATTCGATTAAAAAAAAAAAATAAAAAAAAAAGGTTGCAATTCGAAGCCGATTTTGAAGCGTGAATGAGAGAAAGAGAGACAGATAAAGCCCAAACATTGCCATGTGGAGGGAAGTTATGAAGCCCATGATATCTCTACAGCTCTGAAGGTTCTTGAGATCAAGTGATTATGATCTTTACTATATTTTCCTTTAAGTGTTTATATTCTAATCATTAATGCAAAAGCAAGGATATAAGTATTATACATACAACTTGTGAGATATTTCAATTGTACAAGTACAATAAAATACTAAATATCGAATAATGTGGAATGTAAATTTGTGTACATGGCATAATTTCCTTATTAAAATCTTAAAAACAATCTGAAATAACATTCCAGAAATATAAGCAAAAGATGTCATAACTGTAAAATGCTAGACCAACCATATGATACAAGAGGTATAGTTTTATTTGCAGATGGTATGGCAAAACTTACCATTTCATCATATTAAAAGCATCATCATGAAGTATTCTTTCAATATTAACAACAATAGATGAAGCAGTACTGTTTCTGCAAATATACTACTCAAAACAATTGAACTAGATCCGAGCTAACAACTAAAGTCATTTATCATATAATCCCTTCGTAGTATAAGTTCTAAGGATCAATTCCTAGTTTTGTTTCGCATTTGATTACCTGTCAACTACGAATTTGTTTCTTCAGCCTTTTGAGTTGTCTAAGTTTCATTGCTATTATACTTTTCTAAAATTAAAGATTCACTTCCACCTTGTATTCCTCTCCACAATCGCATTTCAGCACATAGGAAAGTCCCTATAACAAGCAGAAGCATCAATTAGAATATGATAGTTTGATATAGAAAAAGTAATCACACGTTTACTATAATTAGGAATTACTTTAGCAAATGGAAGGCAAAAACTTTCCCAACCGTAATTGAGTTTGACAACCATGAGCAACAAAACCCCACTGTATTAAGAGTTTCATTTTAGCCACCAACTGAGGACCTTTTCTTTTTAAACATTGCTTCGGTCGAAAACCAAAGGCCATTTCAGGTTTTGATCAAGTAAATCCTAAAATACTTTAGTTTCTGTATGATAAAGAAAAAGCTACCAACTGTATTTACCTTGACTTGCTCAATTTGGTCCTTTAGGCATTCCCAAAACTCAGATTCTCCAGCCTTATCTGATAGAAGATCTGCGTGTTCCTCTTCCAAGGTCTTTATATCCATTGCCAACATCTCTGGCTATAGTTACCAATATTTAAAATAAGAAGCCAATAATTAGTTTCTATATACGAGTATAGGAAATAGAAAACTAAGAGCCACCACTCACCGCTCAACTACTATCCAAAAGATATGGATGTTGAACAATATTTCTATTGGGCAACCTGATCTCTCCGCAAAGAAAAACATTATATTTGGCCAATAGTTGATTTCATTCTATAGTGATAATCTGTGCACAAGCTTAAGGCCAATCACATGAAAACATTTACATGATACTGGTTAGAGAACTAACCTTCAATTTGTTTGCCCTGCCCTTCACTTGCTCAAAGGAATCGTTTGTCTAAAAACACGTCCAAGATTAGCGAATGAATATAGGGGATTGATAAAATTAAAAACAACAGCATACAAATAGTTTCTTGTGAAGAATTAGATCCACTTGACTAGGAACCAGATGTATTGACACAGTCACATGTAAGTCTTACACCACTGGGAAAAGCAAAAAACATTTAAGCTTCAAAAGAAATTTTCCCAATAAGGAAGGTAAACTGAAATGCAAAATCAATCAGTCAAAACATTAATTCAAGAAGCACTTTCATCCACTCTCAAGACAATTAGTTTTAGGTACCTAAACTTATAAATAGATTCAATCCAAGATAATCAAGTGACTTACGTTAGCGTCACAAATTTTAAATTGAATTTACTCAATGAACATCAATGTTTTACATGCTACACTTGGAATTCATACTCTGATCTACAGTCAGACAAATAAGAAAACAGCTTTTCACTTGATGATAGACTTTACAAACGATGACCGGAAGTAAAAAATGTAACTTTTGGCATTAGCCAAGACTGGAGACAAAAATTTAGCAAATTGAAATTAAATCAAAGCAATAAACTCTTTCTACACATATAAACTACAAGATTAAGTTACCCGAGCCCCGATCGGGAATTAGTCTCATACCTTTGGATGTGGGGACATCTCGAGGCTTTCACCCAAAAAAAAAAAAAAATTACTGAAATTGAGACATGTTCCATCTACCAAATAGGAAAAGACATATACATTCAGTTAAAACCTTGGTTAAGTAACCTTTTTGTTCTCCTGAACAAGTTTTAATGTCTTCTGTGCAATTTCGTCAAGCTTGTCTTTAGCAGAAACCAAATTGGCCATCAAGGTCTCCCTAGCTTCACTGCTCTGTTATCCCAAAAATTAATTAAAAATTGCAACACCGTATATCTAATGATATTAATAAAAGTTATTTACCTTATTGTCCATGAAGTTATTGTTATCAAAGCCGCACTTCCCTGCAGGAGAAGGTAAATAAGATGAAAAGAATAATATTGTTTCTGATTAATAAATTTTATGCATCAATGACTAAAGTTCAGGTCAGAGTTATCAGTTTAAATACACCACCGCTCATCATAAGAACATCTTGCAATTTTGAGTTAGCTCTTTGTGATAAGATTCTGTAAACAAGACAGGATCTTCCCTTATTTCTCTTTCTCATGTATGTCACAACTCGGTATCATATATATAAGATTTTGAGCTTAGAAATCATATGAGCCTTCCCCCTCTATAATGCACACCTGCATTTTGTTGAACAGTTACCAAGTTCTTAGGCGAGGCCCAAACTTGGAAGTGTTTAAATAAACATTGTTCTCTAAAAGCCTACATTTTCAGTAAAAGGTCCTCAATAGACATCCCCTACCGCTCATGGAGGAGAAAAGTCTTGCCCCTTAAATACGAACAAACCTACCTAGCTGTCCCTACCACTGGTAATTCAGATCTTTCATTAAGGGATGTTTGATGAACTTTGCAAAAATAATGAAAAGCATGATAACAACCCAAGTTTCTGACTAGATTTTAAGCCTGCTGATTGAAATTGACACATAAGTAATGCAAAGGTCTTTCAAAAATATTCGCTCACTGTAAAGCAACCAGCAAACAATTGTAATATTAACATTCACCTTCTGGATTAAGGGAAATTTTATTATATTGATATACAAATATTCAATGTCAAAGTTGTCAAAGTATTTATCATTGGACATTTTTTAACATAGTAAGTTTGAAGGTAGACAAACAATTAGGAAAGAGGGAAAATGCATCTGCATAAAGCGTGTGCCTATGTGTGCGAAAAAAAAACTAAAAGTCATCAACAACTTAACATTTGCTCGGGAAAATTGTATCAAATCTCAAATCACCAGTTCATGGCTAAAGCCAACTTGTTCCTTAAAATCAAGTACCTTAATTTTCAGCCATTTGCTCATCACTCTTACCTTTGACCTGAATGATTTCTAATCATTAGAATTGCACAAACTTCATAATCTTAAAAGTTTTATCTATACGCTATAGTGAAAAGTAGAATAGATGATAGCAATACCGAAGAAACCATAAAACCCTATTCACAGTTACATGATTATGAATTTGCAGTTAAAATTAAAATTGCATTGCAACAAAAATACATAAAGAGGTTGAAGACAATAGCAAGATCTAAATATCTTTAGTACACTAGAAATACAAAATTAGGTGGATGTGGCACCAACCTTTAAGCATACAAGAGACTACATAAACAGAAGGGATTTCTAAATTACAAAATTGATCATGCATATATATACGCTCACTTCTCCTCTTTTTTCCCCCCTCTCCTTTGTGGCCAGGAAAGAGGCATGCATTAAAGAGAGATGTATCTTTAAGGATGTGTGTCTACTACCACATCTTCAACTGTGCGACATTATTCCCAAACCCATTATCACCACTCAAGCAATTCCAATTATCAAGGAAGTGGTATAATCGGAACAAGAAGCTCTTAGAGCAATACCGAAAAATATCCAACAAGGAAAACTGAAGACCTTTGTTACCTTCAGCTAGTCAGTGAGAACACGTTGGATCCTAAAGACTAGATGCACAATCAATTTATCATAAACATGGAGAGTCAATATCTTCATTCCTTATATTTCTCTTATTTGGAGCACATACATTTATCTCGAAGAGAAATTAAAAAAGATGTAAATCAATGAAGTTAACAAAAGATTTAGCAAATGAATACCGATTTATGGTCAGTCATTTCTCTAGTCCTGTCAAATTTGAACCAGTCCTGCATAAAATATGAAAGAGACCATTATCTGCAAGTTAAAATTTTGAAAATACAACAGTGGATTCAGATGAAGAGGCTCATGAAATATAGCCTGCTGTTGCTTTAATTTCAACTTGACATCCTCTGCAGCTTGAGTATAGTAAGCTCTGTTGTAGTTTAAGAAATTATGGCAATAACTATCCATAGCATTCAGTGAACTTAATCAATGCAATATATTCTTAAATATTACCTCTTCTCTGCTATTTTTTTAGATGAGCTAACTCTTGCTTGTTGCATAAGCTCCATTGTCTGCGCATTTAGAAGAACAATGATGAATCAAGAATATACACCCTGAGATTGAATAAACATATTCTTCAACAACCCATTTCCCATAGTAAAGAAGAATACATACAGAAACAGGAATTCCCCACAATCAGATATTATAGGATTATGGCATTAGGGTAGCAACAAAAATATTATCAGAACATAAGATCTATTCCAGCCCATGAATTATTTTATAGTATACAACATGAAAGATAGTTGCGCAGGAGTTTCTATCAGTATGTCTAGCTCTTCAATTGTGTAAAACTTCTAGCCCAAACGTTTTACTGAGCAAGTATGGCAATAAAATATAAGAAAGTGCACCATCCGACAACAGAAGTTCTTATCA
This sequence comes from Pistacia integerrima, assembly GCA_026225825.1. Lineage (NCBI taxonomy): Eukaryota > Viridiplantae > Streptophyta > Magnoliopsida > Sapindales > Anacardiaceae > Pistacia > Pistacia integerrima. The sequence continues at coordinate 19,354,005 of CM047750.1, read as the reverse complement.
ATTCAGATTTACTGTGCAGGTGTTCTTGTACATGCAAGTTAGCTACTCAAGGGTGAAAAAAAGGAAAAAGAAAATGTCCCATAACAGGGATATTGTAGGCTTCCAACTAGAGGGTCATTCCAGCTCCCCCACAAAGACACACAAAAATAGATCTCACCTGGTTAAGGGTGGACGAATCAGACTCCAGAGAAGCAATTTTTCTCTGTTTTGCCGATATTTGTGCACATATCTGACCCTTTCCCTTGTTCATCTTCTCAGCTTCTTCTCTCAGTAACTTTGTGTCAGACTTTGCTGCAAAAATAGTGGGAAACAGTTCAGCCAATCAAAGCAGCTACTATAAAGAACTAAATCATAAATACAATTGTTTCCACAACTCTATAAATGGATTGAACCTACATAAATGTATCAAAATCATCCGAAAAATTGTATCATGTGGATATTAGAGGTAAAAGGCCTCTGAAAGAAAATTCAAATTTCTAATATCACTGAAAAAAATGTCCTAAATTTGCAGTGTACACAAAAAACTTTAAAGTACTAATTAATGGAGACATCAAACTCAAGGTAATCCACATGAACATGCACAAAGAAATGATTATTATTCCAGATAAGTTTTAGAGTGCTTTCAATAGCAGCACCTAATTAGCAAAAGAACTTTTGTTAATCTACAATAGCACTCTGAAATTCATCCACTCTATTCCAAAGCAAAACAAAAGGTAAAAGGTTTTCAAATCACTTAATTTTCAGTTAATGACCATATGAACAAGATTGATGCCAAGGTAGATAACAACTAGAGCCCCAAAAATACCTATACTAGACTCTTTTAATTTTCTGTTAAGGCAACGTAACAAAACAACCTAAGGATGCATTCCGATGTAACTGTGGTGCAGCTAGAGAAATTTACAGGATTTGATTGAAAGGATAAAAGTCTTTTTAAAATCAAATTTATTTAATAAAAAAAAAAAAAAATACACGCACACACTCACACTCACACACAAAGTGTACTAATTGAAGAACCTTTTTAAGTGTTTCTGAAAAAAACACTTTTTGGATGAAAAAATAAAACTTTATATTAAGAGCAGTTTCATGTGCTTTTACTCAAACAAAATTTTTTTCTACAAAGGCCATCCTAGACACACCCATATACAATTATTTGATGCAATGAATAAACCACTCTTTTGAATTTATAAAGCAAAATAAATACTAGGAGTACTTTCCAAAGAAGCATTAGATAAGTGCTTTAGTAGAAACATTCATTTATAAGAAACACATTTTAGTACTTCTCAGACAATCAATCTACCATTCTTGATCAGTTCAACCGATTTCAATACTAATATACATGTAATCACCAGAATTTTCAATTAAGAAAAACAAATTTCAGTTTCCGATTACAAATTAGGATCCTCTCCTAATCTCAGTTTCCATGAACTTTTAAAATCTAGAGAGGATTCTTCAATTTCACAAAAACAACCAAACAAATTAAAATTCATTTCTGTAATAATCAATTTATTTTCAACAAAAACACAAAACCCTAGTACAGAAGAATTGACCAGAAACAAGGTCATTTTCTATTAATTAACACACTGGTATACGCACCAGAATTTTAATTAACCTAATAAATTCAATTTTCAAGTAAATATTTAGAAAAATACGAACAAACTACATTCCTTATCAGTAATAATCATTTCATGTAAGCACAGAATTGGCCAAAAAACGAATTCGTCTTTAAAAAATCCTTTATGATACTAATTTCAATTAATCTGATACAGTTCAGTCTTCAATAAAATAACTACCAAACAAATTCACATTCATTTCAAACAATCATTTAATTTTCGAACAAAAGAACCACATCTAAACACAGCACTGGCCAGAAACAAGGCCGTTTCCATTGACTAACACACCTAAATTCCTTCCATTTCATTCAATTTCGAACTAAACAGATAAAATTCAGTTCCAAGTATATCATAAAAGCACCAAAAAAAAAAACACAAATTGACCAGAAACGAGGTCGTTTTCCATGGAGTTAATTGTGGTGATCAGCATTTGCTCTTCAACCGTGACCTTCGCGGTCTGATCCTCCACCTCTGTTTCATTAAGTTCAATTAAAAAAAAAGGTTACAATTCGAAGCCGATTTTGAAGCGTGAATGAGAGAGAGAGAGATAAAGAGATGTGAACAGTTCATTTGACAGCGTAAAGTCTTCATGTACTGTAAGTACTCCTCTATCGTCTCGATCTTCTTGCTGTAAATTGTAGATTCGGAGATATTAAACAAGAGAGACCGTTAGGTTTTTGAAATTGAAATGTGAATGTCGATTCAAATTTGTTGGAAGGAAGGGAGGGCAACTGTAGCCATACTCCGGTTGTGTGTATCATAAGTCAGTGGTCATTTATTGTATATATTTTTTAAATTCGGAAAAAAAAAAAAACAAATAATAACAATTTATAAGTTAACGGTATTTTTTTTCGGTTTTTTACATTTTAATTTGAAAAATTAAGATACGAGAAACTAGAGAGAATTTATAAGTTTATGGTACTTTTTTTTTTTTTTTTTAATTTAAATAACTTACAAGTTCAAATCTTTCTTATTTTTAAACGACATTAATGCCTAAGTATAATATAATAACAGAAATCTTTTGAATTTAAAAAAAATAAAAATTCCTCACCATTAATAAACTGTTAATGAACATTAAAATTAATACTGTTATGAGTTAATAAATATTACCAAATTATCTTTCTACTATTTATTCTAACACCTAAAATTTAATAAAAAAAATTATTTCTGTTATTTTTGAAACCTTTGAAGAATTTTGTCATTATATATACCTCAAAGATAAATTCATTACTCTTTGAACTCAGTTTTTCATTTTTATCTTTTAATTTTTTTAAAACTTAAAATATTATAAAAAATTTATTGTATATATTTTTTAAATTCGAAAAAAATAAGAGAACAATTTACAAGTTAACGGTCTTTTTGTTTTTTTGTTCGGTTTTTTATATTTTAATTTGAACAAAATTAAGATACAAGAAACAATTTATTTACAAGTTAATGGTCTTTTTTTCCTCAATTTTTTAATTTTTTTATTTAAACAATTTATAAGTTTTAAGTCCTTTTTTTTAACACAACATTAACCCTTAAGATATAATACAATAACAAAAATCTCTTGAATTTATAAATAACAGAAATTCTTCACCACTAATAAACTATTAATGAACGTTAAAATTTATACTATTGTGAATAAGTAAATATTACCAATTATCCTCTTACTTTTAATTCTAACACCTAAAATTTAACACAAAAATCATTCCTGTTATTTTTTAAACCTTTGGAGAATCCTGTGATTATATATACCTCAAGGATAAATTCATTACTCTTTGAACTCAGTTTTTTATTTTTATCTTTTAATTTTAAAAAAATTAAAATACGGTAAACAATTTATTGTATATATTTTTTAAATTTGAAAAAAAAGAACAATTTAAAAGTTAACGATCTTTTTTTTTTTGTTTTGGTTCAATTTTTGATATTTTAATTTGAACAAAATTAAGACATGAGAAACAATTTATCTACAAGTTAATGGTCTTTTTTTTTCTCGATTTTTTTATTTAAACAATTTACAAGTTCTAAGTCTTTTTTTTTTTTTTTCAACACAACATTAACCCTTAAGATATGATACAATGACAAAAATCTCTTGAATTTAATAAATAACAAAAATTTCATACCGCTAATAAACTATTAATGAATGTTAAAATTTATACTGTTATGAGTTATTAAATATTACCAAATTATCCTCCTACTATTTATTTTAACACCTAAAATTTAACGAAAAAATTATTCCTATTATTTTTGAAACCTTAGGAGAATTTTGTAATTATATATCTTTCAGGGAACGTTTGAATCATATAATGTTTTATTATACATAATGCTAAAATATGCTAGACTCACAAGTTTAACTTGAGTCTATCATTTAACTATATAGTTTAATAGTTTAATTAAAACACGCTAGACCATACTAGACAGTGCTTGACTTGATAGTCCAGCGAATTCCAGCTATTTTTGTCCTTGTTATTTTCATTATGGCAATTAAGTTAAGTTATATGATTTTATAGTTAAATATTCAGTAAAACCTCTATATAGGAATAAATTTTATATAGTCATAAAAAATTTAATTCCCAATTTGGAATAGTTATAAATAAGAATAAACTTCATATTGTACTAAGTTATAATTTTTCTAAATCTTGTCTTAAGGAAAGTTGCCTCCACATAGTAATAATTATTTGTATACTACAAAAATATATATACTATATTACATTCAAGATTTAAGATAAACTTAAATAATTATCTAAAATTGTTTAGGATAATTATTTATATTTTATAGTTATTATCACACCTTTTAACTTGCAGGTACATTGTTCAGTAGCATAGACATCTTTTTGTTAAAGTCAAAATATTTCTTGCTTTTAAATATGTTTACAGCTTCTTGACATGAAACTTTTTATATTTTCATACAATCATTCTCATGATTATTTTCATTCTCTTCTTATCTAATTATAGCAATGATTTATTTTTCAGTTAAAGCATGCATAATTTGTTGCTCATTTAGATAATTGAGGAAAATATTAATATATATTCGATTAGTGTAGTGAAATTGTCAAATTTGATCACTCAATTCTACAACGACTTCTTGATTCTCTTCATCTATTTCATTTATAACTTGCAATTCATCGATATCAGAGTCCTAATTTTGAAATTCTTAAAAGAATTAGAAATTGTTTGTGGTTTCACATCAGTTGCCCATACATCAACTGCATTTACAATTACGTTAAGTACACTTGTCTTTACTGATTCCAAAACACGATGTTCTATATGTTTAAAAAATAAGCAATTGAATCGTTGAATTGAAATCCTAATACTATTAAAACATAAATTAAAATCCTAATATTGTATTACTAAAATAAGAAATTTTTGTAACTGTACCTCTATTAAATTATAACATTCTTATAGTAATAAAATTAGTTAGTTCCATAATTATAACTATAGAGAGGTTTTACTGTATCATTTAAACATTTTTAGAATTAAGATTAGTAAAGATAACTATATTTGGGAATATTTCAAAAAATTAAAAGAAAATGTTAAATAGAATAAAGGTGTATTTAGAATTTATAATGTTGGTTTTAATAATTTTTAGGAAGATTGATAATGCGGATTTCAAATTCATTATTGAAATCTCAATTTTAATTTTGAATTCATAAATTTAATTTAATTTAAATTTCTATTTCTATTATTGTTCTTGTTCTATTTATTATTCAGATTCTAATTCTAATTCCAATTCCAATTCTTATTTTATTTTATATTCCTATTTTAATTCTCATTTTTATTTCAATTTTAATTCCTTTTTCGATTCTCATTTTTATTCCAATTCCTACTCTTATCCAGATTTATATTCTCATTTTCATTGACATTATTAGTCCTATTCCTATATCCCTTTTTTTCCTATTCTACTTTCCTTCCCAGATTTTATTCATATTCCAGTTTTTATTGTTGTTTCTATTTCTATTCCGATTTGTAATTGTATATCAGTTTCTATTTCAATTTTCATTTCTATTATTGTTCTTATTTTATTTCTATTCCTATTTTTATTTTTATTTTATTTTAGTCTCTATTCGTATTTCAATACTTATTTTTATTCCGATATCTATTTCTCTTCCCTTTGTTATTTCTGTTCTAGTTTCCATTTCTACTCTTATTCCAGTTCCCTTCCTATACTTATTCCTGTTTCTATTGCTATTCTTAGTTCTTATTCTTATCCCAAATTCTATTTGTATTCGTATTCCAGTTTCTATTGCTATTGCTATTTTTCAATTTCAATTTAAAAAAGTAACCGTTAGTAATGTTCTTAATTGTATTTTAACCTAAACACGTGATTTATACATTTTATGGGTCTTTGTTAAATCAAATTCAAAGGATTACTGTATTTTTGTTCAAAATCAAAACGGTAACAATCATTTCCACGAAATCATCTTAACAAATAATTGATGGAGCCTCTATCGGTTCGCAGGCTGTAGTCTCTCTCGTCTCTTTCAACTGCATTGCTGTAGTCTCTCTCGTCTCTGTCAACTGCATTGCTGTCGTCTCTCTTGTAATTTTTTTTAATTTCTTGGGAATTCGAAATTGATTTCACTAATCAATGTTTTCTTACCGTCTTTGTATAAGTTGAAGTTCTTGATGATCTCAGCCACCTTCAACATTTATGGGATACTAAAGTGGTGAAGTTCATAAATAGCGGAATGAGTTAACACTTAACAGGTGGAGATGCCTTAGAGAGAAGTTCCTTTTATAAATCGGTTTGTACCATTGATGGTGTTATTGTTCCTTCTTTTCTTTTGCTGTTTACTTTTTATTTGTTATCACTGTATTTCTACTTTTATTATTCTATCATTTTGTTAGACTATATCTTTGATTTTTTTTAGTTGTTTTTATTATCTTTTTTGTTGGATGAATCTAGATATTGTGAAATTTTACTTTTAAGGGACTCTGCTACTCGGTTCAGCTACAAAGAAAAAATTATCCGGACTCATTGATTAAACACTGATCGTTTAGGGTAAAGTCTGTTGTGTTTTGTTCTTGTCTCTGTGCCTTTAATTTGATTCAGGAACAGGCAATTTATGCACTTGATATATTTAATTAGCTTTGTGATTGAAGTTAAATATCGTTTTTAATCATCTTTAAATAGATTCTCTGCTTGTTCTGCTCTTCACCTCATGATCCTTCGCTTATCAGGTTCGGTTCTCATTTTGTCTTTTGTTGTTTTATTTGGTGGGTTGGTGTTTTATTATTATTACTATTTTATCTGATAATTTGCTTTTTCTACAGTTATTTTGCACAATTTGACTAGCTCATCAAAGTTTGTGACCCAAGTTTTCTGTGGAGGTACCTCATAATTTGTGTTTTTGTTCTGATTGCTTGATTATACCAACTTTCAGCATGTTAAAATTGGAATTGCCTGTGTGGTGGGTAACCACTGGTTCAAATCCTAAATGGTGATAATGGTTGTGTATTATTCATGTGTGCATGGACATGACTAGGTCACGATTTCCCCATTTCAATTTATCACCTAAAATGTATCCAAGTATTAACATTGTGATTTAAATTAATTATTGCACTTCCATTGGTTACTGATTTGATTAACGAATGTGGATTTTTTTCTGTAAATGGTACTCAAATAATTATGTCCTGCCAGTTTTGTGAGGGTACAACTCTATGCAGGCTGTTCCATCGTTCATTAGAAGGATTGAAGGTGAGCCTGGTCTTTGTGAGGGTACAACTGCATGTATGCTGTTCCATTGTTCTTTAGAAGGATTGAAGGTGAGCCTGGTCTATAGGCATGCATAAATCTGGATTCAGGAGTCAAATTCAGTCCATGATTCTTCTGCAGAGTAGGCATGTGTGAAAAATCTAAAGACACAGGGCAGGTAAAATGATCTATCATATGTGTCGGTATAACAATTTAGTTTTCCTTATTTATGTCATGTGATATTCTTAACATTACCATGTCTTGTTCCTATTTCCTTGATGCATCTGCCTTGTTTTATGTATTAACTGATGTTGTGTTGTTCACGCAATTCCTCTTGCATTGTTGCTTTTCAACAAGCAATTAAAGACACCGTGAATTATAGTTCAAGACTTCTTGAAACAAATTTTTTTTTTTTTCTAGTTGATTTTTCTTTCTTTTCTTTTTTTCCCATGTTTTCCTTATTTATGTGATTTTTTATTGGACATTTTGGAATACGGGGAATTGGTTAGTTTTTGCACAGTGCTATACTAGCAATATTGATGTATTGCATACTGGATTTTTATTCTCTTAATCGTTTAAATTCTTCTACTCTTTTTTATTGTGTTCATTTGGTTTGCTGATTGGATGCTTGACTATATGTGGAGGTGGTAAGCATGAGATATGATTTGTGGAGTACAACTGGGAGAACCTGATAACATTATATTGTGGTTGAGCCTTTTGGTACACCTTGAACACTTGTTGCATAACTATTGTTTTTGCCTCGGTTTGAACTTGTTGTCAATTTGATGTTTATATTGTTCTTGAGCCTTATGACAATTTCCTTAAACTTCTGCATTGTTAAAAGCAATAGTTGAGCCATTTGTATGATATTGCTTTGATTTGTTTTTGAGAGTCTTGGCAAAAGGGAAGGCTGTGAATGGTTTTCATGTTTGATGTCCTCCTGTTTCGGAAGCCTTTGATGATCTTGGAAATGCTATAAAGGTATTTCTTGCCATGCAGTTATTCTTTATTTTATTTTATTTTTTTTCACCTGAAGCTTTCTTAGCTAAAGTAAAACTTGATCTCCCAATTGCAGCAGTTTCTGTAAAAATTATCTTAGCTTCTGCTGTAGAATTTATTCAATTTTCTTGGTGATAATTTGCTTTCTGCCTTCTTCTCGAGCTATGTTCTATCACCCAAAGATTCTGCAGTGATGAATATGCAACCTACCCTGATAAAAAGTCTCTTAGGTATAGTTGTATGTCCTTAAGTTCCAAAAATGGCTCCTCGCCAACATTACTGAGCAACCATACAAGAGAAGGAACCTATTCTCTTTTGCCTCCAATTTGTGCCACAGCTTCCAATATCATATCTAATTGTTAGATCTTCATTGTGGTTTAATTAGTATATTAATTAAGTATTGAATTTGTTGATTTTGTAAGGCAATTTTTTGGCAGTGTAACTTGTGAGCTTTTCACTTGTTGAAAGCGCAGGATCTTTTGTAGATGTCACAAGGAATGCTGAAACTAGTATTGAAATTGAGGTAGTGTAATGTTATTTTACTGTCTTTAATTCAATGTTTAACTCTCAATAATGGACTTCTTGACTGTAAAAATTACATGTGTTTGCAAGGTTGAAAGAAAACCATTTTGGAGCTCCCTGATGCCTGATGAGATCCTGACCTGCAACTTTATCAAATACACTACAATCTAGATACAGTTCCAATCCCAAACACAATCTAAACAAGGAATCTTTATATAATGGCAGCAAAACAGTACATCCGAAATATGACATCCAGACTCTGTTCAATCAACAATCAACAATTGAGAATCTAGCAAATAAAGCTAAGAACAAAAGAGAAAACAAAATGATAAGACTGAACTTCGAGGGTCACTCACCTCCCTTCCCAATCCTTAAACAACTTTCTCAATACCCTCCATTTTCCCTTCTTCCCCTTTTATTCTCTCCTAGTATCTAAGTTTTACTCCTAACATAATTTCTCTCTCTCTAATCTCCATAGGCCACCTGTCCCTTCATAACAAATTCTTCTAACCTCCTAATTGTCAATTATTCCCTTGCTTTTTACTCCACTTCTTCCTACAGTAAACCTTTCCCCTTGGTTACTCATCATTACCCTCCCCAAGTAGAACCACCTTGTCCTTAAGGTGGAATGAAGGAAACTAGCTGAGAATAGTGTCAAAATCTTCCCAAGTATTTTCAAAGGAAGGTAAATCTTTCCATTGAATCAGCACCTCCCACTGTCCATTTAGGAGTTTCCTTTTCTGGAGAACAGCTTCAGGTTCAAGTTGTAGAATAAGGTCTTCATTGAGGCCTGCTGCTAAAGGTTGACTATTGGTGATAGGGAACATAGCTTTTTTAAGTTGCGACACATGAAAGACGTCATGAATACGTGCCGAGGATGGCAGTGCCAGCCTATATGTGAATGCCCCAATTTTTGCCGTGATAACAAATGGACCATAAAACCGTGGACTAAGCTTCTCATTATATCGACGGGCTAGGGACCTTAATCTATATGGCTGTAACTTTAAGTACACAGATTCCCCTACCTCAAAAGTAACTTCTCGGCGATGACTATCTATGAAAGTTTTCATGCGATGTTGGGCCTTAAGGAGATGGTCTTTTAACTCGTCAAGAACCCTCAGTTCTTATTCTTTGAGTTCTTGGTCAACTTCGTTGACAACAGAAGTGTGGTCTGAATAATGTAACACTGTTGGGGCTTCTCGACCATAAAGAGCCTTAAAAGGACACATGCCGATGGAGCAGTTATAAATAGTGTTGAACCAAAATTCTGCCCATGGAACCCATTTTGGCCATGAACGGGGTTGACCATTGACAAAACATCTGAGATACGTTTCCAAGCAACGGTTTACAACCTCTGTCTGACCATCCGTCTGTGGGTGGTATGCCGAACTCATGTGTAATTGGGTCCCTGATTGTTTAAACAGTTCACTCCAAAAGTTACTCATGAAGACTCTATCCCGATCGGAAACAATGGTACGAGGGAACCCGTGTAGTCGAACCACCTTTTTGATAAACAAATCGGTGACTATTTTGGCTGTGTAGGGATGTTTGAGGGTTAAAAAGTGACTATAGTTAGTCAAACGATCTACTATGACCAAAATTGTATCAACCCCCTTAGCTTTCGGCAACCCCATGATGAAATCCATAGATACGTCTTCCCATACTTGGGTAGGAATCGACAGCTGCTGAAGCAAACCCGCTGGACTCATGCCATCATACTTATTTTGTTGGCAAACCGGGCAAGCAGGCACAAATGCTTTGATATCATGCTTCATCCCTTCCCAAAATACCACACTTGTTAGCCGTTTATATGTCTGAAAGAAGCCCGAATGGCATTACCACAAACTCATAATGCCCTTCATGTGTTCGGAAGGCAGTTTTGTGTGTATCCTCTGGGTTCACTAGGATTTGGTGATAACCGGAATTCAAATCAAGTTTCGAAAACACTGTCGCGTCTGCCAATTCATCAAATAATTCATCAATGGCTGGAATGGGAAACTTGTCCGGGATGGTTACTTGGTTAACTGCCCTATAATCCACGCAGAATCTCCACCCTTTATCTTTTTTTCTAACCAACAAAACCGGACTTGAGAAGGGGCTAATACTGGGTTTAATAATTCCCGACGCCAACATTTCTTTGACGAGACGTTCGATTTCGTTCTTCTGATAGTAAGGGTACCGATAAGGCTGCAAGTTAGGTGGTTGAGCCCTTGGAACTAACTGAATTGCGTGGTCTCTGGACCTGGCAGGTGGTAACCCGGGAAAAGTGGCTCAAACACTTGACTAAATATCTGTAACACTTCCATTACCCGATCATCCACATCCCCACTGTCATCACTCTGTTTTTGAATCTGACCAAACTCTATCAAACACCCTTGTCCCTCAGTCCGTAAAGCCTTGATCATAGCCTTGAGCGAAACCATGGCCTTATTCAGAGATGGGTCCCCACGCAGACATACAATCTGATCGTCCAGCTTAAATCTCATGATCTGCTTCCTCCAATCTGTGGTGGTTTCCCCTAACGTTTCCAACCATGCAATTCCCAGAACAGCATCCGCACTGCTCATATCAAATGGAAAAAAATTCTGAATAATCGTTATACCTTGTAGCTCCATACAAACATTTTTACATTCCTCATCACATCTCACGCTATATCCATCACCTACTTTGACCCCAAAAGACTGAGTTCCCATCACAGAAATTCCCAAGCCTGTAACCACCTTTGAACTAATAAAATTGTGGGAAGCCCCACTATCAATCAATACCATTAGTTCCTTACCTTGGATTCTTCCTTTGAGTTTCATTGCTTTTGGGCCATGAATCCCCACCACCGAGCTCAGAGAAAGCTCAACTTGTTCCTATCGTTGCTCTATTTTAGCTTCTACAGACTCCCCACCACCAATTGGGTCTGAATCATTCTCCTCTTCATCCACTAAAATGATCTGAAATTGCTTCTCACTACGTTTATGACCAAACGAGAACTTACCATCACATCTTAAGCAAAGCCCTTTCTCCTTTTTCCTTTGGATCTCTGCGTCGGCCATTTTTCGAAATGGGAATTCTCTTCTCTGGAAGTTAGGTCGTTCATAGGGGCGAAAATTCGATGGGTTGTAGTCGCGACTAGAGAACTGCGTCGACGAGCCTTGTACTGACGTTTCCGACGATCGTCGTCTGAAGTTGGAAGATTGGTGTGATTTTAGGGATTCAAACGTGTTAGGGAATTTTGTGTTTAGGTGATTTTCGAATCTGTTCGTGTTAGGGAATTTTGGGTTTGAGCTGTTTTCAATTTGGGTCAAGTTAGGGCTATCCAATCGGGTCGTGGGTTTGGGTCTGGGTCCATTTAAAGGTCTAAGCCCCGTAATACGTGTGGGTTTAATTGTTCCCATTTGGGCCTCCTCTATTGCTTGATTCCTTTCTTCAATTCGTTGGGCTAGATCTATTATTTGCATTAAGGTTGTGGGCTGGGCTAAACGTACTTCAGCCCTTATTTCAATTTTCAATCCATTGATAAAAGCGGCCTGTAGTATCTCTTCCTTCTCCCCTACCAGCAATGCCGCGACAGCTTCAAATTGATGTCGAAACTCCATAATTGAACCAGTCTGCTTCATGGCCATTAATGACTCATACGGGTTGAGCTCTTGAGACCCACTGAATCTTTGAAGTAGTGCCAGTTTAAACATAGGCCTATGAACTTGTCGGAGCTCTGGATTCCATCCACTGGAACCAATTAATTGCTTCACCCTCCATACAAACAGCTGCTGCTGTCATTTTTCCTTCCTCATTTTTTCCATTGAGGTGGAAGTAGCGCTCTACTCTAAAGATCCATCCGTAAGGATCTTCACCGAAGAATATCGGCATTTCCAAGTTCCTTCTTGTCACTTCATTACGGTTTTGGTTACTGTTGCGAGACCCGTTTGCTCCATTTGTATTCTCTTCCTGATGAGACCGAAGATTTTCCGATGAATGCATCTCAGTTATCCCTGCTTCTTCCTCATCCTTTCTTCGCACCCATGACTGTATCTCAACCAAACATTCTCGAATGGTACCCATCTCAACTCCTAACTTCGTAACTTCTTTTTCCACGTTATCAATTCTAGACTCCATTCTTGTCAAGACCATACCCCATAACTCAATGCTCTGATACCACTTGATGAGATCCTGACCTGCAACTTTATCAAATACACTACAATCCAGATATAGTTCCAATCCCAAACACAATCAAAACAAGGAATCTCTATATTAATGGCAAAGAAACAAGACATCCGAAATATGACATCCAGGACTGCTTCAATCAACAATCAACAATTGAGAATCCAACAAATAAAGCTAAGAACAAAAGAAAAGAAAACAAAATGATAAGGCGAACTTCGAGGGTCACCTCCACCTCCCTTCCCGTCCTTAAACAACTTTCTCAATACCCTCCCTTTTCCCTTCTTCCCCTTTTATTCTCTCTTGGTATCTAAGTTTTACTCCTAACAGAATTTCTCTCTCTCCAATCTCTATAGGCCACCTGTCCCTTCATAACAAATTCTTCTAACCTCCTAACTGTCAATTATTCCCTTGCTTTTTACTCCACTTCTTCCTACAGTAAACCTTTCCCCTTAGTTGCTCATCAATGTCGTGGCAGAAAGTGTCAATGGTCACATTTACTTTTCATGGACCTTAATTAATGTTATGGAAAAGCATTTTTTTTCATTGAAAGCTTTTTTTTCTCTAATGTATTTTTGCATCCAGGGCTTATCTTTGTTGTGACTTTGTGAATACATACATAATATTTCTGCTTTGGCTCAACATTGCGTGCATAGTATAGTGTTGGAGTTTTTATTTCACCAAATTGTGAACAGATGCTTAGATCGAGATAGTAATTGTGCAATACTAAAGTATTTCCTTCTAGTTTTCTGAGGGTTCAATCGTAAATATCTTTGTATTGTTGTCCTTTAGAAGGATTAAAGGTGAGTCCAGTCCTTGTAACTTATGCATGCATAAGATTGGGTTAATTTTGTCAAAGCCGGGTTCATGATTCTTCATGGACTAGGTGTCTATGAGGAATTAAAACACCTAGGAGAGGAAACAAGTCATCGGCATTCAATTTCCAAATCATGAACTGATAGGGTTTGACATGGTGTTAAAATTCGGATAGAAGGTAATTTGGAGCCGGATGATAGTTTGTACAATGTTTCGGATTAGGTTTACCAAAGACTCACTAAATAGGTTGTTTGTTATTGAACTTGGGGCTCAAAAGATGCAGTCTCTGAAGGTAGTTAGCACTCTGATATTTATCTTATTGTTTTTTGTTTTCTAAAATTACATCTTAGTTTAGTGGTTTTTTAGTGATTGTCCTGTAGTAGCTATGTTGAAGTGCAAGCTTTTGATCCCTCTCAACTAGCGGTAAGGTTATTAATACACCTTTTTTTTGGTCTTCTTGAAAAACTAATGTTCATCATGTTGAATTGTATGACGTACTCTAATAGCTTGACACATCAATGTTATATCTGTATTGCTTTAATTTTGCACAATTTTTGTTCTACTATCATAAACCTTGAGATAACCTTGAAGTTTTTGTTGTTAGAACTTAGAAGAGTTATTTGAAGTATCTGTGATAGGAAGAAGTTGTCTCAATGATGATTATGGATAAGAATTAGTTGCTTTGCCTAAATATTGCATGCTAGTGTAGTGTTAAGAGTTTTCACTAACACCTTTCATGTGAGATATTCAAATAAGTATGTCCTGCCGGTACAAATGTTTGTATGCTGTCCCATTGTTCTTTAGAAGGATTGTAGGTGAGTTTGGTCTCTAGGCATGCATAAATCTTGGTTCAGGAGTGAAATTCGGTTCATGATTCTTTTGCAGAGTAGGCATGTGTTAAGAATCTAAAGACCTGGGGAGAGAAAATAATCCATCATATGTGTAACAATTTAGTTTTCCTTATTTGTGTCATGTGATATTCTTAACATTACCATGTATTGTTCCTATTTCCTTGAAGCATCTGCCTTGTTTTATGTAGTAACTAATGTTGTGTCGTTCACGCAATCCCTCTTGCATTGTTGCTTTTCAACAAGTAATTAGAGACTCTGTGAATTATAGTTCAAGTCTTCTTGAAACAGTTCTTTTTTCTGGTTGATGTTTCTTTCTTTTCTTTTTTCCCCATGTTTTCCTTATTTATGTGATTTTTTATAGGATATTTTGGAATACGAGGAGTTGGTTAGTTTTTACACAGTGCTATACTAGCAATATTGATGTATTGCATCTTTGGATTTTTGTTCTCTTAACCGTTTAAATTCTTCTACTCTTTTTGATTGTGTTCATTTGGTTTGCTGATTGGATGCTTGACCATATGTGGAGGTGGTAAGCATGCGATATGATTTGTGGAGTACAACTAGGAGAACCTGGTAACATTATATTGTGGTTGAGCCATGGGGAAGTGTAGACTTTTGGTACACCTTGAACACTTGTTGCACAACTATTGTTATTGCCTCTGTTCGAACTTCTTGTCAATTTGATGATTATATTGTTCTTGAGCCTTATGATAATTTCCTTTAACTTCGTCATTGTTAAAAGCAATAGTTAAGCCATTTGTATGATATTGCTTTCAGATTTGTTTTTGAGAGTCTTGGCAAAAGGGAAGCTGTGAATGATTTTCAGGTTTGATGTCCTCTTATTTCGAAAGCCTTTGATGATCTTGGAAGTGAAATAAAGGTATTTCTTGCCATGCAGTTATCCTTTATTATTTTTTTGTTTTCACCTGAAACTTTCTTAGTTGAAGTAAAATTTGATCTCCCAAGTGTAGCAATTTCTGTAAAAATTATGTTAGCTTGCTGTAAAAATTATGTTAGCTTCTGCTGTAAAAATTACCTGTGTGCAAGGTTGAAAGAAAACAATTTTAGTGCTCCCGGATGCTATAGCGGAAAGCGTCAACGGTCACATTTACTTTTCAGCCCCGTGAAAAAAAGCCAGCCCTTAAGCCAAAAGAGCAGGAAAATATGGGAAAGAGCACATCAAAAGTGTCCTCCACTTGGGCGGACAAGGTTAGAGTGACAGAGGTCGGGTCCCATTTCACCCTTGAAGCTGTGGACCTTGATATTAAGGATGACATCTTACATATACCGGATGATGTTATTGATGACAATGATGTTGAAGGGCTTCGCTGTATTGTGGGTTATTTCGGGGTATTCTATGCCATTTCATCTTTGTCCTCAATTGCTTTCCGTGCATGGGAAGCTGCAGGGTTGGAAGATGTTATGTCCACAGGTACTGGCTTCTATATTTTCAGATTTAGGGATGAGGATGCGGTGCATTCAATCCTTGAGAGAGGGTCGTAGATGTTTGGGGGGAAGTGTATTATTCTGCAACAATGGCATGCTCAGTTTACTTTTGATAAAAGCCGCATCTCTAGAGTTCTGGTATGGGCTCGTTTGCATGGTTTGCCTTATCCTTTGTGATCCCACAAAGGACTCTGCATGGTTTCCTCTATGTTAGGTCGACCGTTGTCTAGTGATAAGATAACATCAGAGCAGACCCGTTTGGATTATGCTCGGGTATGTGTTGAGCTAGATGCTACAAAGCCTTTGAGACGTCATATTGAATTTCAGTGTCGGTTATCTGCAGAGCCTATTCAGATTACAGTGGAATATGAGTGGACCCCTAAGGGGTGCCCTAAATGCTGTGTTTTTGGTCATGTTTGTCACCAGCCAGAGGTACCTACTGCAGCCATAGCTCAGGGTAAGAATAAGATAGTTACTAGTTTCTAGAAGGCACCAGGGAAAGCAGTTCAATCCGAGAACTATGAGCCTTTGAATCAGCCAACCACTATTGATCCCATTAGGGAGAGAGACCGGGGGATGAAGAGGGATGTTTTAGTGCCATCTACGTTTTAGTTCCGAGTACAGTTAGAGTTGGGGATGTTTCTTTGGCTTTGGTCCCGTATCAGCGGACTGTTCGTGCTAGCAGAGGTGAATTTTCTGGCTCTGAATTGGGGTCGGAACCTGATTCCCCTTTTCCTATTGAGGATGAGCAGGGACCGTATTATGGGATTTACAAATTGCACAGAAAACACTCAGTCCTTTATGAGTTCTAGGAGTAGGCAATCTACCTCTTCCAACAGGTTTGCCTCGCTTGTTTTGCATAGTGACGATCTCCAGACACCAGATGCCACCTTATCTGGATCAGTTTCCTTGCCACCCCTGGCAAAGGGGATAGGTCGGGGAAAGTTGGGGCTTCGGCTCAAGTGATTTCTTAGCTTGTTTCTATCCCAATTCCAATGATAGAGAGTTGGAATATTAGAGGCCTTAACGGCTTCTCGAAACAACGCGCTGTGCGGAATTGGATTTCTGACTCTTCTTTGGGTTTGATTGGTTTGTTGGAGACTAAGGTTGAGCAGTCTCATTTACAGTCAGTGGTCTCGTCTGTTTGTCCTTCGTGGCAGTTTTTATCGAATGCGACAGATTCTATTGCTTGCCGTGTTCTGGTATGTTAGGACTCTTCTCTTTACTTTGTGCATAGTCTTCATTGCTCTCTTCAGGAGATTACTTGCAGGGTTACTCATGTTTCTGAGGGGTTCTCATTTGGGATAACTTTTGTGTATGGTTCTAATGACCCTGGGAATCGCCGCAATCTGTGGGATTTCCTTAGGCCTCAGTCGGTAGTGTTTGATTCAGAGGGGCTCTCGTGGCTTGTGTTGGGTGATTTTAATGCCATCTTGGGAGCCTCTGCCAGAGTGGGTGGTGATCCTGAGTGGTATGGTTATATGGATGATTTTGGCCAATGTATCCATGATGCTGAGTTGATTGGGGTTCCTTTTACTGGGCTTCGGTATACTTGGCATAACGGTCAACAAGGCGATGGGTTTATTTTACGGAAGCTCGATTGGGTCTTTGCATCAATTTCTTGGTTCCTTGATCGACTAAGCACAGTTTCAGAGTTTCGACCTCGAGATGTTTCAGATCATAGCTCTATTATCATCCGGTTTGGTCCCCGCCGTGGCAAGGTACCATCCCTTTTTAAATTTCTAAATTTTTGGGCTGATCATGCAAGTTTTAGGGATATTGTTCAGGCAGTTTGGGACGAGCCTATTGTAGGCAATCCTATGTTCCGTCTTATGCAGAAATTGGGGTTAGTGAAACGGAAGCTAAAAGCTTTACATATTAGGGTTTCTAGTCATATCTCCAGCAGGGTAATTGAGGCTCGGGCTCGGTGGGCAGCAGCCCAGGGGAAATTTGGATCGGGACCCCTTTTCTACTGAGTGTATCTCTGAGGAGAGGAACCTTGCCAACTAGTATTTCAGTCTTTGTCGAGATGAGGAGGCTTTCTTTAAGCAGCGGTCTCGTGTTCAGTGGTTGCACTTAGGGGATCAGAATACTAAGTTCTTTTATAAGTCGTTGATCCATAAGCAGGTTCGAAACTGCATCCACGGTTTGACTGATGGGAATGGTACACATATTACTGATAGTCAGGGTTTAGGGCATTTGGCGGTGGGTTTTTTTTTAGGATCTTCTTACTGCCCCTAGTCGACCGTAGATTGCAGAGGCTTCCGGGTATTTTTCTGGCCTCATTTCTCCTGATATGATTTCTCTATTGACTACTCTTATCACTGATGATGAGATTAGGATTGCTTTATTTTTTATCCCGGATGATAAATCCCTCGGCCCGGATGGATTCACACCTTTGTTTTTTAAGCGGGCATGGGATATTATTGGTGTACGATTTCGAGGGGATGCAGTGAGACATTTTTTTGCTACTAATGAAATGCCAAGATGTGTTAATGCCACCAGGATTGCTTTGGTTCCTAAGGTGGAGAGCCCGAGTCGTATGACAGACTTTAGGCCGATATCTTGTTGTAATGTACTTTACAAGTGCATTACTAAGGTGATTGTGAATCGATTTAAAGTTGTGCTTCCAGATATTATTGGGGTTTCCCAGTCAGCTTTTGTCCCGGGTAGAAGGATTTCTGATAATATTCTACTGACTCAAGAGCTTTTGCGAAATTATCATCTTAGGGGTACTTCACCTCGATGTGCCCTTAAAGTTGATATTCGGAAAGCTTTTGATACTGTGAGTTGGGAGTTCATCCTTTTGGGATTGCGTACTGTAGGTTTTCCTGAACGTATGGTGAGGTGGATCATGACATGTATCTCTACACCGAATTTCTCTTGCCCTGAACGGAGAGCTTCACGGATTTTTAGGTCCTCCCGGGGTGTGCGGCAGGGGGACCCTCTTTCTCCTTACCTTTTTGTGTTGGCTATGGAGGGGTTAGCTGGTATTTTTAGGGAAACCTCTCACAGCCTTGGTTTTCATTATCATTGGAGATGTAGGCAAGCAGCTATTACTCATTTGTGTTTTGCAGATGATTTGATGGTGTTTTGTAAAGCAGATGCTTCCTCTGTTAGCTTGATCAAATCGGCCTTGGATTATTTTGCTAAGGTTTCTGGATTAGTTACTAATGTAGAGAAGAGCAGTTGTTTCTTTCTAGAGTTACAGATGAGGAGCAGATTGGGTTACAGTCTATCATGGGTTTCCAGTTGGGCCAGTTATCGGTAAGATATCTAGGGGTTCCTCTAATCTCTACCCACCTTCGACACTCTGATTGTAGGCCTCTGTTGGAGCGAATTCTCTCTCGGATTAGGCTATGGACGTCGGCATCTTTGACCTATACATGCCGACTACAGTTGATAAAGTCGGTACTTTTCTCCATACAGGTTTATTGGTCCTCCATGTTTCTTTTGCCGGCAGCTACAGTTAGATGGATTGAGAGTATTTTGGCCTCATTTCTTTGGAAGGGTACTTCTCTGTCCCATTCTGGTGCTAAGGTTGCATGGTCTTCTGTTTGCTATCCATTGACGGAGGGTGGCCTGGGGATTAAAAGGATCCAAGATTGGAATAGGGCGACTATTCTCAAACACGTTTGGAGGCTACTTACTGATAGATCTTCTATATGGTCTTCTTGGGCCCATTCGGTTCTCCTCCGTGGTCGATCCTTTTGGCATATCCGAGTTACTCCTGGGGCTTCATGGGCTTGGAGGAAGATTTTACTTAGCAGGGTTTGGTGCTAGGGTCTTATTGTGACTTGTATTGGAGATGGTAGGGATACCATGTTATGGAGAGATCACTGGCTTCCGCAGGGTCCTTTGTGTGACTTGCTCCCTTTTAGAACCTTGACTTCCACTGGGTTGTCGTGGGATGCTCGGGTTTTAGACATTATTCGGGATGGTTTGTGGGACTTTCCTTCGGGCAGTTTAGACCTTTAGCATATCTGGGACTCATTACAGTGCAGCCTTCAGCGAGTCATCCTGACCATCTTGTGTGGAAGGGCCATCCATCTGGACGGTTCTCTATTGATTCAGCCTGGAATGTTTGCGAGACAAACGAGATGTGAACTCGATTCATCATCTCTTGTGGTTTCCCGGGCATATTCCACGTCACTCTTTCATTCTCTAGCTCGCTTCTCTTGGTCGGCTTCACACCATGGATCGGCTCAGCTCTCATGGTGTCATTACGTCCTCCCGATGTGTTTTGTGCAGATCAGCTATAGAGACCCATGACCATTTGTTTTTCAGCTGTTACTTTTCCAGTTATGTTTGGCAGGAGGTCACTACTTAGGGGACGCTTTCTACATGGCCTACCCTCTCCTGGCTCCCTCTGCTTCAGTGGGCTAGTTTGCATCTTCGACGAAAAGGTGACTTTAGCCACTTTCTTTCCCGGTTAGTCCTTTCAGCCACAGTTTATTTCCTTTGGTTTGAACGGAATAATCACGTGTTTCGTCAGCATTGTAGCTCCCGCAGAGATATTGTCTTAGCTATTTGTGATCTAGTTCGGGTCAAGATTTTGGGTCTAGCACCTAAGTACGAGATCTCGCCTCAGCTCCGTGTGATATGGCATCTTTCTTACTAGCTTTGTAAGGAACCTGCATGCTCTTTTGTGTCGGTTTGTGACTTTGTGTTTGTGGTGAGCTCTTTTTTGCGTTTGTGTGTGCTCTTTATCTTTGGTTTGTGGCTTTTTTATTTACGGCATCTTCTTGCTTTGTGGGGAGCTCGGTGCTCTCTTTTCTTTGTTCATGACTTTGTGGGTTTTCCCACGAGTTCTTATTGTGATTATCGATCATCCTCTTGGGGAGGGGTATGCCCCTCGTATTTGTATATTTTTTTGTCTTTTATACATACTTACCTTATCCAAAAAAAAGTTATGGGAAGGCATTTTTTTTCATCAAAGCATTTTTTCTCTTAATGTTTTTTTGCATCCAGGCTTGTGCTTTGACTTTGTGAATCCATACATAATATTTTTTCAGCTTTGGCTCAACATTGGATGCCTAGTGTAGTATTGGAGTCTTCCCTGCACCAAATTGTTAATGATGCTCAAATGAGACGGTAATAGTGTAGTACTCAAGTATTTCTGCCGGTTTTACGAGGGTTCAACCAGTAAATATTATCTTGTTGTCCTTTAGAAGGGTTGAAGGTGAGTCCGATCCTTATAACTTGTGCATGCATAAGACTGGGTTAATTTTGTCAAACTAGGTTCATGATTCTTCAGTGGACTAGGTGTCTATGAGGAATTAAAATACCTAGGAGAGGAAACAAAGCATCAGCTTTCAATTTCCAAGTCGTAAACCTGTCCGGGTTTGACATGGTGTTAAAATTCTGGATAGAAGGTAATTTGGAGCTAGATATAGTCCGTACCATGTTTGAATCAGGGTTTACCAAAGACTCACTAAAGAGGTGATTGTTATTGAACTTGAGGCTCAAAAGATGCGGTCTCTAAAAAGATGCCGCCTCCGAAGGTAGTTAGCACTCGATATTTATCTTAACTATGGTGCTTTTTCTTTTCTAAAATTACATCTTAATTTAGTTGCTTTTTAGTGACTGCCCTGTTGTAGCCATGTTGAAGTGCAAGCTTTTGATCCCACTCAACTAGTGGTAAGGTTATTAATATACCTTTTTTTTGGTCTTCTTGACAAACTAATGTTCATTATGTTGAATTGTGTGACATACTCTAATAGCTTTGCACATCAATGTTATATCTGTATTGGTTTAATTTTGCATAATTTTCGTTCTACTATCATAAACCTTGAGATAGACTTGAAGTTTTTGTTGTTAGAACTTAGAAGAGTTATTTGAAATATCTGTGATAGGAAGGAGTTGTCTCAATGATGATTATGGATGAGAATTAGTTGCTTTGCCTGAATATTGCATGCTAGTGTAGTGTTAGAGTTTTCAATGACACCTTTTCTATAAATAGATATTCAAATAAGTATGTCTTGCTGGTACAAATGTTTGTATGCTGTCCCATTGTTTTTTAGAAGGATTGTAGGTGAGTTTGGTCTCTAGGCATGCACAAATCTGGGTTCAGGAGTGAAATTCGGTTCATGATTCTTCTGCATAGTAGGGATGTGTGAAGAATCTAAAGACCTAGGGAGAGAAAATAATCCATCATATGTGTAACAATTTAGTTTTCCTTATTTGTGTCATGTGTTATTCTTAACATTACCATGTATTGTTCCTATTTCCTTGAAGCATCTGCCTTGTTTTATTTATTAACTGATGTTGTGTCGTTCACGCAATTCCTCTTGCATTGTTTCTTTTCAACAAGCAATTAGAGACTCTGTGAATTATAGTTCAAGTCTTCTTGAAACAGTTCTTTTTACTGGTTGATGTTTCTTTCTTTTCTTTTTTTCCCATGTTTTCCTTATTTATGTGATTTTTTATTGGATGTTTTGGAATACAGGGAGTTGGTTAGTTTTTACACAGTGCTATACTAGCAAAATTAATGTATTGCATACTGGATTTTTTTTCTCTTAATCGTTTAAATTCTTCTACTCTTTTTTATTGTGTCCATTTGGTTTGCTGATTGGATGCTTGACCATATATGGAGGTGGTAAGCATGAGATATTATTTGTGGAGTACAACTGGGAGAACCTGGCAACATTATAGTGTGCTCGAGCCATGGGGAAGTGCAGAGTTCCGGTACACCTTGAGCACTTGTTGCACAACTATTGTTATTGCCTTTGTTTGAACTTGTTGTCAATTTAATGTTTATATTGTTCTTGAGCCTTATGGCAATTTCCTTCAACTTCGTCATTGCTAAAAGCAATAGTTGAGCCATTTGTATGATATTGCTTTCAGATTTGTTTTTGAGAGTCTTGGCAATAGGGAAGCTGTGAATGGTTTTCAGGTTTGATGTCCTCTTGTTTCGGAAGCCTTTGATGATCTTGGAAACGCTATAAAGGTATTTCTTGCCATGCGGTTATTCTTTATTTTATTTTATTTTTTTTCTGAAGCTTTCTTAGTGAAGTAAAACTTGATCTCCCAATTACGGTAGGTTTACGTAAAAATTATCTTAGCTTGCTGTAGAAGTTATTCAATTTTCTTGGTGATAATTTGCTTTACGCCTTCTTTTCAAAGCTATGTTCTATCATTTGACGTGCGGTGATGAATATGCAACCTATCCTGATAAAAAGTCTCTTAGGTATAGTTGTATGTCCTTACGTTCCAAAAATGGCTCTTCGCCAACCACTAACATCAGACCATTACTAAGGAACCATACAAGAGAAGGAAACTGTTCTCTCTAGCCTCCAATTTGTGCCACAATTTCCAATATAATATCTAATTGTTAGACCTTCATTGTGGTTTACTTAGTATATTTATTAAGTATTGGATTCGTTGATTTTTTAAGGCAGTTTTTGGCAGTGGAATTTGTGAGCTTTTCAGTTGTGGAAAGTGCAGGATCTTTTGTAGATTTGACAAGGAATGCTGAAACTAGTATTGAAATTGAGGTAGTATAATGTTATTTTCTTGTCTTTAATTCAATGTTTAACTTTCAATAATGGACTTCTTGGTGTAAAAATTACTGTGTTTGCAAGGTTGAAAGAAAACAATTTTGGAGCTCCCTGGATCTTTGTAGCAAAATGTGTCAATGGTCACATTTACTTTTCATGCAGACCTTAATTAATGTTATGGAAAGGCATTTTTTTCATCAAAGCTTTTTTTCTCTAATGTTTTTTTGCATCCGGGAGGGCTTGTGCTTTGACTTTGTGAATACATACATAATATTTTTTCAGCTTTGGTTCAACATTGCATGCAGTATAGTGTTGGAGTTTTTATTTTGCCAAATTGTGAACGGATGCTTAGATCGAGGACGGTAATTGTGCAATACTAAAGTATTTCCTTCTGTTTTACGAGGGTTCAACTGTAAATTCATTGTTCCATTGTCCTCTAGAAGGATTGATGATGAGTCTAGTCCTTATGCATGCGTAAGACTGGGTTTGTTTGTCAAACTGGGTTCATGTTTCTTCTGTGGACTAGGTTTTGATGATGAATTAAAAGACCTAGGAGAGGAAACAAGTCATCATATGCCAATTTAAATTCCTTTTGTTTATTGTGTCATGCGATTTTATTTGTATTGTGTTCATTTCCTTTATCCATCTTGTTTTATGTACTAACTGATTTTGGGTAGTTTTTACAATTGTTCCGCCATTCTTGTTTTTCGACAAGCGATTAAAGACTATATGTGAATTACAGTTAAATACTTAGTTTCATAGTTCTTAATTCTTGTTTCTTTGTTGCTTTGTTTCTTTATTTTCTTTTTTGCCATGTTATTCTTTATTGATGTTATTCTTTTCTAAAATTATTGATCTATTATGAGGTTTTGGTAAACATTTTGTCAATGCTATAAAGGCAATGTTGTGTAGTGTTTTTTAATTCTCTTAGTCATTTATATTTTTTTTGCTCTTTATGATTATGTTCATCTGTTTTGCTCATAGGATGCTTAATTGGTAGCGATGGTGGTCAGAATGAGTTATGATATGTGTTAGTAAACGGTCCCATATACGCAGCGGAAACAACAAAAATATAACTCAGGGATCGTTTAGATGAGCCAAGATCAAGGGTATAATTTTACAATTTTATCATAATAAGAATCTACAGAAATATTAAACATGAGTTAAGAGAAACAAACGCACGTTGGAGGCTCCTCCAAATTTGTCGACGAATGTTTTGCTACCGATCCAAGTGTAGGATCGAACTGTGTAGTCCACACGAAGACAATCTCAAAAAGAACCAAAGAGGGATTTGCTAGATCCTCTTTGGCTTCAAGATTCAGAAGAAAAACAAAATCAATTGAATTGATTTCAGGCTCAAAAGTGTTACTGCCTTGGGAGTGCTTTTTCAAAAGGGGCTGTGTGTTTTTTTTTTCAAAGAAAAAACCCTCAATTAAAAAACAATTTGCCCTAATCCCATACGGAATAGGCTTGGGCTCCAACCCAAACGCCCCATGTTGCCAAACACTCCCAATTTAATTTAATTTATTTTCTATCATTATCTCAATTAAAATCAATTCATATATATATATATATTTAAATATATATTAACATTTAACAATAATGATAATATATTTAAATATGTGCGAACACACATTTAAACGTAATTTCACTTATTTAATTTTTCTAACAAATTAAATAAAGGCTACGACCTCAGCAAATTTAATTGCACTATAAAATTACCAAAATACCCTTTCGCCTTAAAAGACGAAAATGCCTTTCTTTCTTCTTGGATTTTAAATTATCTTCTATGTGTGTGACCCATAGGCTCCTCATCATATCGGCAGTGTATAGTATCGTGATTAACACCAATTAATTGTCTCACTAATACACAGACCAAGATTGGCCCCTAGCAAGGCATCATGGCCACCCGATAGAGTCGGATTCAGCAAAGTAGCTACCTGTCAACAATATGGTTACCGTGCAATTCGATGCTTTCATTATACGTTATCTCGACGAGACGAAGGCATAGAAATAGTGTCAACCTTCTGTTACTCTCGATATTATGTATTCGTTTTGGACCAATGACCGTATTATAAATGGATAGAGCAACAACTCAATCCGACTATGGCCACAGTTTTAATGTCATTGCCATATACTGAATTGCGCCATGAGATAACTTTCTCCCATACCCGGGAGTGATGAATCCTCTGTCAATCCACCATAGTCTTGATACACTCCTTGATGCGGAATCACCAGCCGTATTGCAACTACGAAAAGAAGCTGCGTTAGGCTAGTGTCAAACTACACCAATCGGTGTACAAGGCGCTCCGGTGATCTCAAGTCTAAGGATCACATGCACCACCATTCGTTAGAGGATTTGTTCCATAGACTCTGGGGTTAGCATCCATATGGAATCCTCCAGTGGGTCAATCCAGTGAACTTGCTGCGGTGTATCCGCCTACAGCAAGCACCCATGTGTTGCACTAGCTTGTCACCAAACAACCTTGACAAGTGTGACCAGTCACTGCCTTTCGACATGGTCGTTCAATACTATGATAACCTTACCGTATTATCTGTGCCCTTACTTCAGAATAATACTAGGGCTACGGACATTTCTGGAATGGCCACCATATGTGCTCATAGGGTTCTCACTATCAAGATTTGAAACACTTGATACCCTCGTCACGATTCTACCATTCTAAGGACATATATCAATACATATTGCAATAATAATGATTTACGCGATATAGAATAAAATGCCTTTTTATTGACTAATGAACATTATTACAAAGAGTCAATTCTACAATAATTGATTGGCTCTAGGGCATCTACTCTAACAATATGTGTATGACAATGAGGAGAACCTGGTAACATTATATTGTCCTTAGGAATTCTATTTTCTATGGATTTGCTTAAGTTTTGGACAATTTTCAAGTTCTATGTACTTAAACCTAATGAAAAGCTCGAAGCATTTGTGATAGGAAGAATTATGTCAGGATGATCAATGAAAAGCAATCATTTAATACGTCAAGCGTTGTAACCTTACATGCAATCTTAGAGTAAGAATTAAAAAAAAAGGCTAGAGTCCTCGACATTTAAATCTCAACCTGTTCGTTTTGTATGTCGCAATGAGTGTTTGGAGATAGTTGTCAAGAAGGTTGTTTTGCATGTTTTGATGGAATTTATTAATAGATTCTTCTTAATAAAATTAATTAAATCTGCCTGTCGTGGTTCAACACTTGGGTTTTCCTTTAGTATGTTACTATTATTATGACTTAATGGGTTCTACTTAAATCGCTGCCTGAGGTGTCCGGTCTTAGCATTTCGGTGTACTTGCCAATTCTTTTGCTCTTCAGTGGGAACAAATTATGCGTGCTTGTTTTTGGGGCAACTAGATAAACAGAATGACTAAAATATCCCTTTGTTTTTCTATTAATGATCATGGAGAGGCCCCCTTTACTATTCTATTTAAATAGGCTATTCTATTTGTATGGATGTGCAATAGGTGTCTATTCAATCCTTGTTTGTTTATTCGTTTGCTGTTCTTTTCTTTATAGTGGTGGGTTGGAGGAGTTTGATAGTTCTTGAGGTTCATACCCTAGAAGTCATTTGTTCAAATATCATCTCCACAACATTCTATTTTGTTTTGATAATAAAAGCAGGTTTAATTCTGCTAACTAGCTATTAATTAACAATTGTCTTTTTTGATAGGAGGCTTTACCTCAGATGATTGTTAATAGTACTCTTATCGACAAATGCATGATAATTCAAAAAGCACTATATGCTTGAAGATTGTTATTTTTCTGAAGATTTGTCTCTATTTGCTTTGATATCTTTCATTTACGTCTTTGAGTGTTTAGGTAGTCTCTTGGGAGCACAAAAAACTTTTTGCTTGTAAAGATTTATACACATTAATCTTTTTAGTTAGGTGTGCGGTAAATGCTAGCTAAGAATGAGATTAAGATTTGAACCCTACCTTTTTAAATATTGATGCTATATCCTTCCCTTTTTCCCTTTTTCTTTTTGATATTGAAGCTTTTGTACCTTATGTAGCTTTGAGCATTGAATTTGACATTTTCTTGATCCATGCCTCATTGATTTGTCTGATATTGCATTTGGTTCAATAGCACTAGACTCTTTGAACTCGTGGTGCAGAGACAATTTCCTTTTTTAATTACTCATAACAAAGATTATTTTGTAGTCAAAGGTCCAACTAGTGTTTATGATTGCTAATTGTCTTGAATCTCAATATCTCTTCTATTCTTAAGGTTGTTTCTGTTGTATTTTTTGTTTCTTTATAGTGTCGTTTTATAAATGGCTACGCATATAGCGGGATCAACAACATAAATGTTGGTAATTATTATGTTGTAAACTTTTTATTTTTTTCTTTGGTAATTTCGCATGTTATCCCCTCATTTTGAATTTTCCCGCGATTGTTAGCACTTTGCTTGTCTGTCTTATTCTTGACTTAACAGGTATACTCTTTTCTAATTCCCAATTCATAAAGTAATAACATTGGTAATATGTTCGTATAACTGTTT
This sequence comes from Pistacia integerrima, assembly GCA_026225825.1. NCBI lineage: Eukaryota > Viridiplantae > Streptophyta > Magnoliopsida > Sapindales > Anacardiaceae > Pistacia > Pistacia integerrima. Next base: position 19,325,913 of record CM047750.1, on the reverse strand, counting down.
TGTTAGATATGGTATCTTAGTTCCTTGTTATGTAACTTGAAGACATTGTTAAAAGGTGTCAGCTTTGTCTTGTCTTCTTTTGCATTTTTGTGACATAAGATTAGCCTGCTTGGTTTTGGCAATCTTGCTTATATATGATCTTACGAGGAGTTTGCACGATGCTACAAGTACTTTTTCTATTTTCCATTTTAGAAAGACCGTTGAAAGGCCAAACATTGAAAATCCATTATTTTATCTATTAGAACATTTAGTTTCTTTGGCTTTGTATAATTTCTTTAATGTGTTTATTCAGATGTAGGCTATAATTGTTGAACTTGTACATTGAAAGATTTTTGTAACAAGTTTTGTTTTATCTTGTTTGCTTATTTGGATACTTTTGATGTATGTGAGGATGTTGGACATCTGTTATGACAAGTAATGAGCTTGTCATGGACACTTAGATGTGGTATCTTTCATTCTAATAATGGTCTTCTAACTAGCCACAGTTTTTTTCAATATGGTATTGTATTATTACATTCTTTACCCTTTTCCTTTTAGGAGACCTGAAAGATAAAATGGTTTCAAACTTATTGAATAATGCGGAGGTTGAGCCATGGTGTTGGGCGATTTTGGATCCCTTTTCTTATTATTTAAGATTTTGGAACCAGGGAAATTTTCAACGGGTGTCTGAGAGAATGTTTAACTTTTTTTCCATGCCTTGTTTGTAGTTCTTGTTGTCTGTTTAATAATTAAAGCTACTCCACTTTTCTGTTTTCTCATTCTTTGTCGACATTGTGGGAGAATATTATGTGCTTAGTTTGTCAGGTTCATTGCTAAACAGTCTTGGTTTGGTTCTCAACAAATCTCTTCAATTTTTTATTCAAGTGAGAATCATTTGTTTGAGGACCGTGTCAGTGTTCATTCCAACTTATGAGATGCTAACTTATTTGATCAGGGCCTTAATACCTAAGATAATTAAAAAATTTACCTCAAACTTTATGCTAACTTTACGGTTGATGTATCCTTCTTTTCTCTTTTTCCCATGTTTTCTTTATTTATGTGATTCTTTATTGGATCTTTTGGAATATGGGGATTTGGTTAGTTTTTACATAATGCTAGACAAGCAATATTGATGTATTGCATAGTGGATTTTTTGTTCTCTTAATCATTTAAATTCTTCTACTCTTTTTGCTTATGTTCATTTGGTTTGCTCATTGAATGCTTGACTATATGTGGAGGTGGTAAGCATGAGATATGATTTGTGGAGTACAACTAGGAGAACCTTGTAACATTATATTGTGATTGAGCCATGGGGAAGTGCAGCCTTTTGGTACACCGTGAACACTAGTTGTATAGCTACTATTATTACCTCTGTTTGAACTTGTCAATTTGATGTTTATATTGTTCATGAATGTTATGACAATTTCCTTCATCTTCTGCATTTTAAAAAAAACAATACTTGATCCATTTGTATGATATTGCTTTTAGGTTTGTGTTGAGGGTCTTGGAAAAGGCAAGCCGCGAATGATGTTGAGGTTTGAGGTTCTCCTGTTGTTTGAGGTTCTCCTATTTCGAAAGCCTTTGATGTTCTTGGAAATGCTACAAAGGCATTGCTTGCCTTGCAATTTTTTTTTTTCACCTGAAACTTTCTTAGTTGAAGTAAAATTTGATCTCTTAAATGCGGTAGTTTCTGTAAAAATTATGTTAGCTTCTACTGTAGAAGTTATTCAATTTTCTTGGGGATAATTTGCTTTCTGCCTTTTTCTTAGAGGTATCTTCTATCACCCAACATTCTGCAATGATGAAAATGCTACCTATCCTGATAAAAGGTCTCGTAGGTATAGTTGGAATAATATCTTTTCCGAACCTATTCTTTCAAAGATTTACGAATTTCCAAATCATGATTCAACGTTGTACTCTGCTTTTAGGGTTTGACATTGTGTTAAATTTCTGGATAGAAGGTAATTTGGAGCCAGATGATAGTCCATACAATGTTTATGGATTAGGTTTAACAAAGACTCACTAGGTTGTTTGTTATTGAACTTGGGGCTCATAAAATGTAGTCTCTGAAAAGGTGCAGCCTTTGAATGTAGTTAGTACTTTGATACTTATCTTAATGATGGCTTTTTAGTGATTGTCCTATAGTAGCTATGTTGAAGTGCAAGCTTTTGATACAACTGAACTAGTGGTAAGGTTACTAATATACCTTTTTTTGGTCTTCTTAACAAACTAATGTTTATTATGTTGAATTGTATGACATACTCTAATAGCATTGCACATCAATGTTATATACGCATTTCTTTAATTTTTGTACAATTTTCGTTCTACTATCATAAACCTTGATATAGACTTGAAGTTTTTTTTCTCGGAAGAATTGTTTGAAGTATACGTGATGGGGAAGAGTTATCTCAATAATGATTATGAATAAGTAATCTTCCCGGTGATTCTTTTTAACATGCAGTTGTGGCATTGTAGTTTTTCATGCTTCCGCTGATGCTTGACCAATGTTAGTTTAATTTCTTTTTTGGTGGATTTCATGTAATCATTGGTTTTTTGTTGGATTCCTCCATGCTTTTAGTTATGGGCATTATAAATCAGTTATTTAGTTTCCCTAATGATCTGAATTGCCTAATATCGATTGAGGATTGCTTTCCTCTTCTTGAACAAGAATTCGGTACATGGGGTTTTGGCTTGGAAGTCTTGATGGATGGGATGGACGTCACAAAATTCACCCACTCCTAGCAGATATGTTGTTTTACACTTAGGCTTGTGTGTTTATCATTAAAAAGCATGTAAATTCTCGGTGTTTTTTTTCTTTTTTTTTTTTAATTGATATATTCAATTTTGGTGTCTATCTCTCTATCTTTGGAAGTCTTCATTCATCACCAATGTCTGTTGAAATTATTCATGGTCATGAGTGTATCAAATGTTTGTATCAGGTCACATGATTTTAGGATTTTCTTTATCATATTCTATTAGTTTCGCAAAGTTTTCCGATAGATATTTGGACTATTTATGCAGGAAATTGATCACTTTTAGAGAAGTACTTATACGTATGAAATCCCTTATGGAGAGCTCTTCTTGGAGAATGAGTGAAGTACTTAACGATTATTCTCAGTTTTTTGTTAGCTTAATATTTTATTGAATTACTGTTGTTTGGTAAATATTGAATAATCTATGTGAAATCCAGAAGAAAACACCTAATAATTTTTATTATTGTATTCTACGTTAGCATAGGTTACCGTAGTCTAGTTGATTACCCCTTTATTCAAACAGATAAAATTAAGATAAATCCTAAGTTTAAAGAACCCTTGCTATGCTTATCAAGAACTTCTACATTTCCCCTCAGGCTGGTGAGAAAAAATTTAGCATTCCTAATTTCGAAACTAGATATTTGAAACTTTGTCTAAACAATCCTTTTGTAGGAATGTTCACAGTCTGTTGGCTCATAGGTAGATAGATAACACATAGTAGCTTGTGGTCAATCTTCTCTTTAATAAAGTGTCTATCAATCTCCACATGCTTGATTTTATCATGATGTATTGGATTATGCGCAATCCCAATTGCCTTGTCATCAAAGTAGAGCTTCATAGGATCTTCACTCTTGATTCTTAGTTCTACCAAGAGTTTTTTTAACCATGTTAGCTCACAAATACCTTGTAACCTTGCCTGATATTCAGCTTTTACACTGCTCCTTGCAACCACAGTTTGCTTCTTGCTTTTGCAGGTCAAAAAATTTCCCCAAACGAAGGTACAATACCCTAAAGTTAATCTTCTATCACTCACTGAACCTGCCCAGTCTGCATCCGTGAATGCTTCCACCTTTCTTTAATTGGTTTTCTCAAAAAACAATCCTTTCCCAGGTGTCATCTTTAGGTAGCTTAAGATTCTAATTGCGACTTCAAGATGCTTCTCCTGTGGGTTGTGCATGTGTTGGCTTTATACGTTTACAGAGAAGGCTATGTCAAGCCTTGTATGAGCCAAGTATATAAGCCTCCCAACCAATCATTTATACCTGCCTTTTTCAATTGGTGTATCTCCCTTGTCATGGTCAAACTTCACATTTGGCTCTATAGGAGTCTCAGCAGGCTTACGCCCTAACATTCCAGTATCTTTTAATAGATTCAAAACATATTTTCTTTGAGAAATAGAGATTCCCTTCTTACTCCTGGCAACCTCTATCCCTAAAAAATATATCAACTGTCCTAGATCCTTTATCTCAAACTCCCTGGTAAAACCTTTTTTACCATTTCCATTTCTTCCAAATTGTTTCATGTAAAAATAATATCATCTACATATACTATTAAGACAGTAATCTTATCCCCATTATTCTTGAAAAACAAAGTGTGACCAGTCTGACCTTGTGTGAGCCCATAACTTCTAATAGCCATGGTAAATTTTTCAAACTAAGCCTTAAGAGACTGTTTCAAACCATACAAGGATTTCTTTAGCTTATAAACGTTCCTCCTTATCTGATTACCTTCAAAACTTAGTGGCAACTCCATATACACCTCTTCTGCCAGGTCACCATTCAAGAAAACATTCTTTACATCCGATTCTGCAAGGGAGGGCGTCCTAAGTTTGTAGCCATGGAAAGGAGAACTTGAATAGTATTCAACTTGGCTACAAGGGCAAAGGTTTCCTGGTAATCTATTCCATTGGTCTGTGTGAGTCCCTTAGCTACCAACCTTGCCTTGTATCTCTCAACTAAACCATCTGCCTCATATTATACCGTAAACACCCATTTACAGCCCACAATAGTCTTCCTCTTAGGTAAGCTCACCAATTCCCATGTTCCTTTTTTTTCAAGGGCCTTCATCTCTTCTATTATAGCTTCTCTCCATTTAGGATCATCCAATGCTTCTTGTATTGACTTAGGAACCTCTATGGTTTAGTAGCAAATACTCAAAAATCAGCAATAGATTGTCACAGTACACAAAATGCAAAATAGGATGTAGAGTAAAAGACCTAACCCCTTTCCTCAGAGCTATAGGAAGATCAACATTTGACTTAGGCTCACTAGGAAGCAAAATTTGCTTACTTGAAGGTTGTGATTCATTGACTTCTTTTAGCTGGGATGATTGGCCATGCAGATCGTCAAAAGGATTCTCACTGTCTTGATAACAAAGTTTCTGAGAATAAACTTTGAGGCTTGGTTGATTTAGCCTAGTCAAACCTCCCTCTGTCTTTATATGTTCCTAAGTCAAAGTGTCAAAATTCTCTTCTGCTGTAAGGTTTTCAACTTTTTCTATTCTGATAGAATTAGGACTGGTTTTTTTTGTTATGATGGAATTAGGACTGGTAAGAGGTTGGATTTGAATTAAAGGTGAGTTTTGATTAAGAGATCTCGGAGTAGATGTAGGATTCTGAGTAGATGTAGGAGTCTGACTTGTGGGAAATGTTATTTCCCAAACACTATCTTCATTATCAATTCGTGAGTTCTCCCTCTAAGAAGAGGGTTTGGGAAAATAAGGTTGTGACTAAAAAAAGGTCACATCTTTAGCGACAAACAATTTCTTCCTTATAGGGTAGTAATACTGATATCCTTGTTCAGTGGGGGAGTGATGCGTGTTTCCTACAACATGCAATATGTAGCAAGTATACTAATCGCACAAGTAATATACTGATGAGTAGAGTATCGTTCCCACGAGGATTGTAAGCAAAGCATTGAGTTTCCTAATGTTATCTAGTTGAAGCAATCGAATTCTTTGGATTGGTGGGAGAAAATTCTAATTTAAAAACAACAAAATGAAATTTAAACTAAGATTAAAACTTAATTAAGAAAGCAATATGAAAACACGGAATATCAATTCAAGTAAAACGGGTAGGGTTTTGACTTCATTTGGATTTTTATGGGTTAAACCTAAAATTACACTACACTCACATTCATACACAATGGTTGTAAATCGAACTCACTAATATGTTAGACATACCCTCTCGGGCTATGCCTTCCTATTCTTCCTTATTAACCTTCAGCACCCAACAAATTGAAGATTAATAATTCCAAACTCATTAAGCAAAAGAATCCTATAATGATTTCATTAATTCTTGAATCTATCTCTAGCATCCAATACTATAATAGTGATTACCCAAAAAGCCTAACATGATTCATTTCTCAATCTCACCATGTTCATCACATACAGCATTTAAAAATCAGAGTAACACACAACCAAAGCATATTCATATGAAAATAACACAATCAAACCCTTAACCCATTTAAAATCCAAACTACCATCAAAACCCTAACCCAAAATAGATTAGTTCATAACTAAATCAATAATACAAAAACGAAAATTGGAAATAAACATGTTCAACATAATGAAAATGAGATAAAAGATTAGAAATCTCCCCAAAAGATGAATCCTCTAGTTAGAAATCGAATCTTCTTCCTTTACAAACCAAATCGCTCAAAGTTCTTAGAAAAGTGCAAAAGTGGCTAAACCTAAAACAAAAACGAAGATCCTCGGCAAAAAGACTAAGTTTTTCTTTTATACTTCGTCCAAATAACCCAGCCAAACACGCACAGCACGAAACTGTGCGTTTAACAAAACTGAAATAAGTGACTATCACCGCGGCAAAGAATGAAGCGACACGCTGCTCGGCTTACTTGCCAGCAGAAGACAACCTTCCTTCGGGCCGGGCGAAGCTTATTGAAGAGTTCTGAAATTGCAGAACTGCCACTCCGCTTGCTTCTTCGTTTGATTCTTCGATTCTCCGTGCTCTCTCTTGGAAACAAGCTTCATCGTGCTTTATCCTGCTCCGAAACTCTCCTATCTTCTGAGATCCGCTAATTTCTGAGTCAAAAATATCAAATTTTGTTCTTATTTGCTCAAAATGACCATTTTAACCTGAAATACGAAAAGTAAAGAATTAAGTAACAATTCAGGTCAAAATGCACTAGAAAGTACCTGAAATCCAACAAAAAGGTAAAATGAAAAGTGTATAATTCATGGATTATCAGGGAGTATCGTACAAAAACACACTTAATGGCCCTAGGATCTAATTTGTCTCTGTTATAAGAGTGAACATAAACATAGGTATTACACCTAAAGACTTTCAAAGGTAGAGAGTTTAAGGCTCTAAAATCTAGAAATGTCCTAAGAAACGTGGAAAGAAGAGTATGAAACTCTAAAATCTTAGTAGGCAATCGATTTATCAAATAAGTTGCTATTAATATTGCCTACCCCCACAAATAATTAGGCACGTTCATGGTGAACATAAGTGCTTGGGCAACCTCTAAAAGGTGCCTATTTTTCCTTTCTACAATATCGTTCTACTATGGGTTCTCTACACAAGAACTTTGTTGTATTATTCTATGACTAAGCAGATAGTTTCCTAGGCTAAATGGAAATACTCCCTACCATTATCTGTTATTAGGACTTGAATATGTGTGTGAAACTGATTTTTAATCATGGAATGGAAATTCTGGAAGACTCTACCTGTTTCAGATTTTTTCTTTCATAAGGTAAACCCAACATAGTAGTGAGACCATCAATGAAAGCAATAAACCATTTTGATCTAGCAATATTTTAAACTCTAGATGGTCCCCAAATATCAGTATGAATGATAGAAAATGGCCTAGAACTCTTGTATTGTTTAATTGGAAACATTGATCTGGTATGTTTTGCAATTTGGCAAATTTCACACTCAAATAATATTGGATTTTTATTTCAAAATAACACAAGAAACAATCCTTGTAAATAAGGGAAACTAGGGTGACCTAATCAGTGATGTCACAACATTATTTATGAATTACCAAACATAGAGAGAGAATTACACCTTTCAGAATCCTTGGCATCAAAATATTAGAGTCTTTCTCTAGCATTGCCAATCATTTTGCCTAAGAGAGAGTCCTGAAATTCACCATGAGAAGAGGAAAAATTAACAACACGCTTTAAGTCGTTAGTCAATTTGCTAATAAAGAGGAGATTACAAGCCATATTAGGCACATGAAGGACAGATTGTAGATGATTTTTTAGATAGTTTGATAGTGCTTTTACCAGCTACTTTTGATAAAGAATCATTATTTGTTTTATCCCTTGGAAGACCATAACATGGGGCTGTAGGGATACGAACACACTTGAGTTACTTGACATATGATCCGAGGCCCATGAATCTATAACCCAAGAATTGGTTGTTCCTACATTGGTATGCAAAGGCGTGAGGGAATTACCATCAAGAAATGAACAGGGAGCGATCAAAAGAACCGAAATTGGACTAATTGAATAATTCTTGTAAGTTTTCCAAATATTCTTTGCTGAATGGTACAGACCTTGAATGATCTCTAGATTCTTCTATCCTAGCATGAAATCCCTTGCCTCCAGCCTTATTAATCTTCCAATTGGTTGGCTTGCCATGAAATCCCTTGCCTCCAGCCTTGGTATGCTTTGGCCGATGATAATACTCACATCAGATTTTCTTTTTTTCTCCTCTTTTTTGCATCCTCTGCTTTCCATCGACTGCTATGATTATTATAACCCTTAGAAACCAAAGTCAAGAGTAATGGTGTGTAAAGCTCGTTGGATCCCTGCTTGATTCACCCATCATCACTTTCCTCCTTTCTTCTCTTCTAACCTCTGCAAATACTTCCCTTATGGAAGGTAGAGATTCTTTTCCTAGGACCCTACCCCTTACTTCATCTGGTTCCTTATTCAAACCTACAAGGAACTCAAACACCCTTTCTTTTTCTAACATTTTTATGTATTTGGTAGTATCCTGAAAACAACTCCAGTAAGCAAGTCCAGCTCTTGCCACAGTTTAGCAAAAAGGCTATGGTATTGAGTTATAGTCATGTTCCCTTGTTTGGTCTCTCTCAATCGAGACTTCAACTCAAATATCTGTGCTAAGTTCCTCACATCAGAGTATGTTTCCTTTGCAACTCCCAAATATCCTTTACATTGGGAAGAAATAAGTATAGCTGACCAATCTCCTCTTCTATGGAATTGATTAACCATCCCATCAATGTACTATTCTCAACATCCCCTTTTTGGTATGTTGGATCATCTTCTTATGGGGCTTTAATCATACCAATCGAGTAACCTAGTTTACCTCTTCCTCGAACCATCAATTTCACGGCTTAAGACCACAAGACATAATTTTTTCAATTCAGTTTGTGAACATTGATTTGGATTGAATTATTATCTTTATTCCTTGAAGAAAACAGGATTTTTGGTTGTCTAGATCTCATATTTGAGGAGGATGGAATATGATGGGATGAAGGACTGGAGGATGAATCTCAAATAGGTGGAGGACTTCGGCTTTTGCCTTTTCTCTCACCAGTCATGGCAGCTTTGACCATTAGTATTTGCAGCCAGAGGAACTTGGCTCTAATATCATGAAATCAAGTAGAAAACACCTGATAATTTTTATTATTGTATTCTACTTTCGCATAGGTTATAGCAGTTTATTATGATATCCTGGTAACTCTTATGTCTAGGATTATCCCTTTATTCAAACAGATAAAATTAAGATAAATCCTAAGTTTAAAAAACCCTTACTATCCTTATCAAGAACTTCTACACTATGCATGTTCATCATTCCTTTCTTTTTCACTTTTGTTTTCATCTATGAGGCTTGCATCCCAGTTCATATGATGCATATTAAGACACCTATCTTCTGTTGGTTTGTTTAATGACTGTGAAAATAAATCATCTTCTTGAATGGACCTATTTGTCCCAAATAGTTGGATTTATGCAACACTAGTACTTGAAGATGGCTACAAATGCATGTGGAACATTTTGATTCTTGATCCTTTTATTTATTTCATTAAACTTTTTAGTTTGCTCTGTCTGGAGCATTTTTCTTTTATTTATTTTTTTGTAGCCAGATTTGTGCTATGATCGAATACCTAATCAATATAGTTGCTTACTTGAATATTCCATGCTAGTTAGAGTTTTAACTTACACCTTTACTGTAAACAAATACTCAAATAACTATGTCCCACCAGTTTTGTGAGGGTACAACTATATGTATGCTGTCCCATTGTTCTTTAGAAGGATTGTAGGTGAGTTTGATCTATAGGCATGCATAAATTTGGGTTCAGGAGTCAAATTCGGTTCATGATGGGAAGTGCAGGCTTTTGGTACACATTGAACACTAGTTGTAAAGCTATTATTATTACCTCTGTTTGAACTTCTTGTCAATTTGATATTTATATTTTTCTTGAACCTAATGACAATTTCCTTCATCTTCTACATTGTAAAAAGAACTACTTGAGCCATTTGTATGATATTGCCTTCAAGTTTGTGTTGAGAGTCTTGGCAATTTTGGTAGTGTAATTTGTGAACTTTTCATTGGTTGAATGTGCAGATCTTTTGTACATGTAACAAGGAATCTTTGAAACCGATATTGAAATCGATGTAGTATAATGTTATTTTACTGTCTTTAATTCAATGTTAAACTTTCAATAATGGCCTTCTTGACTGTAAAATTACCTCACATTGCATGCATAGTATAATGTTGGAGTTTTCCCTTCACCAAATTGTAAACAAATGCTCAGATCGAGACAGTAACTATGTAATACTCAAATGTTTCCTGCCAGTTTTTTGAGGGTTCAACCTTAAATATACTGTTCTGTTGTCCTTTAAAAGGGTTGAATGTGAGTCCAGTCTTTATGCATGCATAAGACTGGGTTCGTCTTATGGTTCATGATTCTTCTATGGACTAGCTGTCTATGAAGAATTAAAAGACCTAAGAGAGGAAACAAGTCATTGGATGTCAATTAAAATTCCTTTTTCTTTATTTGTATAATGCGATTTTATTTGTATTGTGTTTATTTTTTTGATCCATCTGCCTTGTTTTACGTATTAATGATTTTTGGTAGTTTTTACAATTTTTTTGCCATTCTTGTTTTTCAACAAGCGATTAAAGACTATATGTGAATTACAGTTAAATTTTCTTGTTTCTTCTTTATTTTCTTTTTTCCCATGTTATTCTTTATTAATGTGATTCTTTTCTAAAATTATTGATCTAATATGAGGTTTTGGTTAACTTTTTGCCAATGCTATAAAGGCAATGTTGAGGTAGTGTGTAGTCGTTCTGTAATTCTCTTAGTCATTTATATTGTTCTACTCTTTATGATTATGTTCATCTATTTTGCTCATATGATGCTTGACTGGTAGCAATGGTGGTCAGAATGAGTTATTATTTGTGTATGTGATGAATAACCAAGAGGGTTGGTATACCGTAGGAAGAGCAAGGGTAAAAAGCAGAGGAATAATTTTTGACATTTGTGCGTAAAAGGTTAAGTTTGTTAGAAAGGACAGATGGCTTGATAGGAGTGGATGTAGGGGAATTCGATTAGGAGCACAAAAGGTGCCAGGAGAGAATAAAAACAGAGAGGGGAGAGAAAGAGGGATGGGGAAGGCAACAGTAAATTGGAAGGGAGGTGACTAACCCTTGAAGTCAGTATTTTGTGGAGGTGGCTGACCCTCGAAGTTAGCCTTTAGTTTACCATTTTCTTAGTGTACTTGTTGTCTTTTCCATTTGTTTGCATATTGAGTACTGATTGAACCTGGCTATTGGTTGTATTTGCACTGCTTGTAAGGTTCTGTTTGGTTATTAATACAACTGAGTATTTTCTTATTGATTGTGAGTGTTGGTTGTGTTGTGGAATTGGTTGTTGGTGTTGTTAGTAGTTTTTTACAGGTCAGGTTCTATCAATTGGTATCAGAGCCCTGTCATCTGGGTAATGGTCTTGACAAGGATGGATGCAAGAATGAATAATGTTGAGAGAGAGATTACAAAGTTGGGAGTAGAAATGGGTACCATCAAAGAATGTTTAGTTGAGTTGCAGTCTTGGGTGCGACGGAAAGATGAGGAAGAAGCTGGTAGGCCAGAGATGCGATTAGGGAAGAATGTACAATCTCACCAAGAAGAAAACCCAAATGGAGCCAGTGGGTCGGGAACAATGGCCATAGCCATAGTGAAATGGGGGGACGAAAATTAGAGATGCCGATATTTTTCGGTGAAGATCCTTATGGGTGGATCTTTAGAGTAGAGCGTTACTTCAGTCTCAATTGGATATCAGAGGAAGGAAAATTAACGGCGATAGCCATTTGTATGGAAGGTGAAGCTATAAACTGGTTCCAGTGGACTGAATCCAAAAATCCGGCAAGTTCGTGGGCCATGTTTAAGTTAGCACTATTGTAACATTTTAGTGGATCACAAGAACTTAACCCATATGAATCCTTAATGGTAGTAAAGCAAATGGTTCAGTCATGGAGTTTCGTCGCCAATTTGAAGCAGTAGCAGCGTTGTTGGTGGGGGAGAAAGAAGAAATATTGCAGGCTGCTTTTGTGAATGGGTGAAGGTGGAGATTAGGGTCAAGTCGATTGGCCTAACGAAATTCTTTAACCCAAATAATGGAATTGGCCCAACGAATAGAAGACAGAAATCGGGCTTTAGAAGAAACCCAAGTGGGAGCCCACAAGACCTCAGGCACAGTTGGGTCTGGGCTGTCTTATGGGTCCAACAACTAAGGATCCAAGAGTGCGACCCGGTTTGAACCTAACCCGACTAGCCTGACCTGATTTGAACATGACCCAATTAATCTAAAATTTCCCAATTCATCTGAATCCCTAAAAACCAATTTCACGCCCCATTTCAATCGTTGATCACTAAAATCCTCCATGCAAGGCTCGTCGACCAACCTTTCCACTCGCGATCAGTCGATGACATTTTTCTGGCCATTTGAATGTTAGAACTTCCAACGGCGAGACTTTCCCTTCTGTCGAATGACAGATGCAGAGATCTAAAGGAAAAGAGAGAAAGGGATTTGCGTTAAGTGCGATGGGAAATATTAGATTGGGCACAAATGTGGGGAGAAACAATTTCAGATCATTTTGATTGATGACGAGAAAGATGATTCAGATCTGATTGGGACTAGAGATACTGTCGTAACAGGAACAGAGGTATAGCAGGAAAATGTGGAGCTTTCTCTTAGTTCAGTGGTGGGGATCCAGGGTCCGAAGACAATGAAGCTTAAGGGAAGAATCCAAGGTAAGGAAGTGATTGTGTTGATTGATAATAGGGCTTCCCACAATTTTATTAGTTTAACAGTGGTAGAACAATTGAGAATTCCAGTGGTAGGGACGTAGTCTTTTGGGGTTAGAGTAGGCGATGGGTATAGTGTGAGGTGTGAAGGAGAATGTTCGGATGTGTGTATGGAATTATAGGGGGTGACGATTGTGCAATTTTTTTTCCCATTTGATATGAGCAGTGCTGACGTAGTTCTTGGTATTGCTTGGCTTGAGACTTTAGGTGAGACCCTTACGGATTGGAGGAAACAAACTATGAGGTTCACGTTGGGAAACCAGACAGTTTGTCTGTACAGGGATCCGTCGCTTAGCAAAACCATGGTATCCCTCAAAGCAATCATTAAGGCATTGCAGAATGAAGGACATGGCTGTTTGATAGAGTTTAGGCAGATACAGACTCAGTGTGAAAAGATTGGGAGTATCGATGAGAGACAGTTGGAGGTTTTGGGAAAGTTTAGTAGAGTCTTTGAGCCTCTTCCGTGGTTACCACCTGTTCGGTCAAAAGATCATGCCATTCAGTTAGTTCTAGGTGCACAACCACCAAACCTCAGGCTATACCGATATCCTTATTATCAGAAAAATGAAATAGAGCGTATTGTCAAGGAAATGTTGACTTCAGGAATTATAAAGCCGAGCATCAGTTTGTTCTCCAGCCCTGTTTTATTGGTGAAAAAGAAGGATAGAGGGTGGCGATTCTGTGTAGACTATCGGGCAGTTAACAAAGTGACAAGGTTGCGGATAAATTTCCAATCCCGCGATGTAGCTGAGTGATCAAGATGGCGAATTGTTTGATGAGTTAAAAGGGGCAACGGTGTTTTCTAAACTTGAGTTGAAATCCGGATATCATCAAATCCGAGTGAAACCAGAAGACACACACAAGACTTCCTTTCGAACACACGAAGGGCACTATGAATTTCCGATAATGCCTTTCGGCCTTACCAATGCACCGGCGTCCTTTCACGCAGTCATGAATGATGTATTTAGGCCTTACTTAAGAAAATTTTTATTGTTATTCTTTGACGATATATTGATTTACAGTAGGAGATGGACGAACATGCGAAGCATTTAAGCATTATTTTGCAGGTATTATTGGAGAATCAACTGCTGGTAAATCAGAAGAAATGTCAATTCGGATGGCTACAGTTAGAATATTTGGGACATGTAGTGTCATCTAAGGGTGTGGCCGTGGATCCCTCAAAGATAGACAGCATGACTAAATGGCCAGAACCAAAGGACATCAGGGCACTCAGAGGATTTCTTGGGCTGACAGGATACTATTGCCGCTTTGTGCGTGATTACGATAAAATAGCTCTTCCACTCACTGCCCTATTGAAGAAGGATTCTTTTGTGTGGAATCCAGCAACTCAACAGGCTTTCGAAGAGTTAAAAAGAATCATGACCAGTGTCCCTGTCCTACGGATGCCAAATTTCGCTCAGGAATTTATTATAGAGATCGATGCTTGAGCATTGGTTAGGGAAAGTGTATTGATGCAAGAAGGGCGGCCTATCGCATTTCTCGGCCGAAGGGTTGCCTCTTAATTCCTAAAGCGAAATCTGTCTATGAGCAGGAATTAATGGCGGTCGTATTGGCTGTACAAAAGGGCGCCATTACCTCTTGGGAAGACATTTTGTTATTCGGACAGATCAGCAGAGTCTCCATTTCTTAATAGACTAGAAACTATTAAGTAAAAGTCAGTAGAAATGGGTTATCAAACTATTGGGACTAGATTTCAGTATCCAATATAAACCTGGACCGCAAAACAAAGCAGCAGATGCTCTTTCCGGGGATGCACGATACGGTCGAGCATCATGCTCTATCTGTGGGTTGTTTTTTTGGACTAGATAGATTAGAAGATGCAATCCAACAAGATGCCGGACATGGGATAATACAATGCTACTAATTGACCCGAACAGGCTATCCTCTTTTCAGATTGGCGGGACGCCATTTGCTATACCATAATAGGTTAGTGTTGCCTAAATTGGGACCTCACATCCAAAAGATACTCCAGGAATTTCATACTTCACCCATTAGGGGCCATTCTGGATTTTTTCGGTCATATAAGTGGATCTCGAATGTGGTGTTTTGGGAGGGAATGAAGAAAGATATCAACGAATTTGTAGCTGCTTGCTGCGTCTGTCAACAAAATAAATACGACGCATTAAGTCCAGCAGGTTTGCTTCAACCATTACCTATCCCTAATCAGGTGTGGGATGATGTCTCTATGGATTTCATTATGGGGCTGCCCAAAGCGAATGGGGTTGATACTATTCTGGTCGTGGTCGATCGTTTGACGAAATACAACCATTTTGTCACCCTTAAACACCCATTACCACGACCAAAGTGGTAGTGGATCATTTATCAAAGAGGTAGTTCGGTTGCATGGTTTACCCGAAGCATTGTTTCAGACCGAGATAGAATTTTCATGAGCAATTTTTAGGCTGAATTATTCAAACAATCCAGGACACATTTACACAAGAGTTTAGCCTACCATCCGCAGGCGGATGGTCAAATAGAAGTTGTAAACTACTACTTAGAGATGTACCTCTGATGCTATGTTAATAGCCACCCACAACAGTGGCCAAAATGGGTTCCATGGGCAGAATTTTGGTTCAACACCACTTATCATAGCTCCATGGGAATATGTCCATTTAAGGCTCTCTATGGTCGTGAACCACCAATAGTGTTACGCTATGTGGACCATACCTCTCCAGTTGACGAAGTTGACCAGCAACCTCAGCAACGAAACCATATTATTGAGGAGTTAAAGGCAAATCTTCTCAAGGCTCAAAACTGCATGAAAGTGTATGCTGATCGCCATCGCCAAGAGGTTACATTTGAGGTAGGAGACTCTATCTATTTGAAGTTACAACCATACAGGTTATGCTCTTTAGCCCGTCGGTATAATTAAAAATTGAGCCCACGGTTTTACGGTCCTTTTGTAATCACGGACAAAATTGGGGCTGTGGCATACAGTCTGGCCCTACCTTCTTTAGCTCGTATTCACGATGTTTTTCATGTTTCATAACTGAAGAAAGCAACGTTCCCAATTCCCAATAGTCAA
Source organism: Pistacia integerrima (assembly GCA_026225825.1). NCBI lineage: Eukaryota > Viridiplantae > Streptophyta > Magnoliopsida > Sapindales > Anacardiaceae > Pistacia > Pistacia integerrima. The sequence continues at coordinate 19,309,835 of CM047750.1, read as the reverse complement.
CCTCTACCAACAGCCCTCAACGAGGATTTAGTGTTACAACTAAAAACTGAAGCAGTCCTCAAAAAAAGGAAACTTCTGAATGGATAGTGGGAGGTGCTGATTCAATGGAAAGGCTTACCGTCCGATGAAAACACATGGGAGAATTTTGACATTATTCACCACCAATTTCCTTCTTTCCACCTTGAGGACAAGGTGGTTCTCCTTGGGGAGGGTAATGATGAACAACCAAGAGGGCTGGTATACCGTAGGAAGAGCAAGGGTAAAAAGCAGAGGAATAATTGCTGACATTTGTGCGTAAAAGGTTGAGTTTGTTAGAAAGGACAGGTGGCTTGATAGGAGTGGATGTAGGGGAATTCGGTTAGGAGCACAAAAGGTGCCAGGAGAGAATAAAAACAAAGAGGAGAGAGAAAGAGGGATGGGGATGGCAAAAGTAAATTGGAAGGGAGGTGGTGACCCTCGAAGTCGGTATTTAGTGGAGGTGGTGACCCTCGAAGTCACCTTTAGTTTAGCATTTTCTTAGTGTACTTGTTGTGTTTTCCAGTTGTTTGCGTATTGAGTATTGATTGAACACGGCTCTGGTTGTATTTGCAACTTGGTTGTAAGGTTCTTTTTGGTTATTAATACAAGGCGAGTATTTTCTTATTGATTGTGAGTGTTGTGGAATTGAGTGTTGGTGTTGTTAGTAGTTTTTTGCAGGTTAGGTTCTTTTAGTAGTTTTTTTTTTTGGGGGGAGGAGAATGTGGTACAAAGAATGATTAAAATATCCCTTTATTTTTCTATTAATGATCATGGAGGGGCCTCTATACTATTCTGTTTAAGTAGGCTATTCTAATTGTATGGATATGCATTAGGTGTCTATTCAATCCTTATTTGTTATTTGTTTGATGTTCTTTTCTTTACGGTGGGTTGGAGGAGTTTGACGGTTGCTTGAGGTTCATATGTTGGAAGCATTTGTTCGAATATCATCTACGCATCATTCTATTTTGTTTTGACAATAAAAGCAGGGTTTAATTCGTTAACTAACTATTAATTAACACTTGTCTTTTTTGATAGGAGGCTTTACCTCATGATGATTATTAATAGTACTCCTTTAGACAATGCATCATAACTCAAAAGCACTATATGCTCGAAGTTTGTTATTTTATTTTCTCAAGATTGTCTCTATTTGCTTTGATATACTGTTTACTTGCTAAGTGTTCAACTAGTCTCTTGGGAGCACAAATAACTTTTTTCCTTGTTTGGAATATTTAGTTTCATCATTTTAGTTGGGTGTGTGGTAAATGCTAGCCCAGAATGAGGTTGAGATTTGAACCCCACCTTTTTGAATATTGATGCTACATCCTTTTTCCTTGATATTGGAGCTTTTTTATTTTATGTAGTTTGAGTGAATTTGAAATTTTCTTCATCCATGTTTCATTTATTTATCCATGTATCTATTGTATTTTTTGTTTCTTTATGGTGTCAGTTTATAAATGGGTATGCATATAGCAGGATCAGACATAATTGTTGGTAATTACTCGTTGTAAACTTTTTATTTTTGCTTGGTGATTTCGCATGTTATCCCCCTCCATTATGAATTTCCCTATCAGATTGTTAGCAGCTTTGCTTGTCTACTCTTGCTTACTTATCTATATGTATACTCTCAATCACTAATGATTACACGCAAGGGTATGTTTATATGATATTTGCTTTGAGAATTGCAGGTTTGATTCTACAAGTGGGTGGTAGACAAATTTGGTTTCTCACCATGACCCTTTCTTTTAACCAACTTGAGACGTGTCATAATATGCTTTGAGATTGGTCTTTATTATTTAATTAATTGATATCTTATTCCTCTACATTCATTCATTTACCTTTATGCCCTTGACTTAGTGTTAGATAACGATTTAGAATTGCGATTTTTTTTCTTTTTGCCTTTTCACATAGTTGGTATCCATTTTTTGTCCATTTCGGAACAAGTGTCCTTGTTTTATTTTTTCCTCTTTTTTGAGATAGGGCAAAGTTATGCGTCTCGAGAGAAAAATTACCCTTGAGTTTGAAAGTAATTATGGCAGTTAAAACAAAATGTTCCTGCCAAATCGTGCATTTAACCCTCGAAGATGGTAAAGTTGCTAGGCCTTCCAAATTCAATGGATTATCATGAAATCCTTAAGCATTTACGCTAGATCATTACTCATTTTCATTTGTTGTTTTTGTTTTATTTCCAGTTTAATCCAAAGATTTTTTTTTTTTTTTTTAAATTGTATGATCAACATGAGAGAGGACAACCAGATTTTTAGTTGCAAATATGTTTTCATTGCATGACACCATGTGGAATATTTTTTTTATTTTTTTTATTTTTATGTGTAATAAAATCTTTTGATATTTCATATTGTGATGTCACAGCTGGACCTAATGGAGGATGGATAGTTTCTTATGTAATTTTCCATTTTGTATGATTGACATGAAAGAGGCCAACCAGAGTTTTAAATGTAAGTATGTCTTTGATGGACCCCGAAATACACAGCTGGTACTCACGCAGGACAGGCAAGGGAAGGCAAGGGCAAAAGGGGTAAATCACTAAAGACAGGTGTCCTGTTAGTTAGGATTTAGTGTCAGAATAAAAGAGTAGTGGTACCACAGAGGAAGATATCATTTTTGTTGTTTCATGACTTGAATGTGGGAGGTACTGGCCCTCGAAGACCAGCTGGTGTTTTTGTTTACTGTTTCATTCAAACAACCTATTGTTTCCTTAACTCTTTATCATTATTAATATAGCATTTTCCATTATTTTGAGCTGTGGTTGGATTTGGTGCTAGAATATTGCTGAATGTGTGCTTGGTTATATTGTATTGTTGCATTTGAGTTGTGTGTGTTGCGTGTAAGTTGAGAAGAGATTTGTGAAGGTGCTGGATTCCATCGGTCTTCAATGCATAAGGTCATGTGGATTTCATCTTTGGTTTAACCTCGCATTTATCCTCTTGGGTTGCATGTGCTCTTATTGGCTTTCAAGAGATCAGAACTTGAAGACATTGTTAAAAGGTATCGGCCTACGTTTTATCTTCTTTTGCTTTATTGTGACATAAGAGTAGCCATGCTTTGGTTTTGGTGTTTTGTTCTATGGTTTTGGTGAAGTACTACTTGTATATGATCTGCTATAGGAGTTTGCCCGATGTTGCAAATACTTTTTTTTTTTGGATTTTAGAAAGCACTTGTAATGCCAAACATAGAAAATCCGTTATTTTATCTGTTAGAACTTTCAGTTTCTTTGGATGAGGTATATAATCTGAAAACTTTGTTATAATTGCTATAGTTGTGGAATTTGTATTCTGAAAGATTTTTGTACCAAGTTCTATTTTGTCTTGTTTGCCTATTTGGACACATTTGATGTATGTGATAGGTATTGTGATGATATTGAACATCCGTGATGACAAGTTATGAGCTTGTCATGGACACTTGATGGGTATCTTTCATTCTAGTAAGGGTCTTCTAACTGGCCACGGTTTTTTTGGTATGTTATTGTATTGTTACATTCTTTACCCTTTTTTACCTTTAAGAGACATGAAAGCTTAAAGTGGTTTCAAACTTATTGAATAATATGGAGTTGAACCCCACGGTGTTGGGCGCCTTTTTTTTTCTTGTTGTTTAAGATTTTGGAACTAGGGAAACTTTCGGTGGGTATTTGAGAGAATGTTCAACCTTTTTTCCATGCCTTGTTTGTAATTATTCTTTATCTGTTTTCAATTTAAAGCTACTTTTACTTTTCTTTTCTCATTGTTGTCGACATTGTGGGAGAATATTATAGTCTTGTGCTTAGTTTGTGAGTTCAATTGCTAAATAGTTTGGTTTGGTTCTCAACAAATCACTTCAACTTTTGATTCAAGAGAGAATCAACTGTTTGAGACTGTAATTTGGTAACATTCTTTTCCACTTTTGGGCACATTTCTTTTCCCGATTTGCATCGGACTTGTTCAAAGTAGGATTTGTAATCCAAATTTACCTAACCTTTTTGATTTACCGATGATCTTTATGGTATAAAAAGATGGCTTACTCTGACCAAGTGCCATGTGTATTTCTTTTATTCAAGTATGAGATGTATCAGGTAAAGGTAGGTATAAATGTGGCATGGATAAATGATGGCTCGATTGCATGTTGGCCACCTGAGGCTCGATTGACTATTGAGAATATATAGAATAAAATTGAAACCCATTAACTTATAAGATGCTAACTTGTTAAGTCAGGCCTTAATACCTGAGATAATTAAAAATTTACCTCAAACTTTATGAAACTGAGTAGGAGACTTTGTGACTGGCTGATAGTGGTCCATAATTTGCTTTAAAGTAAATTAATTGATAAAAAAATATAAATATATATCATACATGGGTTGTATTCGGGGCGGATCCAGCCCCTTGGCACATTTAAAAAAAAAAAAAAATTATTTATGTAAGCTTATAAAAAATTCTATTAATATATATATACATATAGGCTTATCTTCGTATTTTAAAAGAATGAAAAATATTATACATATATCCAAACTCATAAAATATTTGTTATTAATATATACATTTCATGCCTATATCATATTAAAAGTTTAAAACTCTCTCTACTCTTTTTTATGTGCATTTGTTTTTTATGATTTTATCCAAAAAATTCTTTATTCTCTCATTCTCTCTTTCACTCTCTCTATGTTATTCGTTCTTGAAACTTTTGAAGACTGAAATTGTTGAAGCTTTCACTCATCAAGGTGCCACAATTAGCTTCGTTTTCAGTTTTCTCAATTTCAGGTATGTGTATTGCTCATTTCATTTTAGTTTATTTTAGAGTTAAATCATGCTTATTTTTTGGAGGATTTTTATTCTTTTGATGGAAAAAAGCATGAATCTTGTGAGTTTGCTTTGTGTTTTATGTTTAAGAATGTTCTCGCTTTCCCAAATTAAACCTTAACTATATTTTATTGAACATTATTCTTCACCCTTCACCCATCACTTTCCTATTATTCAAACGTCACCGTTTAGCTGCTCAAAATTATTAAAGAAGTTTGAGTTATTATCTATGTTTATACTATGAAAATTTCCCTTTTTTTTATTAATTCATATTAAAAGTCAAGGCAATATTGACTTAATTTAAGTTTTGGTTGACTTTAACTTAGGCTAGACCTGATCAAAGTCATGAAAATTTATATTATAATCTTTGAAATAAAAAAGATTAAAAAAAAAGGAGAAATAAGAAATTTGTGTAGAACATTTTCGGTGGATTGTGATTGTTGTAAAGTCTTTTAATTATATTGGATTTAAGTGGATCGTTAGATTCCCATGGTTTTTTGCTCTCTTTAATTAAAGAGGTTTTTCCACGTAAAAATTTCCCTGTGTTTCCTCGTGAATTGAATGTTATTTTCAACATAATTTGCTCAAGGTTTTGCTTCTCATAGATTTATTCAAGTGATTAAGTATTGTGTTGTTGCATTTTTTTCTTTCAGATTATTGATATGGTATTATTTCCTTTGTTTAAGGTTTGGTGATTTTTTAAAATTTTTCACTAGTTATTTGGCAAACAATGGCGAAGCCATGAGGCCCCCTCTGGGCAAAAATCCCGAGTCCGCCTTTGGTTGTATTGTATTTGTTTATTTATATTTCTAATAGAGATGTAATTGTTAATGTTAATAATAAAAAGTGTTATAATTTAATTAATATTTCAATACTTCATTATTTTATTACATTTCATAGTGATTATATATTTGTAATTAATACAAATATAAAATGTCACTAAATATAACATATAAAAATATATACTTTTTTTTAACTTTTTCTAGCGGGTCATGCCGGGTCAGCCCGCATACCTTTTTTTAACACGTTGGAATGGTCCACATTATCGTGGCCTTTTTCGTGTTGTGCCTTGTCGTGCTAGGCTTTTTGGCCAACATGGCCCATTGCCAACCCTAGTCACACAGTCAGATTAGGAATTGGTGTATGGTTCAAGAATTAATGTATGATTCAGATGGAGATAGTAGAATGGTAAGTTATATACTAAACTTTCTTTACACATTTATTTTGAGAAAAGACAAAGGCCCCTATCAGAATGTGAATTATGGGAGTTAGGGTTTAAGATTGGGTTTAGGGTTTAAAGTTTGGGTTTAAATGTCATGATTTTGATTTATGGCAAGAGGCAGACGGTTACCCAAACAAATTGAGATCTTGAACTTCATGCGAGGAGTGTTCAAAAGTGTAATAACTAAAACTTTTTACTATAATTAAGATTAAAACATCACTCATTAGTGCAACTTTTTAATAAAATTTCTGTCATATTTAATAAATATTTTTGTAATAATTTTTTATGTCAAACTTGTAATATTCGATACAAAACATATGAGGAGAGAATTATAATTCTTATAATATAATTGAATACAAGATTTATAGAATACCATAAAATTTTTTGATATCAATATTTATTATTAAAATAAAAATAAATTTTAGAGTTAACATCATGTTCCCACCCAAAAAATGGCCCATTGACAAATTCATATCCACCCAATTATTAAATACTCTTTTAATATCTAAAACATAATTTTTTTAGTAATTTTTATTGTGAAGAAGGGCAAAATGGTCAAAAGTCCATTATTAATGAGGGCAACATGGTCAACAAACATTGGCAGTTAGAGAACAATAAAAGAAAAAGGGATGGTGCACGTTAGCAAAAGATGAAGCACGTTTGTAGTGTTCACAACCGACGGTTTTTGTCGTTTCCTGGCCGATCTTGACATTCAAAATCACTTCTGAGGCCACTCACAAAATCCCCATCACTAACTCTACAAAGCCCAAGCCTCCATTTGCCACCATCACTCACCATTTCCCACCACCACCTCTATTCGCATGGCCGACTCTTCAAGTCGAATTTCCAATCTATTTCTTTGCCATAAATTTCCCTAGACGCCACCATCGCACTCTCCAAAACCCTTACCTCTATCACCGTCCCTTGCTCACCGATCGTCGGTCCGCGCAACATTTTAACTTCCAAGTCGATTTTTGGTCGTTGCTGATGTTGGAAATCATCTCTACCACCACCAATCGACTCCTTGGATCTTCTTCTCCAAAAACCCCAATCGATCCTATTTGCTCACCAATCACCGGTGATTGAAGCTTCCTCATCCTAGGGTTTTTTTGAGTTTTAATTGGATTAATTGGGTTTGATTTGTTCAATTTTTGTGTTTGTTGGGTTGAAATACAATGGATGAATGTTTGTTTATAGTATTTTCTAGTCACCGACACTCCCCAACGCCGGCGACAATTGACACAAATGAAAGCAAGAATGGGTCAAATATTTATTTCTTTGAGAGTTTCTTTCCCTTGTGGATTCAAAGAGTTTTGGTGGATTCCAAGGTTATCGTTAGCGTTAGAACGATATCTGGTCCATTCTTGCTTTCGTCTGTATCAGCAATTGTTGACAATGGAAGAGGCTAAGAAGAGAAGAAATGAAAGAGGCTAAGAAGCGGAGTTTTTTCTTCGTAAATCACTATATATCCCACCCAAATATGAGGGAAACATATTATTTAGGTAGTAAAAAGGTATTTTAAAAGTCTAAGGGTGAAAAAGTGTCAATGGACCATTTTTTGTGTGGGAACAAACAGTTAACTCTAAATTTTATACTCAAGCATAAAAATCTTTTTTATTATTAAGTAGGGAGAATTTACATGTTTGAGTGAATAAAAACAATGAAATATAAAACAAAATAAATATATTTTCTCTTTTGTCTTGGCAATATTCGATTTCAAACCTCACTATAAGCCCAATAACTTAGAATACCTATTAGCACATTAAATAAATTACATTATATTAAATGACATTATTTTAGGTTGGAGTTGAAAAATAGCATTTTTCGCAAATTCTCATATAGATTGTAACGCCCCGCTTGAGGTACGTTGTTACTGTTTCCTCTTTCGCTCTTATTTTGAGTTGGTTTTGGTATTATTGTTTGATTTAGTGTTGTGTTGAATGTTTGCCCTGAAATTGGTTGAAAACAGAAGAAATTCAGTCTGCCGTGCTTGGCAAGGCGAAGAAGAATCGGCCGCGGCGAAGAGAGGTTGCAAGCCACTTGGGCTATCGATACGCGGCATGCATGTTTCGTTCGCGGCGAGCCGAATAAAATGTTGGTTAAGTTTTAGATATTTTCTTCCCTAAGGGCAATTTGACCTTTCTACCCCTAATTAGCGGAAAAGTGGGGAGTTAATTGTAAGGATTTTTTCATGGAGAATATGTTGATATAGGGGTGAGTTTGTAATGAATCAAAGGATATAGGATGGAATTCCCAAAGAAGAATAAGGGCAAAATGGGAATGAGTGTGTTTACATTTCTTTAAAAGGAATTAGAATCAAAGAAACCCCTCATTTTCTTCTACTCAAACGCAACTTCCCATCCTCACTCCTCTCAACTTCTCTTTTCTTTTGATCAAGGTTCTCCAAGGTATTTTTTTTGAAGGGATTTGGGGTAGAAAAGCAACCTAAGGCTTCCTAAGGTAAGGATTTCTACTTAAGTTGTGTGATTTGGGAGTTTTAACCCATATTGAAGTTTGAGGGTTTTCCTTCTTTTGGTTAAGATTAGAAGAAAAGTCAAGCTAAACAAGTGAAAGGAAGAATTTGTGAAGTCTCTCCATAACAAGGTAAGTAAAACCCAACCCAAGTTGAGATTTATGAAATTTCTTGATTAGGGTTTTGATAGACTTGATGTATGTATGTGATGTACATGTAATATGGCATGTATGAAGGATTAAATAGAGATTTCTATGCTTTGTGATTGTTATACCTTGCAAATTTGAGAAATGAGATGTTGGGTTGGCAAGGTAGTTTGAGATGGAATTTAAGGGGTGTCATGGATCCCTTTTTGGAAGTGCCTTGTTTGATAGGTTTTATGGCTTTGTGAAGGGGTTTTTCCCCATTTTGGATGGTTAGAGAAAGATTTAGAATCATTGCTATAATAGAGTTTTATAGTGCACATGAGATGTTTGATGAAATGCCTAATAGAGGTTTGAGTGTGAGTATTGAACCTTAATTCTTGCAACATTGCATGTTGGCATTTCATAAGTGCATTGGTAGTGATGAACCATCCATAGGCACTAATTGTGCATGGAAAAGTGACCTAAGAAAGTGTAAGGAAATGGTTTATGCATTTACCCTATGAGTAGAGAGCTTAGTGGGTAAAATTACTCTAAGGGTAGAGAGCATTGAAAAAATGCTACAATAGAATGAATTAGAAGAGTAGTATAGTTGAGATGATGCTTTGTGGTCATCACCCGACCGTTATGGGAATCGGATTGATGCTTTGTGATCATCATCCGAATAGCCCTTAGAGAGATGGGTCGATGCTTTGTGATCATCACCCGATGAGTAGTAGAAATGGGTAGATGCTTTGTGACCACTACCCGGTTAGTTAAGAGATATGTAGGTTGATGCTTTGTGATCATCATCTAACATTTGGTAGAAGTGGGTTGATGCTTTGTGACCATCACCCAATAGTGACTAGAGACGGGTAAATGCTTGGTGATCGTTACCCAAAATTCATGAGGAACGGGTAGGTGCTAGGTGATCTCCACCCGATAGTTAGAAAGAACCGAGTTGGTGCTTTGTGATCCTCACTCGGTAGTCACTAAGAACGGGTTGGTACTGTGTGAATTCCACCCGATAGCTATAGAGAGTGAGATGGTGCTGTGTGAACGCCATCCGGCCGTACCTCCGGTAAGATGAGGCCATGATGTTATTAGGAACAGAAACAGAATCAGAAATAGCATAAGGAAAGAATTAAGAGTTATTTATACGGGGACAGACAGAGAGAGAGTTTTACTTACTGAGCATTATTTTTGTGCTCACCCCGTTATTTTCCTTTGTGGATGCAGGTTCTAGGTGATGCAGTCGGAGGGGCGTCGGCAAGCGAAGAGAGATAGCTACACTCTGTTTCCCTGTTTTGCCTTTAAAAATGCATTTTTGTAAACAGTACTCTTTGTGTATAAAAGACATATGACTTATAATGAAAAGAAAGTTTTTGGGCCCAATTTTCTATTGTTATTATGCATGCATTGTACTAGTTTTCAGTAGTTGTTACAATTTTAGCTAGCCTGATGGTACTCACCATGCTTCCCAATTGACTATAGCCCCTTGGTAATGGGTTCAAGCCATGGGGAAGGCGAAAGAAATCTCCTTGGGGGAGGGGGAGATATCCACCGCGCGTGGGGGAGTTCAGTGAACCTCCGGTGGGCCGCCACCTCAAGCAAGCAGTAGCGTCGTGGCCGTTACATGGGGGTGTTATGTAACGGGTTCATATATGGTCGCCATACAAACATGGCAAAGCTAGGTAGATATCTTGCTTGTTCAACACTGGCTCCCAAGATCAGTGTATAGTCATTGGGAAGCATGGTGAGTACCATCAGCCAACTGGCTCGATGGTACTCACCATGCTTCCCAAAATGACTATAGCCCCTTGGTCTTGGGTTCGAGTGGGTGAGGGAGGCGAAAGAAATCTCCTTAAGAGATATCTCCGCGTGTAGGGAGGCTGTGTGAACTCGTGGCGAACCAAGCGGCTGATAGGCGAGTGTGGGCGTTACATAAAAGGCGCCTTTTTATGTACATTTGGCCCCACACGGGTGGCGGCCATGATCACCACGGCATGGCAGGATATCTCTCCCCCATTAGAAGATTTCTTTCGCCTCCCTCGCCACTCGAACCCAAGACCGAGGGGCATAATCATTTGAAAGCATGGTATACCATCAGGCTAAACTGGCTGTAATGCTCACCATGCTTCCCGAAATGACTATAGCCCACCCCTTGGTCTTGGGAGGGTTCGGAGTGGTGAGGGAGGCGAAATCTCCTTAAGGGGGAGGGGGAGATATCCTGCCATGCTGTGTGATCATGGCATGCCACCTGTGTGGGGCCGTTACATAGATAAACGACATTTTATACAAATGTAAAGAATGATAATGCCCTTGTATATAATAAACCTTAATTTATTCACCCATATTCTTTAAATACTACTTTTCATTTAAAATAATTGTTTTTATTAATAATTTAGCATAAGTTTTTATATTATTTTATTTTCAAATCACTCAAGTATTGTATCGGTTGTATTGTATGATGTAATCTTTAGAATTGCATATGAGAATTAATAGTTAAAAAGAAATTAGCACTTTTATGAATATGTGGAAATTTTTACTCTTAAATTTAGGGATGTGCAAAATTATCCGAAACTTGAATCTGATCCAAAAAAATAGGATATCCAAATATCCAGATTGGATTCGACTAGTAAAAATTGAGAAATCCGAATATTCGGATTGGATACAGATCAGTTGTTGCAAACAATTGAATATCCGTATCCGATCCAAATTTCATTAAAATGGCACCGTTTTAGAAATCCTCCGTAAAACTTAACATTTAACACTAAATAGCAAACACTTAAAAGTTTAATTAAAATCTATAACTAAAAACTAAAAGTCTAAAACCTAGAACTAAAATGTAAAATCTAAAACTAAAAACTTAAACCTAAAACTAAAATCTCTCAAATCTCAATCTCACTCTCTCGTCTAAGTCATCTCTCCATCTCTAATCTCTCAACTCAACACCCACCACCTAATACTCCCTTGAGAAAGTAAGCAATCTCTCAATCTCACCCTCTTATCTCTCCATCTCTGATCTCTCATCACCCATGACCCAATGCCCCATGAGAATGTGAGCAATCTCTCAATCTCACTCTTGAAAGAGACAACATGTTCAAACTTCATGCAGCCAGCAGTTTGTTGGGCTTGCATTGCATGAGGGAAGTTCACATAATAAAGTAACTAGTGAGCTTCTTGTTGAAAAAAAATAAACAGAGAGAAAGGATGGGTTTGTCGACGGAAATAGGGGAAAAACAAAGAAGAATGAGAAAGAAAGCGAGAAAAATAAGGGAAAAGAAAGGAGACTTGATGAATCAACACCTGATACTAAAAGAATGAAACAATAGGAATTGGGGAGAAAAAAAGGGAATAAAATTTGGATCAACTTCAGATGTCTGGTTACCTGATCCGGATCTGGATTAGATAAAAAATAAGCCAGATCGGATCGGATATCCGAATTTGCAAAGTCCTACTTAAACTTGTCTTTTTTTTTCTTAAATAAATAATGAAATTTCAAACTCTTGAATATAAATATAAATATATTCAATCTACATGGACCTATCCTCTAAATTCAATTATTTACCCGAAATTTATATTTCGATGTTTTGTATGTTAAAATACCCTGCGTACTTTATTCAAAATGTTGCATCATCTTACTATGATATTTACATCTCATTTATCAAATTATTATTTCATTCACATGTCAACATCACATAAGATAACACATAATATGAGAAGAGGTATTTGACATGTCAACATCACGTAAGAGTGTGTTTGGCTCCATTTGTTTAGTTTTTAAAAATAGTATTCTATAATGAATATGATTTAATCAAATAGGATAGGATTCTGGGAATGTGTTTGGTATATTTTTTTAAAACAATTTTCTAAAAATATTTAGATTATTTTTTTAACTCCCTACATTTGTTAATTTAACTATACATTGCTCACAATAAAAGTTTATAAATTAACAAAAATACTTCCACTCACCCAATAATTGCCAATAGCCCATCACTATTGTCGGACGGTGACTGAAAGTTGTCGAAATAGCGTACGACCGACTAGACTTGGTTGGTCGTGCACCAATCTAGCCTTTTCCGACTAGATCTATGGCCAGATATGACCATCAATGAAGAACAAGATATGGCCGTCAATGCAGCCTTTGATATTTATAGAGATTTTTCAATACTTTATAATAAAACGGTTAAATTTAATACTAAATTATTTCATAGGTGAAAATGAAATAAACGCTTACTATAACTTTACAAAATTTTTTGTTAAAAGTTTATGTAAAGGGTTAAAATTTGGGGCCTTGTGCCATTGTAACACACCGCATGTTGAAAGTAATTGTTGCCAGGATGGTCCCAAATATCGTCATTGTCTTTCTCCGAACAAGAATCTTCCTTCAAACCAACAAGCTGAAATTCACTAAAACCTTCCACACACTTTCTCTTCAATGGCACAAAATCTAGCTCTACCTCTTCTCCTCCCAAACCCACCACCCATAAATCCTCTCTTTTTTAGCCAAAACCAACACAATCCTCAATCCACAATGGTCTTATCACCACAACAACAAATGACTTCACCACCTCCGTCTTTCACTCCTCTTCTACAAGACTTTCTTCACCAACAAAACCCCTCGCACACTTCTTCACTAACCTTTGACTCTCCGTCTTCCATACCAAGAAACAGAACATGAATTGGGAAGTCACGTGATGTTTACCTTCAGAAACCCTGGTCAAACCACCGCCTCTCCAGTAAAGGTCGACGAGTTCTCCAATCTTTAATGATGAATCTTTTGATGTGAAAGATATTGATAGTGCTTTGTTATAATTATTTGAGTCTTATCGGGAAGACCCAGATGTAATATGTTGGGTATTGTTAAGGGTTTAGGGTTTTATAGGAAATGCAACTTGGCGTTGAGTGTGTTTGAGTGGTTTAGGAGCTGTAAAGATTGTGAGTTGGTCTTGAATGGTTCCGTTATAGCTGTAATTGTTAGTATGTTAAGGAAAGAAGGTAAACTTTAGGCTGGCTTCGTTGTTGAATAGTTTACTTAAAGATGGGATTGATATTGATGTTTATGCTTATAATTCAATGATAATTGCTTATGCTATCAATGAGAGGTATAGTGACGCTATGATAGTGTTCAAGAAGATGGAGGAAGAGGGGTGTAAACCTACTTTGGTAACTTACAATGTGATTCTAAATGTGTATAGGAAAATAGGTATGCCCTGGAATAAGCTTTTGACTCTAGTAGAGAGAATGAAGAATGCTGGAGTTGCCCTAGATTCTTATACTTATTGAAACAATAGTGTTTGTGAAATATGTTGCTAGATTATTTCCCCAAGAAAGATGGGAATTTATACAATGTACAAGTTACATGAATTAGGAAAGAATTGATCCTAAATAATCAAGGATATATACACAATATCAGTCTACCATATTTACACAAATCAATCTAGGAAATACTATCTCATTTTCTTAATATATCTTAACAGTCAATCTAGGAAATAATCTCTCTATTTTCCTAATATATCTTAGCACTCCCCTTCAAGCTGGAGCATATATGTCATATGTTCCAAGCTTATTACAAATGTATCTGATTCGGGAGCCTCTGAGATACTTAGTAAGAACATCTGCTAGCTGGTCATTTGAGTTGACAAAACTGATGACGATGCATCCAGATTCAATCTTCTCTTGGATAAAATGATAATCAACCTCTATATGATTTGAGGCAATATGCAGAGTAGCTTGATTGTTGCATATTAGTTTTATCTGCTTCACTTCACTACACCCCAATTCTTGAAGAAGTTGTTTCAACCAGATGAGCTCACAAGTCGCGAGAGCCATAGCCTGATATTCTGCCTGTACACTTGATCTAGCTACTACATCTTGCTTCTTACTCTTCCAAGATATTAGATTGCCTCCAATCATGATACAGTATCTAGAAGCAGATCGTCTATTTGATGGAGACCCTGCCCAATTAGCATCAAAGTACCCAGCAATTTGAGAGTGACCCTTATTTTCATATAGCAAGCCTTATCCCGGAGCTCCTTTAATATACTTGAGAATGTGAACTGCTACGTCCCAATGACAACTACATAGGGCCTGGAGAAATTGGCTAACCATACTAACTGTAAAAGAGATATTTGGTCTAGTGATCGTGAGATAATTCAGCTTACCAACCAATCTTCGATACCTTCCAGGGTCTTCCAATGGCTCCCCCTGTCTAGGAACAAGTTTGACATTGGGATCCATAGGAGAATCCACAGGCTTACAGTCTAACATACCTGTCTCCTTAAGAATGTCCAAGGCATACTTCCTTTATGATATAGCAATACTAGCCTTAGACCGTGCTACCTCAATCCCTAGAAAATACTTTAGCTTCCCTAAGTCTTTGACTTGAAAGTGGCTAAACAGATACTGCTTTAATTGAGAAATCTCATCTTGGTCATTACTTGTTATGACAATGTCATCAACATAGACAACCAAGTATATAAATTTACCATGATTATTATGGCGGAAAAAAATTGAATGATTAGCTGTACTTCGTGACATCCCAAACTGTTGAATCATAGAACTGAATAGTCCAAACCATGCTCTAGGTGACTGCTTGAGACCATATAAAGACCAGTGTAGATGACACACCAATCCTGACTCCCCCTGAGCGACAAACCTTGGCGGTTGCTCTATATTCACTTCCTCGGCAAGTTGACCATGCAAGAAGGCATTTTTAATATCCAACTGATGAAGAGGCCATTGATACATGGCCACTAAAGTAATAAGGAGGCGTACCAAAGTAATCTTAGCAACAAGAGAGAAGGTATCACTGTAGTCGAGCCCATAGATCTAAGTGTACCCCTTTGCAACAAGGTGAGCCTTCAGTCGATCAACTTTGACATTAGGACCAATCTTAATAGTGTAAACCCAATTGCACCCAACAACAGTCTTGCCTAGTAGTAAGGAAACCAACTCCCATGTACCATTATGATCTAGAGTAGTCATCTCCTCAATCATGGCAACTCTCCACCCTGGATGTGCCATTGCCTCGCTAACAGTGTTAGGTATGGGGATAGAAGATAGGTTTGAAATAAAGGCAGAATAAAATGGACATAAATTATCATAACTAAGAAAATTATAAATAGGATGTGGGTTTTGAGAAGATCGAATACCTTTGCAAAGGGCAAGTGGAAGAGTTGCCTCGTCTATAGGAGACATGACCGGAGCAGGCGACGGAGGAACAACAGATGGGTTATCAGGATTGACCAAGGTACCTGTATCAATAAAGGAAGTACCATTAGGATTAGTAGGAGAACAAGGACGACAAGAATAAACTTGGAGAGGAGGACGATCCATCGACGAGGAAAGAGGGATGGGGATAGGGATAGGTAAGGTGGTAGGGATAAGATTGCTATTGACGGTGTTTTCAAAAAAGATTGGAGATGTCTCAAAGAAAGTTACATCTGTAGAAACAAAATATTTGTTGGTGGTTTGGTTATAGCAACGGTAATCTTTCTGGAGATGAGAGTATCCAAAGAAGATACACTAAACGAATTTAGGCTGTAATTTGTCTTTGCCTGGAGTATGATCATGAACAAAGCAAATGCAACCAAACACTCATAAATGTATTGGGTATGTGTCTTTACCAGGAAACAAAATGGAGTGAGGACTCTTATGTTGCAAGACAGAAGAAGGCATACGGTTAATCAAGTAATAGGTGGTGAGAACTGCATCCCCCCAAAATCGAAGAGGAACATGATGATGTATAAGTAAGGTACAGGCTATTTCAACAAGATGACGATTTTGCGTTCGATGACCCCATTCTGCTGAGAGTATAGGCACATGAGGTCTAGTGAATAATACCTTGAGAAGACATATACTTAGTAAAGGGAGAAGATAGATATTCCCTAGCATTATCACTACGTAATATCTTAATAGAAACACCAAATTGATTATGAATCTCAGCACAAAAATTATGAAAGATAGAAAATAACTCAGAACGAGTTTTCATTAAAAATACCCAAGTATTACGAGAATAGTCACCTATAAATGTAACAAAATAATAGAAACCCAAAGTTGAACTGACAAGACTAGGACCCCAGATGTCTGTGTGAACAATATCAAACATTGAGATGGCCCTATTATTGACTCACTTGGGAAAGGAAGCTCTAGTTTGTTTTCCAAGTTGACATGACTCACAATTAAAAGAAGATAATGTAGACACACTAGGTACTAATTTCTAAAATTTGGCAAGACTTGGATGACCAAGGTGGCTATGAAGAATGTCGGTAGATGCAGCGGAGGTAAAGGCAACTAGCGAATTTGGATCGGAGAGGTGGTACAGTCCACGTGATTCATGTCCTGTTCCAATCGTCTGACCCATGTTCCGATCTCGCACCACAACAGAGTTAGCAAAATAGGTGATAGAATAGTTAAGATATTTGGTTAACTTATTAATAGAAATCAGATTGTATGGACATTTAGGGGAGAATAAGATTGAGATTAAAGAAATGGAAGGAAGTGGTCGATCTTCTCCTATCCCTTTGACCATAGTATGTGAACCATTAGCAAGTGTAATTTTTGATATAGTGGGAGAAGAGGTAATTTGAGATAAAAGATTTTTATTACCAGGAATGTGGTTAGATGCTCTGGAATCCAAAATCCATGGGTTGGTAGAAGAGGTCCGACTCTAGGCAAAGGAATTACCAGTTTGGGAGGCGCCAGATGAGGATGACTGCTACTTGACAGCTTGATATTGAAGATACTCATTGTAATCAGCCCCAGACAATGTAATGGAGTTGGGTTGTTGGTCTTTAGCATTGGGTAAGGGAAGTAGTCCATCTCCAGTTGCTTGAGCCACATGAGCGATGGATCGATTAGAAGATTGACGTGGTGGCCTCCCATGCAAAGCCCAACAAGTGTCTCGGTTGTGGCCATTCTTGTCATAATAGGTGCAATGTGGTCTAGATCTATTTCCTTTTCCCTTTCGAGAACCACTCTGTCCTTGCTGATTTCCTACTTGAACAGCTAATTTTGATGCTTTTGCCATTGTAATCAAGAGAAGTGAGAGATAAATCCAAAACGGTACAAACGCCCTTTGTCAGAGTTGAATCACCAACAAGAAGGAAGTGGAGGAAACCGATTGCCTGATAAGAACCAGAAGATGCCGACGAACCAGGAGAATCGAGAAATAAACTCCCCAAAAGCAAAGAGGAGCGTCTCCTTTAAAGATATGCTTTAGGGTTTTTGAAATAGATGGATTTAGAAGAAGCAGAAGGCCAAGAACCAACTTGACTCTGATACCATGAAATAACAATGTTTATGAAATATGTGGCTTGATTATTTCCCCAAGCAAGATGGGAATTTATACAATGTACAAGTTACGTGAATTAGGAAAGAATTGATCCTAAATAATCAAGGATATATACACAATATTAGTCTACCATATTTACACAATCTAGGAAATACTATTTCTATTTTCCTAATATATCTTAACAGTCAATCTAGGAAATAATATCTCTATTTTCCTAATATATCTTAACATTTATAATACGCTTATAAGTTGTTGTCGGCGGGGTTCTTTGCATGAAGAAGCAGCTTGGGTTTTTGAGGAAATGAAATTAACGGGTTTTAGTCCAGATAAGGTTACTTATAATGCCTTGTTGGATGTTTATGGGAAGTGTAGGCAGCCTAAAAAAGCCATGAAGGTATTAAGGGAGATGGAGGTTAATAGTTGTTCACCTGGTATTGTGACTTACACTTCATTGACATCAGCTTATGTCAGAGTTGGTTTGTTGGAAGAGGCGATAGAGCTTAAAAACCAGATGGTGGAAATAAGGATTAAGCCTGATGTTTTTACTTACACCACCCTCTTATCGGGGTTTGACAAAGCTAGGAAGGATGAGTCCGTAATGAAGGTTTTTGAGGAGATGAGAAGTGCAGGGTGTAAGCCAGATATTTGTACTTTTAATGCTTTGATTAAGATGCATGGAAACAGGGGAAAGTTTGTGGAGATGATGAAGGATTTTGATGAGATCAAGACATGAAATTGTAAGCTAGACATTGTTACTTGGAACACACTTCTGGCAGTATTGGGCAGAATGGGATGGACTTGGAAGCGTTAGGTGTGTGCAAGGAGATGAAGACGGCAGGGTTCATTACTGAGAGGGACACTTTCAAGACCCTAATTAGTGTATTCAGTTGCCGTGGTTCTTTTGACTAAGCCATGGCTGTTTATAAGAGAATGCTAGAAGCTGAGGTTACACCGGATCTTTGCACCTACAATATTGTTTTGGTAGCATTGGCTCGGGGAGGGATGTGGGAACAGTCTGAGAAAATACTTGCTGAAATGAAGGATGGTGATGAGGGAACATACTGTTCTTTGCTTCATGCTTATACTAATGGCAAGGAGATTGAGCGGATGCTTACTCTTGCAGAAGATATATTCTCTGGTCTGATTGAACCTCATGCTGTGTTCTTGAAGACCCTTGTTTTTGTTAATAGTAAAAGTGACCTCCTTATAAAAACAGAGCGTGCCTTTTTAGAGTTGAAGAAAAAAGGATTTTCCCCTGACAGATCCACTCTAAATGCCATGATTTCGATTTATGGCAGGAGGCAGATGGGTACCAAGACAAATGAGATCTTGAACTTCATGAATGAAAGTGGGTTAACTCCTAGGTTGACAACCTACAATAGGCTGATGTATATGTATAGACATTCTGAAAATTTTGAGAAGTCCAAAGAGATTTTAAAGGAAACTTTCAACAAAGGATTGAAACCTGATATAATATCATATAATACTGTCATTTATGCCTATTGTAGAAATGGTCGGATGAAAGAGGCTTTGAGGATATTTTCGAAAATGAGAGATTCTGGCCTTGTTCTAGATGTAATCACCTACAATATCATTGTTTCAAGTTATGCAGCTGATTCATTGTTTGTGGAGGCTATTGATGTGGTTGGATACATGATCAAGCAAGGATGTAAACCAAACCAGAACACATACAACTCCATTGTAGATGGTTATTGTAAACTCAATCGTCGAGATGAAGCAATCAGGTTTGTTAATAATCTTTCCAAGCTTGATCCACACACGTCTAAGAGGGAAAAATACAGGTTATCAGACCGCATAGCAAAGAAATGGTCATATCATAGACATTCCTCTTCTCCAAAGGGATAATGATTCGTTTGTGTGCTTTTCAAGCGTCAGACACTTGTCCATCCAGTACAATCAACCTATGTACCAGTGAAATATGAATTGATACCTACTATTGGCTTGTGTTTCTATGCAAATTTTGTGATAAAATAATATTTTTGATAGGTTTTACATGTGCTGTAATATGGCATGACTATTATCAACTAAAATCGTATTATCAAATTTTATGTTAAGTTCTTCATAATACTTTTGAAGGTAAAAAGGAAAATTCATTTATTTGCTAGATGAGCAGGAGATTTGTGTGAGGGCACTCTCATTTGAGAACACCTTTTTTTTTTTTTCTTGTTTTTTTTTTTTTTTTTTAGAAGTAATCCATAAATTTTGATACACATATAATAGCATTCTGAGATACATAAACAGTAACATCCAAAACATTATACAATTCAATAGATGATATATACATGTCTTTGAACAATAAACCCTGGATTTGGTAAGTTCTAGCTGCTTGGATTATGCAAAAGTTATAGTCAAGTAAGTTACGATCGCAAAATAGAACTAAACGTTCTAGAAATGTGTTGGACAGTGTAGTGTTTAATTTTTCACAATAAATATAAACAAACATCTCTAAATAATATTTCTATTTTATATAATTTTAAACTAAAAAAAGATTGTCTTTGGTTGGGATCCAATTGAGAAAGTGCTTCCACTTGAATTTTCTCCGCTATATATTTCTAAAAGAAATTGTAGAGATAGATGAGCATTAAGAGTGGATCATTTTGATACTAATATTATTACCTAAAATTTCCAACAACCAAAATCTAATAGCTAACACTGGATTCTGGCAATTGGGAACTTAATTAATTAATTAAGGAAATTTAATTAAAAAGTGTTATACATAAAATAAATTATAGGACATTTTTTAACACTTTTATTTAAGTTTTAATTTTATTACGATTAGAGGTATTTCAGGTAATTAAGTTCATGTGTTTATAAAAAGTTTGCAGATTTTAGATTCAAGTCAAGAAATCTTTTTTCTAGAATTAATTGACAATTTGAAAAAGAAAAATGAACAATAAAAACTCTAAGTTTAAGTAGATTTGACTTATAAATGGTGAAATCACACAAATTCTTAGTAATTAGTATGACTTCATCGGATGAATATATAAATGGTATAATATTCGATAATGCTCTGTTTAATCATTATTCTAAAATAAATTTGATAAACAATAGAAAAAATTCAATTATTTCTGGGTATCCTGTAAAATTACAAGGACCCCCCACTTGGCACTTATTAACTAAAATAAAATTACAAATTATGAATTCAAAATTACAAACTCCATTACTTTGTAAAGGTAGATTCTCAAAAGTCAAACCAACTTACTTTAAATGTTATGAAATATAAATATAAATGTATTCACATTACTTTTTCTATAAAAGTTTTTATTAACCCTCTTAATCTTTAATTTTATTTTATATTAGTCTCGGTTTCTAGGTTCCTAGTTATGGTTCTGGTTCCTGGTTCTGGTTCCTAACTATAGGAACCAAAACTAGAACCATACAGTAACAGTTCCCAAAAATTTGGAACTGGAACCTACCTATTGATGGTCGGTTTTGGGTAGGAATCAGAATTAAACCCTAGGTACTCGCTGGTTCCAATTCCAACAGGTTCTTTTGAACACCCCTAGTGATAATATTAAACATGATAATTGTAATACAATGAATTCATTCAAAGCGGATTAGAGTGGATAAACCCACAACCCAAATTAAATTACCCAACCCAGCCCAATATTAGATACAAGAAATGGAGTAGGTTGGGTTGCCCCATAACCCATAATTTGCCATCCCTACATAGTAACATTCTCACAAGCAAACTCAACCTCTAAGCCACAATCAATTCTAAAGAAAATATTCTAATATAAGAGCATGAATATATATATGTTTCTCTATACACAATCTGTCTTTCTAGCTCCCCACTTGTTATAAAAGGAAATTCCCAAAAGGCTTTTTTTTTTTTTCATATTGCAAAACACCAAAGCATTTGACAAATTAAATATCTTATCCTTGTGACATGTGACTGTGATATTTGCAACCTCAACCAAAAAAACTTGGGTTATTTTTCATCCTTAAGGTTTGAAGTATATTGAACTTACTTCCAAAACCATAGGAACAAACATTTTAGTCTAGTCAGGTGAAAATTTTCAACAAAATTTCTTTAATTCCCCCATTGTCTTATTTACATGTTATTAGAAATGAATAAAATGTTAAAAAAAAAAAAAAAAAAAAAAAGTAAAAAGCATATGATACACTTACAGAAAAGTCAATTTCTCATAACAATGTTTTGAAAACTAAACTGGATCGATCGGTCTGACTGTCAACCAACATCCTCTCCAGTCTAAATTTCTAATTTTACTGTTCACCCAAATCCCTAATCTTATCACCGGAGAACGAGGGGCTATCAAGTGCCAAGGTTAGAGGGGTTTTTTTTATAGGGAAGGCTAGTGGTTCAAAGGTTGGTGTCGGATTTAATTCTAACACCAAAATCAGTCGAAATTTGACCGAAAAAATCAACCCAATATGTGAGTCACGACCAGCGAACGGGAGGCTACCAAGTTCCGAGATTAGAGGGGTTTCGTAGAGTGAAAGACGGTGGTTCAAGTGGTTGTGTCGAATTGAATTTTGGCCACCAAAATCAGTTGGAATTTGGCCAAAAAAGTCAAAACCCAAACAGATCGCAGTAGGACTGTAAACGAGTCAAGCCAAGCCAAGCTTTTGGCTTATCGTGCTCGGCTCCTTTACAACAGGGTTGAGCTCAAGCCTGGCGAGCCTTAGAAATGAGACTCGAACTCGAACTCGACCGAGCTCGAGTTGAGCTCAAACTTGAGCTCGCGAGCCCCAATCAAGCTTCATCTCGTTAAGGCTTGATCAAACCCAGGTTTGACCGAGCCAATGTCCCCTTTTTTTACACACTACATATTCTCGCATAACATTCCTTCTTTACATCCAATGTTGAATTTATAGAAAAAATAATAACCACGACAATTTCGGACTTTACAAAATGTCTATTACTTTACAAAATAAAAAAACAGTTATAAATATATACAAATAACATTCCAAGATATAAAAATACAATCCACCAATCAAAATCACTATCCACCAATAGTCTGTAGTAGGCCTATCTTCGACCAAAACCACCATTTCCCCCTAGTTGTATAAAATGTTCAATTTAGTAAGTATTTTTTAATGTAACTACGACAAGGGAAAAATATGTATAATCATAAAACAAAAGCAAAAGGAATCAAACTTTTACCTATGCATGCCTCCTACCACGGCCAAACCATGCACTGAATCCCAGGAACTTACGGGATAGGAAGGTTGATCTCCAACGGTTGATGGTCTTCCTGAAAATGACAAAGAAGGAGTAATTGAAGTTTAGTTAGTATAAATATAACGTAATAATTAAATTTACTAAAAACAATATTCAATATAAGTATATAACCTACTTTACATCCTTTCTTCACCCTATTCAAAGCCCTGCACCAATCATATCCACATAAGAGCAGCTCTATTGTGTCGGGAGACAACGACGATTGGTATGTGTCAATAACCTTATTGTCGTACTGAAAGCAGATTCAGAAGCAACCATAGTGATAGGGATGGCTAATATGTCACAAGTCATGGTAGACAAGATATGGAACTTTGTTGAATTAGCCTTCCACCATGTCTAAGCATCAAACGCCGTAGGGTCCCTAACACATTTATGGCATCCCTCTCCCAGGTAATAGTCTAACTTTGATTTTGTTGGCTCAACCGTCTCAACCACATCCAAAAACTAACTAAAATCATCCTAATCATCTGCCCTCTCTGCTGTTGCCCCCGACCCCTCACCAACAACCTTAACTCCATCCCCTGTAGATGTAAAAGCGCGGGCAGCAGTCAATGCTTTACTGGCATTAACATACTCCTTATATACCTCATACAAGGCATCTCAAACAACATCAATATTTTCCTGCGCTTCACGCTCAAGATACATCTTAGGGAACGCCCATTGAATCACCCTCATCTTTAGTCTGGGGTCTAAAATAGTAGCCACACCCATCAATAGATTACATTCTCCCCAATATTTGTCAAACTTTTCTTTCATTTTCCAAATCATGGACTGTATAAACTGATCTTCATCCTGACTCTTACTATCCAACATAATTTTGATTGTACAAACTTGTTTTAGAAACAAGTTTGATGTCGGATAATCACTCCTCGATATGAGATTCGATGCACCATTGAACACCTTCAAAATTGAACAAATTTTTTCAACTTTGTCCCAATCCTCCTCCTTGGGACAATAATGATAACTCAAATCCCTCTCCTTCAAACAAGGAAAAACATGTCTAAATTTCATTGCCGTTGTCAACATATCATATGTTGAATTCCACCGTGTTTTGCAATAAAAAATAAGCTTGCGAAATAGCAATCGCCGCTGTTGAACAATCTCTGCGAACACCTTTAGTCTACTCTATGATGAATTGATATACACCACACTATCCTCAATGATGTGTCTAATCTGATAAAGATCATCTTGAACAACTAGGTTCAAGATGTGTGTACAACATCTCACATGAAACATCTTGCCCCTACATATGAGCTTCCTCGTAGCTTGGAAATTATCTTTCAACACTTTTATTGCAACATCATTGCTTGAAGCATTATCCACCGAGATCGTGTGGAACTTAGCTTCAATTCTCCACTCCATCAAACACTTGAAATTGCATCAACAATGACAACACCAGAATGGGGAGGAGGGAAATGAATAAGGTTCAACACCAGTCTATTAAACTTCTAATTATCATCAATCTAATGCCCAGTCAAGACCATGTATTCCATCCTTTGGTTGCCTGAATGCCATAGATCTATGGTTAAACTTATCTTTCTAACACCCTTCAATAGGGTCAGCAACTTCTGCCTCTCATTTTCAAACACTCTCATGCAATCATTCTTACAAGTATTACGGGAAATCAAAGTCCAGTGAGGAATTCTATACTTTATCATGTTGTTCAACCTCTCTTCCTCCACAATAGAAAACGAATGCTCATGCATAAACACCCAATGTGTAATAAGCTCCCTTATCTTCATCATATTGAATTGGCCCCGTAGATTAGGTAGGATAGGGAAATTTATTTGTTGTTGCCTCAAGTTAGATATTCTTTTTGCACACCGTTTCAAATGTCTATTGAACTGTGTAGTACTTCCAGTGGCAGTCATTTTTAGTTTTGTTTTACAATGAATGCACTCTGTCTTCCTTGTACCACCAAGGAGAACCACTCCCTAAATTCTGACCACATAGTTGATGTCTTCGCTCTCTTCTTCCTCTGTAGTGGACTGTTATTGTCCTCTACATTTTCGGGGTTACTCACACTTTGCTCTGTACTAGTACCACATGTGCTCGTATAAATGTTACGCCAATCGACTGCTCTTACCGTGACATAATTATCGACGTCATCCAATGTAAGGGTGCTTGAGGAACTATCTCCCAAGGCCATACCTACAATTGAAAAATAAGACACCATTACAGGGCAATCCATGTCACAAATTTCAAATATGATGCCAAGCAAATATCCAATGCTACATCCCCAAGTTTAGAATTACTACTCATTACAAAGCAATCCATGCCACAAATTTCAAATATGATACCAAGCAAACATCCATACCAACCATTTGAGGAATCTAGTTAACGAAGATGGAATTTGATAAAGCATAAAATGGTAATGCCATTTTAAGCAAGTCCATGAAGTTACAAGAATATGCTTACCAATAGGTTAGAACCAAGATCAGTTAAAGGATTCATCATACCATGAGATCTTATAAAAGTTTTAAAGATCGCTTTTGTTTTCATGGGACAATCAGATGAATCCCAAACTGATTCAATGCGAAGTCTCATCAATATAGAGATATAGTGACAGAAGATAGAACACAAAATAGATGAGTACTACCATATAATTAGCACATGTCCATGGCAATATATATTAGTAAGCCCAAATCAGTTCTGAAGATTTGTCATATGTTGTCATGCTACATCAGTGAATATATCAATACAACAGTACCTCCATTTTTCTAGAAAAATTACGTAATGTTTCATTTGTTTGCAGAGGAATCTTACATCTATTGAGAAAAGAATAATTGTTTTGGATCTGGAGTATTTATTCCTGTATTTCATAGTTTAACAACTAATGTTCTAGTTCTGTAGTGGCCAATATACACTGGCGGTGACTACTGACCACTGAAACTTGGACTATAGCTTAATAGTTAGGTAAGATAGACCCACATGCAACTTTTACATTGCTTTAAAACTCAACTGGAGTCCCCATTTCAACAAAATTCGGCCACTGTCTACCAATAATGTTCACAGAATTTATGGATAAGAGAGCACTTAGACAGTCATCAAAAAATATTATCTACAATAGATATGTAAACCCTCGAACTGGTAGCAAACATCTTATTCATTACATGCACAAGGATTCCAAATGTTGCAAAGGCATATAAAGCCACACACAGTCTAAGATAAAACATCAGATTATTTCATTTATAGTAGTGATTATTTATGAGCTTCAACTTCTCACACATTATCATCATCATCATCTCGTACTTAGGTGCTAAACCCAAAATCTTGGCCCGGACTAGATCACAAATAGCTAAGACAGTATCTCTGCGAGAGCTACAATGCTGAAGAAACACGTGATTATTTCATTCAAACCATAGGAAATAAATTATGACTGAAAGGACCAATCGGGAAAGAAGGTGGTTGAAGTCACCTTTGCGTCTAAGATGCAAGCTAGTCCATTGGAGCAGAGGGAGCCAAGAGAGAGTAGGCAATGCAGAGAGCTTCCTGATAGTGACCTCCCGCCAAACATAACTTGAGAAGTTACAGCTGAAAAACAAATGGTCATGGGTCTCTATAGCTCAATTGCATAAAACACATAGGGAGAACGTAATGACACCATGAGAGCTGAGCCGATCTATGGTGTGAAGCTGACCAAGAGAAGCGAGTCAGAGAATGAAAGAGTGGCGTGGAATATGCCCTAGAAACCACAAGAGATAATGAATCGAGTTCACATCCCGTTTGTCTTGCAACACATTCCAGCCTGAATCAATAGAGAAATGTCTAGACGGGTGGCCCTTCCACACAAGATGGTCAGGATGACTCGTTGAAGGCTGCACTGTAATGGAGTCCCAAATATGTTGAAGGTCTACACTGCCCGAAGGAAAATCCCACAAACCATCTCGAATAATGTCTGAAACCCGAGCATCCCATGGCAAACCAGTGGAAGTCAAAGTTCGGAAAGGGAGCAAGTCCCACAAAGGTCTTTACGGCAGCCAGTGATCTCGCCATAACATGGTGTCCCTACCATCACTGATACAAGTCACAATAAGACCATGGTACCAAGCCCTGCTAAGTAAAATCTTCCTCCAAGCCCAAGAAGCCCCAGAAGTAACTCGAATATGCCAAAAGGACCCGCGACCACGAGAGAACCAAAGGGCCCAAGGGGCCCGGGGCCCCGAAGACCATATAGAAGATCTATCATTAAGTAGTCGCCGAACGTGATTAAGAATAGCCTCTCTATTCCAATCTTGGATCTTCTTAATCCCCAGACCACCCTCTCTCAATGGATAGCAAACAGAAGACCATGCAACTTAGGCACCAGAAGGGGACAAAGAAGTACCCTTCCAAAGAAACGAGGCCAAAATACTCTCAATCCATCTAACTGTAGCTACCAGCAAAAGAAACATGGATGACCAATATACCTGTATGGAGAAAGCACCGACTTGATCAACTGTAGTCAGCGTGCATAGGTCAAAGATGTCGATGTCCATAGCCTAATCTAAGACACAATTCGCTCCAATAGAGGCCTACAATCAGAATGTCAAAAACGGGTAGAGATCAGAGGAACCCCTAGATATCTGATAGGTAACTGGCCCAACTGGAAACCCCATCTGCTCCTCATCTCAGGCCTCCGTAAAGAAACAATCAAGCTTTTTCTCTACATTAGTCACTGACCTAGAAACCTTTGCAAAATAATCCAAGGCTGATTTGATCAACCTAACAGAGGAAGCATCTGCTCGACAAAACACCATCAAATCATCCGTAAAACACAAATGAGTAATAGCTGTCTGCCTACACCTCCAATGATAATGAAAACCAGGGCTTTGAGAGGTTCCCCTAAAGATACTAGCTAACCACTCCATAGCCAACACAAATAGGTAAGGAGAAAGAGGGTCCCCCTGCCGAACACCCCTGGAGGACCTAAAAAAATCGTGAAGCTCTCTGTTTAGGGCAACAGAGAAATACGGTGTAGAGATACATGTCATGATCCACGTCACCATACGCTTAAGGAACCCTACAGTACGCAGTCCCAAAAGGATGAAATCCCAGCTCACAGTATCAAAAGCTTTTCGAATATCAACTTTAAGGGCACAACAAGGTGAAGTACCCCAAGATAATAATTCCGCAAAAGCTCTTGAGTCAACAGAATATTATCAGAATCCTTTGACCTGGGACAAAAGTTGACTAAGAACTCCCAATAACATCTGGAAGCACTACTTTAAACCGATTCACTATCACCTTAGTAATGCACTTGTACAGTACATTACAACAAGATATCGGTCTAAAGTCTATCATACGACTTAGGCTCTCCACCTTAAGACCTAGAGCAATCCTGGCGGCATTAACACATATTGGCATTTCATTAGTAGCAAAAAAATGCCTGACTGCATCTCTGAAATTTGTACCAGTAATATCCCATGCCCGCTTAAAAAACAAAGAAGTGTATCCATCCGGACCAGGGGCTTTATTATCTGGGATAGAGCATAAAGCAATCCTAATCTCATCATCAGTGATAGGAGCAGTCAAGGGAGAAATCATATTAGGAGAAATACGCCTAGAAAAAAATACTTGGAAGCCTCTGCAATCTGAGGTTGAGGAGGGGCAGCAAAAAGATCCTAAAAAAACCTACCGCCAAACGCTTTAAACCCTAACTATCGATAATATGGGTACCATTCCCATTTGTCAAACAATGGATGCAGGTCCGAACCTGCCTGTGGATCAACAACTTATGAAAGAACTTAGTATTCTGATCCCCTAAGTTCAGCCACTGAACACAAGACCGCTGCTTAAAAAAAGCCTCCTTATCTCGACAAAGACTGAAATACAGGTTAGCAAGGTTCCTCTCCTAGGAGATACACTCAGTAGAAAGGAGGTCTCGGTCCAAAATTTCCTTGGGTTGTTGCCCACTGGGCACGGGCCTCAATCACCCTGCTAGAGATATGGCTAGAGACCCTAGTATGTAAAGATTTGAGCTTCCATTTCAATAACCCCAATTTCTACGTAAGATGGAACATAAGATTGCCCACAATAGGCTCGTCTTAAACTGTTTGAACAGTATCCATAAAATTTGCACGATCAGCCCAAAAATTTAGAAATTTAAAAGAGGATGGTACCTTGCCACGACGAGGACCAAAACGGACAACCATAGAGCTATGATCTAAGACATCTTGAGGTCGAAACTTTAAAATTGTGGTTGGTTAATCGATCAAGGAACCAAGAAAGCGATGCAAAGACCCAATCGAGCTTCCGTAAAATAATTCTGTCACCCTACTGACTGTTATGCCAAGTATACCGAAACCCAGTAAAAGGAACCCCAATCAACTCAGTATCATGGATATATTGGCCAAAATCATCCATATAACCATACCACTTAGGATCTCTACCCACTGTGTCAGAAGCTCCCAAAATGGCATTAAAATCACCCAACACAAGCCACAGAAGCCCCTTCGAATCAAACCCTGCCGCCTAATCCCTAAGGAAATCGCACAGGTTGCTACAATTCCCAGGGTCATTAGAACCATACACGAAACTAATCCCAAAGGAGAACCCCTTGGAGACATGAGTAACCCTACAAGTAATCTCTGAAGAGAGCAATGAAGGCTATTTATAGAGTAAAGAGAAGGATCCCAACATACCAGAACTCGAGAGGCAATAGAATCCATCACATTTGACAAAAACTACCACGAAGGACAAACTGTGGAGACCATTGACTGTAGATGAGACTACTCAACCTTAGTCTCCAACAAACCAATCAAACCCAAAGAAGAGTCAGAAATCCTAATTCCTCACTACACGTTGTTTCGAGAAGCCATTAAGGTCTCTAATATTCCAACTCCCTATCATTGGAATTAGGATAGAAACAAGCTAAAAATCATTTGGGCCTAAGCCCCCGCTTTCCCTCGACCTTTCCCTTTTTCTAGGGGTGGCAAGGAAACTGATCTAGATAAGGTGACATCTAGTGTCTAGAGATCATCATTATGTAGAACAAGCGAGGCAAACCTATTGGAAAAAGTAGATTGCTTGCTCCCATAACTCATAAAGGAAACCTGAGTGCTTTCCATGCAATTTGTGAAGCCCATAATGCGGTCCTGCTTACCTCAATAGGAAAAGGCGTATCAAGATCCGACCCCAAATTAGAGCCAGAAAATTCACCTCTGCTAGCACGAACAGTCTGCTGATACGAGACCAGAGCCAAAGAAACATCCCCAACTCTAACTATACTTGGAACTAAAACTCTAGTTGGTGCTAAAACATCCCTCTCCCCCTCATTCTCTCCAATGGGATTAGTGGCTGATTGCCTCAAAGGCTCGCAGTCCTCAAATCACACTGCAATAGCTTTCCCTAGTGCCTTTTGGAAGCTAGTAACTATCTTACTCTTACCCTGAGCCATAGTTGCATTAGGTGCCTTTGGTTGGTGACAAACATGGCCAAAAAACACAGTACTTGGGGCACCTCTTGGGGGTCCACTCATATTCCACTGTAATCTGAATGGGTTCAGCAGGTAACCGACATTTAAATTCAAAATGGCGCTTTAGAGGCTTTGTTGCATATATCTCAACACATACCCGAGCATAATCTAAATAGTCTATTTAGAAGTTGTCTTATCACTTAACAACGGCCGACCCATCATAGAAGAAACCATGTAAAGTCCTTTGTGAGACCACAAAGGATAAGGCAAACCATGCAAACGAGCCCATATCGGAACCTTAGAGATGCAACTTTTATCAAAAGAAAACTGAGCATGCCATTGTTACAGAACAATAAACTTGCCCCCAAACATCCACGGCCCTCTCTCTACGATTGAATACACTGCATCTTCATCCCTAAATCTGAAGATGAAGAAACTAGTACTAGTGGACATAACATCCTCCAACCCTACAGCTTTCGATGCACGGAAAGCAATTGAGCAAGCAACATGAAAAGGCATAGAATACCTTGAGAATAACCCATAATACAACGAAGCCATTCAACATCATTGTCATCAATAACATCATCCGGGATATGTAAGATGTCATCCTTAATATCAAAACAGCGGGGATTAGTGAAAAAAATGCTAGGGGTGAAGAGGTTTCGGTGTTGGGAAGGGGAAGGCAGTGGGGATGGCCAAAGAGTGGGAATGCGAGTAAGAGCACGGGTGTTAGGAGGCCAGGGCAGGGCGTTAGGAGGGCACCTTTGTGCAAGGAAAGCTGAGAAAGGGGAAGACTTTTATCGAGGAGTTGGAGTGCACGATAAAATCATCCTCAAGAATCGACCAAATTAAAACCACGCTTTCCAGGAATCTACAGCAAACAAAACCAAAGAGAAGGAAACCAAAAAAAACAAAAAAAGCTGAAAATCACACCAAAAATAGATCTACGAAATGGCCAAAAAAGCCCTTTAAGCCAAAACAAAGACATTCTTGGGAAAAAACAGAGGGTTTTACCAGGAACCAGAGGTCAACAAGGTGCAAAGAGCTATGGGGATTGAAGAGCAAGTCTAGAAGAGTCGGTCATTGCACTCCATTGCAATTCCCGATCGAGAAACCACTGTAAAAGCAGCTCCAGATCTGCAGTTTCCGTCAATTTCTATAGCCAAATCCCGGTGACATGAGCTGCTAACATAGGTAGTGACGAGTTGAGAGCAAAACACTTAAGAAAATTTCTAGTTTTTTCCCCCCTAAACCCTAAACCCTAACAGGGATGAACGGTGTTTGTGTGATGGTGATGGGTTTGATAGGCTTTATGTGGAAATTTTTCTTGGGTTTTTTAGGCCGGGAGAGGAGGTCTGCAAGAGTGTTTTGTTTTCCTTTAATGTGCTTGACATCAAATTGGTAGCGAGCAAACCATTGGGCCCAGCGAAGTCTCTGACCATCTAAAATTTCTTTTTGTTTAAACTCAAGCATCCATGGGAAGGCTGACAAGATGGAATTCAAACTTTTCAATACCTCGTCTGATAGCCAAAATTTCACTAGGTTTTGTTAGTGTATATTAGTGTATGCCCTTAGAAACCATTCGTGTTGTCGATTTCAAAGCATTTTGTCTTGTATCTATATATATCATAAATAATAGAAGAAAGAGTTCTTCAATTCATTTATATAAATTGCTTCCTTTATTCAGTCATGCATTTAAAATAAAGTATGTATATGAATTGTCCAAATGATTCATTTAATCGGTAAAAGAATTATCAAAAAGGGTTCCCTACGGAAGCAATATAATTTGGGCAACTATATTGCATAGTAGGCATATCGGATGCTTCCAAAAGATATCATGAGTTGATATAAGTACGGATGACGATGATAGTCATGTCACTGGGGCATTGGTATGGATTAACGGTTGGTGAACTATTTTTCGAACGTGACCGAATAACGACAAATCACTTGGAAAAGCATGTAGTCAATGATTTATCGTTTGGTTATATCAGTGCACGATGTAGTCCTTTGACCTAAGACATTGTAGTCGGATCCGATATGGATGCGTATGGTTCATACAGTGTATAAGTACGAGACTAATCATGTTTCGTACAATAAAGCCTATTTGGTCATGCGTTGTTCATATGCGGAAAGGAATGATGGTCAAGAGGGGATCCATTGACTCGAAAATATAGGATCGAGAGTACTGCTGACTCCATCCAGATTCAAGTTCCTAGATGAACATCGATAAATGTCAGAAAATAGAATCTCTGGCCAGAGTCTATTATTAGTCATACAAAAGCAAGTTTGTGCTGATGAGTTCCGGACATATTGATCGACGGTTCGGTAGAAGATCGAGTTTAGGATTTTGACGTTCCATGAATCCGTGCTCGATCAGGATATCTCAATGGAGGGACTTTACCTGCATGGTACATATGATCTGAAATGGGTTCGATGAAGTATTTCTTCATCTTGGTTTAGGGACTATGGCACATTGCTAGATGTTTACCATAGTCGTTGGGCCTCCGGACAGGTTTCCAGATTCATCTAGAACTAGCTCATGGCTAATCCACGGTAGACCTACATGGTCACACCAATGTCCTTGAGAAGTTAGAGAAGGATGAGAGAGAGAAATGATTATCCGAAGAGGGCTAGCACCTTCCGAGGGTAATAATGGGATTTCCATAGTAATAGTTACATAGAAAATTATTTGTGACATTTTAAGGGTTAAAATGGTCAAGCAATAATTAATTATATCTAATTATTATATCTTAAAGTGTTAAGTTTAATGAGATGAACAAAAATAACATTTTAATAGTTAAAGGGTAAAAAGGGTAAATTTATGGGTTGTTAATGTAAACTAGTTTAGTTTACATGGGCCCTTGAATAATATTGATTATTCAAAGGGTAGCATATTAAATTCGTGGGGTCCCTTTATAAAATAATATTTTATTGGGCTTGCAAGTGTAAAATAAATAATTGCAAAATTGCCCAAGTATATATAAGTGCAAAAGGTTGCATTTTTGTTCATTCTTGACTTGTTCACTCAAAAACAAACTAAAACTCTCTCTCAAACCCATGGCCACTCTCTAATCTCTCAAGGTGGTGTTAAAGTGTGGAGGTCTCATCTTTTTGGGGCTAATCTTCATCAATCCAAGGCAAAGGAGAATGTATAATCTCATTTCCATGCTTTGTTTAAAAACCATTTTTTTGAATCCATCATTTCCTGCTTTCTTCTCCATTTCCACCACTCTTCATGCATGCATGCTGTTCTTTCAAATGGTATCAGAGCTAAAAGCTCCTTGCATGTCGAATTTATAAGCAAAAATGACATTTTCCAAGTGTTCTTGTGTTTATCATGTATGAAAGTGACATGCATGTTCTTGTTTTGGCCTAGTAATAAGATAATGAAATGTTTATTGTTTCTTTTTCTTGGAATGAGATTCGGCCATGACATAAAATGTATAAAGATGTTTTGATTTTTTTTAATTTGAAGCATGCAAGAATCATTATATGTTTAATATATATACTATTTATGGTGACAAAAGTGTTCATGCATGCCTTGATCAGTGCATAGAATATTTCTTGCTAGATTCGGCCATGCATGTTTTTGTTCATTTGATTCTTGTTTTATTCAAATGAGTTTGTAATGTGTTTTGGAAGTTGTTCCATAAAGGGTCTAAATGTATGCTTGGATGATGGTTATTGCATGAGATAGAAATGTTCATGCATGCTCATTTCCATGACTTTGATTAAATGATTTATGCTTTGACATGCTAAATGTGTTATCCTTTAATTTGATTAAAGTTTATATTTTTGCATGAAGTGTATGCAAATGTTGCAAATGTTTAGTGGTGGAATTTGATGTTAGTATAAAGTTATGGATTATTAATTCATATGATGAATTATGATATTATATATGATGGTGGTAATTTTAATGTAGGATATTTAATTTGATTAAATTATCTTATAATGCATCATTGCATGACATAAATTATTATATTTTTGAAATGTAATAATTTGGTTGTTTGAATGGTTTCAAAAAATGATGATGCAAAATGACATGATTGTCTTTGAGAAGATAAATGTGTCATAAAAAATATTACTTTAGTTAAAAGTAACTTGTGTCATAGAATGATTACTCTTGGAGTAATATATCCCATTTATCTATGCCATGCATGACTTTTGTGAAAAGTATTGAAATGATGATAATAGTTAAATAATATATATCTTTGGGTGGAATATGACAAAAGTGTTTGTGTAATGATTCCTATGAAATGTGTAATTGTTGCATGGCCCAAAGTTATAATTAAATTACCACATGCATATATATATAATATCTATTAATATATGAGATATATATATATATATATATATATATATATATATATATATATATATATATATATATATATATATATATATATATATATATATACTTTCAATAATTGTTTATATTCATGCCTTTAAATAATTGTTTATTATATTTGGTATGAATGTTTAATATTTATTTATGTGATGAATGAAAATTAGATTAGAGGGTTGATCATGGGCGCCATTTGGTTTTCAAAATATTCAAAAGTGTTTATAATATTCTTTTATTAAATGGATTGTAATAATTAAATTTTATTTATTTATTTTAATCAGGCCTACGTGCCTAAGATCCAATATGTAATGGAATCGGCTAGACGGGAACCGAAGAGCATCCGGATAACGATCCAATCGAAGATATAGTATTAGGGCAAATAGTTTGCCTTTAGGATATATTTTTGAAAAGCCCCATGGTCAACCCACATGCTT
This sequence comes from Pistacia integerrima, assembly GCA_026225825.1. Taxonomy (NCBI): domain Eukaryota; kingdom Viridiplantae; phylum Streptophyta; class Magnoliopsida; order Sapindales; family Anacardiaceae; genus Pistacia; species Pistacia integerrima. The sequence goes on along the minus strand of CM047750.1, from coordinate 19,274,516 downwards.
TAATTTATGCATATATGTGATATGTATGAATGGTTAATTAAACATGGCATGCTAAAAATGAATTAACTAAAGGTTAAACCTAAATCTCCCCAATTTAAAATTATTAAATCCAAGTCTCCCATTGTGGGATAACTAAACTCTTTGATATAAATTTTAATATCCCAAGATTTCTATTATGTGAGGGATATAATCTTTATATCATAGAATTAAGTTGATCTTGTTCTTGGATGGATATTTTCACCTTGACCAAGAATTCTATTATGTGAGGACATGATGAAAATGTCATCCTAAGAAAGCACAATGGTTCGGATTTAACTAGCCTAGGGTACTAAGAATTCTATTATATGAGGTATCCGAAGCTAGGACAAGGAATATGAATCAAACCTTATATAGTGATATAAAAGGAAAATAGTTTCCTACTTATTAGACTTAATTAACCAAGAATTCTATTATGTGAGGTTAATTGAATTTGATAAGAAATTGATTCCCCACTAAGAAATTTAATCCAATGAAAATTTCCGGATCCTATTTAAGGGAGTATAAGACTCGAATAAAATAGTGGGAGCTAATTTGATTATGCATTAAAAGGTTTAAAAGATTACAAGACACTAATAAAATTACTTTTCTTTGCACTTTCATCTTTGTGATAAATAATCAAAAAATGGCCAACAATGTTCTCTTAAGGATAATGGATAATAACATGTTAACCGGACCCAACCTAAAAGATTGGCTAAGAAATCTTAGAATTGTTCTAGATTTTGAAAGAATTGCCTATGTCCTCGAAGCACCTCTTCCACTTGATATTGGACCGGATGCTCCACAAGCTAAGCTTGATGCTCTTGAAAAGTGGAGAGAGGATAGCAGGAGGGCTAAAAATTACATGCTAGCCTCCATGAATAGAGAACTTTAAACTAAGCATGAAGAGGTTTCAAATGCTTATGATATCCTCATAGCTCTACAAGAGTTGTATAGCGAAAATCCAAGAGTGGATGAGTATGAATTGTTTGCATCCCTCTTTAGCATGAAGTTGAGGGAAGGGGTACCTCCAACTGATCATACTCTTAAAATGATCAATGGATTAGATCGACTGGATGGATATGGGGTGGTCATGCCAGACCACCTTAAAGTAAATTTGATTCTACAATCCCTTTCTCCAAGTTATAAACCATTTATAACTAACTACAATCTCAATAGGATTGAGAGAAACCTCTCTGAATTGCTAAATGAGCTTAAAGAATTTCACAGGCAGAGTGTGAAAGGGAAAGGACATGAGGATGTCTTTGCCGCCTCCACTAGCAGGGCCAATAAAAAGCCCAAAATGCTACCAAAGAGAGGTCCAAAAGTTGGACCCAAGAATAAGAGCTTCAAGAAGCCAGCGGTGAAGGCAGAGAAGGTGTAACGCCCCACTTGAGGTACATAGTTAAATTATTGTTGCATTTATTGAATGTTTATTGATTTATTCTCAATTGAGCTTGCATGTTGCTATTTTTGGTTAGTTGGCCCTTAGTTGAATTTTGTTGAAGTTATTTTGAGAAAAATGTGAAGAAAATCCCTTAAACTTGCATTAAGGGTAAAATGGTCTTTTCACTCAAAATTAGTTGAAATTGTGGGGAGTGAAAAGAGATAGAATTTCATGGAGAATGCAATAAAAATGAGGGCATTATGGTAATTGACTAAGGGACATAGATGGAATTTTAGCAAAAGTGCAAGGGCAAAATGGGAAAGTATGGTTATAAATTAATGTGTTAAGGGTTTGAAACCCTTATTTTCGTTCATTCCACCCCCCACACTTCTCCTCCTTTTTTCTCTCAAATTTTCATTCACTTCTCCAAGGAATTTGAGGGCTTTTGAGTAGATTTTCATAGGGTTTTGATTTAAGGCATCAAAAGGTAAGGATTCAAGCTCTTTATCTATGATTTATTTGTGTAAAGTTTGAATTCTTATGAAGTTTATGATTAGGGTTAAGAGAAGATTGGAATCCAACAAGAGTAGAGAGCTTAGGAGAGACTACTCAAGCACAAGGTAAGTAAATCCAACCAAGTTGAGATTTGAGAAATCTTTTGAGTAGAGATTTAGTAGAGATTTATATATGTATGAGTATGTTATACTTACTGAAAAATTGAGATGAGATGTGTGCTTAGTCATAGTTGTTGGATATGCTTAAATTATGAGAAGTGTTTTTGATGTGTAATGAGAGAGTGAAATTGAGTTGAAGTTGGAGGAGTTTTGTATGAATATTTTTTGGAGTGTTTTCCTTGGCAGGAATTATGACTATATGAGGGAGTTTTTCTCCCATTTTGGATGGTTAAAAAGAGAAGGAGAGTTGTAGTTAGAGAAGAGATTTTGTATGCACATAAGTTGCTTGATGAAATGCCTAAGTGAAATCTGCCCTGTCACAGCTGTGACGTTCTAAGTGAATTTTGGGCATCTTACGTATTGAACTGGGTTTAGAATAAAACATCAAAGTTGTAGCCCTGTCTCTAAGCTTTAAAACAAGATCAAAACCGTAGCAATCCGAGGTGTATAACGCACGTTATAGCCGTTTTAGTGTGACCTATGCAGAATGACGGTTTTGAGGAAATCTTGTAGTTGGCATTTCATTAGTGCATTAGGGAGCATGAGCTAGCTCTACACCTTTGTTTATACACTTAAGAAGTAGCTTGAGAAAGAATAGAGAATGTTGAGTATGAGCTACCTTATGAGTACTAGCTTAAGAGTAGAGAATTTTGAGTATAAGCTATACTATGAGTAATAGTTTGAGTGAGAAAGAGTAGAGAATGTTGAGAATAGTAACTCTTAAGAGTAAAGAGAATGAGAACGATCGATAGTAAAGAGAAAGAGAGATTGAGCACTAGCGAATAAGAGAGAGAAAAGTGCTACAGAAGAGAATATAGTAGGTTGTACGAAGGGGAACCCGTGAGTGATGAGTAGAGTCACGAGAGTGGGTGCTTTGTGATCCCGAGCCGTGCCTTCGGTAAGAAGGGGCCGTGACATTCGAGAGATAAAGAGAGAGAGAGAGAATACACTCACATGGCCAAGGGTTTCGAATCCATGCATGACCGAGTCCGATTGGCAGAGAATGAGTGGAAGTCACGAAGAGTGGGTTGGTGCTTTGTGATCTCCACCCAACCGTGCCTCCGGTAAGATGAGGCCGTGACATGTAAATGAGGAAGAATGAGCAAACATGAGAAAGAGTAAAGAGAGACAATGAGTAGGGTTACGAAGAGTGGGATGAGTACCCAGCCGTGCCTCCGGTAAGATGAGGTTGTGACCTACAGCAGGAAGTTAACAGAAAAGAGTTATGAGAAAGAGGGACAGAAAGAGAATCAGTAAAAGTCATGTAGAGTGGGAGAAGTCCCGGCCGTGCCTCCGGTAAGATGGGGCCGTGACATTCAAAGAGCGAGTTAGTAGAAATGAATTATGAGAAATGAGAATGAGATAGTAGAGAGAATGAGAAAGCTTGAGAAAGAATGAGATAGAGAGAGAGAGCATGAGAAAGAATGAGAGGCTTTGAGCTAGTAAGAATAGAGAGTAGAAGAAAGAAACATGCAGTTCTCTTGCCTTAATTGCATATACATCTCATACATGCATGCACCATGATTTCTTCCATGGTTAGTGAGAGTATAATGAGCATAAGAGAGAACCATGATTTTCCTTCATGGTGAGTATGATGAGAATAAGAGAGAACCATGATTTTCCTTCATGGTGAGTAAGCATAAGAGAAGAAGAAAAGAGAATGAGAAGCGAGTAGAAAGAAATGAGTAATAAAGCAGAAAGAATAAACGTAAAGAATAAAGAATGAAAGAGCAGAAGAAAGAATAAAGCGACGAGTTAAAGGAGAATAAAAGTATTAGCAAGAAAGATAAAAACAGTGAGAATTAGAAATAGAAGAACGGTAGAGTAAAGAAAGAACCAAAGAGTGAGTTGTGGTGACAGGTGGTAGAGGATTTACTTACTGAGCATTGTTGTGCTCACCCACTGTTCTTCCTTGTTTTGCAGGAATTAGGAGCAGCTGTCGGATGGACGTCGAGGCGGAGAGTATTGGCACTACTATCCACCAGTTATGATATTTTATATTAAGTAGAAAGTTTTTAATATAGAGTACTTTGTATATGTAGAAAATTATATTTTATGAGTAAAGAAAAGTTTGAGCCCACTATCTTCCATACGCTATGTATGTCTATAATTTGTATAGTATGCATTATCTGAATAGTAGTAGAGAGCAGGTGTTACAGAAGGCCAATGCAAAGGGAAAATGTTTCCACTGTGGAGAAGATGGACACTGGAAGAGGAACTATCCTCAATACCTGAACAGTCTAAAGAAAGGCAAAGGCAAAGTAGGTACGAACCAAGTCTTATGATTGAATATGAATCAAGTGTTAATTCAGATAGTCATTCCTGGATATTAGATTCAACAGCAACATCTCATGTTTGTATGTCTTTGCGGGTACTTGAGAATAGTTACGAGGTGACAAAGGGCGAGATCATTTTGAGGATGGCAAATGGGGCACGAGTTGCAGCCAAGGCCATGGGGACTTGTCCACTAAGACTACCTTCAGGACATGTTTTGAATTTGTTTAAAGTATTGTACTTTGAAAAAGCCACTAGAAACATCATTTCTATTTTTTGCTTTGTGTAAAGCGGGTTATTATGTCTTGTTTAATGGAAATGAATGTTCAATACATTTTGAAAATGTTTTAGTTGGTAAAGCTGTGAATACAAATGGTTTGTATGTCTTAGAATTGAATGACTATGCTTCAATCAATACCATTTCTAATAAAAGAACTCAATCTGAATCAAATCCTAAAATTCTATGGCATCATAGATTGGGTCATATAGGAGAGAGAAGATTAGTACGGCTTGGAGAAAGTGGGATCTGAACTCATTGGGTTCGAACCCTATCCAACTTTGTGAATCATGTCTCCAAGGAAAGATGACTAAGTCTCCATTTAAGAGTAAAGGAGAGCGAGCTAAAGAACTATTAGAACTCATACATATAGATGTATGTGGACCATTTAGTACTTTAGCCAGGGGAGGATTTGAATACTTCATTACTTTTACAGATGATATGTCACGATATGGGTATTTGTATTTAATGAAATACAAATCTGAATCCTTTGAAAAATTTAGAGAATTCAAGAATGAAGTAGAAAATCAAACTGGAAAAAGTATTAAAATACTATGATCAGATCGTGGGGGTGAATACTTGAGTACAGAGTTTCAAGAGTTCTTAAAAGAAAATGGGATCATCTCACAGTTGACTCCTCTTATACACCCCTTAATGGAGTGTTTGAAAGGAGAAATCGTACCTTATTGAATATGAGTACGATCGATGGAGTGTTTTACGAGACTTACCAATGTCTCTGTAGGGGTACGCTCTCCAGACCATTGTGCACATCCTTAATAGGGTCCCGTCTAAAACTGTCCAGAAAACACCATATGAGATATGGTATGGAAAACGTCCAAGTCTGAATTATATGAAGATTTGGGGATGCCCAGATTATGTTAAATTGGTTAAATTTGATAAGCTGGATGTTAAATCTGAGAAGGGTCGGTTCATTGGATATCCTAAAGATAGTTTAGGATATTACTTTTACTTCCCAAGTGATCAAAGAGTTTGGATCAATAGAAATACGCGCTTCCTCGAGAACAAGTTCTTGGAGGAAGGCGGTGTTGGAAGAAATATTGAACTCAAGGAAGAGTTCGAAGAGCCAAGAACTGAGATTGCTAAAGATGGAACGTCCATTCAGCGAACCTCAGTATCAGATACTATGGTTCCAATATGAAAGTCTTCTAGAATATCAAAACCTCCAGAAAGATATGGGTTCCTACATGAGCAAGATTTTGAATCTTAGTGGGAGTAGATGATCATGGTGATGATCCTAGAAGCTACGAAGCAATCTTGGATAGAGATTCGGAAAATGGTGTAGGCGATGGATTACGAGATAGAATTAATGCATGCCAATCAAGTATGGTCGCTTGTGGATCCACCGGAGGGAATAGTTCCTATAGGTTGCAAATGGGTCTACAAGAGAAAAGTTGGCAAGGATGGGGAGGTAGAGACCTTCAAAGCTCGACTGGTAGCGAAAGGTTATACTCAGAAACAAGGATTGGATTATGAGGAAACCTTCTCACCTATAGCTATGATTAAATCCATCCGCATAATGCTAGCCATCGTAGCATACCATGATTATGAAATTTGGCAGATGGATGTCAAAACAGCTTTCCTCAATGGGTTTATTGAGGAAAACATCTATATGGAACAACCAATAGGTTTTGTATCCTCTGCTGAAAGACATAAGGTATGCAAATTGCATCGATCCATTTATGGATTGAAGCAAGCTTCAAGAAGTTGGAACATTCGATTTGGCGACATAATCAAATCGTTTGGTTTTGTCAAGAATCCGGATGAGCCCTGTGTATACAAATGGGTTAAAGATCATGCCATCACGTTTCTCATATTATATGTAGATGACATACTTTTGATGGGAAATGATATAGGCATGATGATAGAGGTTAAGGTTTGGTTGTCCAAAACCTTCTCGATGAAAGACTTAGGAGAAGCAACATATGTCCTTGGCATTCGTGTCTATAGAGATAAAACGAAAAGGGTAATTGGATTATCCTAGAAATTGTACATAGAGAAAATGCTAAAAGATTTAGCATGGAGAACTCTAAGAGAGGTCTCTTGCCCTTCACTCATGGTCTTCATCTTTCTAAGTAGATGGGTCCAAAGACCGATGAAGAGCGGTAGCGGATGCGTAATGTGCCTTATGCGTCTTCCGTAGGCAGCTTAATGTACGCAATGCTATGTACAAGACCTGATATAGCTTATGCTGTAAGTGTTATGAGCAGATGTCAGTCAAACCCAAGGGAGAAACATTGGTCGGTTGTAAAATCGATCCTTAAGTACTTGAGAAGAACTAAGGATCTAGTTCGAGTTATGGATGTTCAATTAAACATTCAAGGATACTCGATTCGATTTCCAATCAGATATTGATGATAAAAAGAAAGTCTATGTCAAGGTACATTTTTATATGTAATGGAGGTGCTTTATTAGTTGGAAAAGTTCCAAATAGACAACCACATCCCGACTCCCACTAAGAAGCAATATATTCGCTTTGCGAAAGCGGTGAAGGAAGGTCTGTTTGGATGCAAAGTTAAGTAATTGAACTTGGTGTGGTTCCGAACATGGCTTATCGGGGCTTACCCATAAGCATGTTCTGTGACAATACTAGAGCTATTGACGAGGCAAAGGAACCAAGGGCACACCAAAAATCCAAACACATTCAGGCGTAAGTATCACATTTTGAGAGAATTCATTGGAGCTGGAGAGATTATGATTATGAAGACTCCTTCAACAGAAAATGTAGCTGATCCACTAACTAAGGCGATGACACTGAAGCAATTGGACCATCATCTTGAGAAGATGGGTATGAGATACAACATCGAAATGGCTTTAGTGCAAGTGGGAGTTTGTTAGTGTATATTAGTGTATACCCTAGAAACCATTCGTGTTGTCGATTTCAAACCATTTTGTCTTGTATCTATATATATCATAAATAATAGAAGAAAGAGTTCTTCAATTCATATATATAAATTGCTTCCTTTATTCAGTCATGCATTTAAAATAAAGTATGTATATGAATTGTCCAGATGATTCATTTAATTCGGTAAATGAATTATCAAGAAGGGTTCCTATGGAAGCAATATAATTTGGGCAACTATATTGCATAGTAGGCATATCGGATGCTTCCGAAAGATATCATGAGTTGATATAAGTATAGATGGCGATGATAGTCATGTCACTAGGGCATTGGTATGGATTAAAGGTTGGTGAACTATTTTTGAGCGTGACGAATAACGACAAATCACTTGGAAAAGCATGTAGTCAATGATTTATCGTTTGGTTATATCGATGCGATGTAGTCCTTTGACACGAGACATTGTAGTCGGAATCCGATATGGATGCGTATGGTTCATACGGTGTATAAGTACGAGACTAATCATGTTTCGTACAATAAAGCCTATTTGGTCATGCGTTGTTCATATGCGGAAAGGAATGATGGTTAAGAGGGGATCCATTGACTCGAAAATATAGGATCGGGAGTACCACTGATTCCATCCAGGTTCGAGTTCCTAGACGAACATCGTTAAATGTCGAAAAATGTACTCTCGGCGTAGTCTATTATTAGTCATACAAAAGCAAGTTTGTGATGACGAGTTCCGGACATATTGATCGACGATTCGGTAGAAGATCGAGTTTAGGATTTTGACGTTCCATGAATCCGTGCTCGATCAGGATATCTCAATGGAGGGACTTTACCTGCATGGTACGTATGATCTGAAATGGGTTCGATAAAGTATTTCTTCATCGTGGTTTAGGGACTATGGCACATTGCTAGATGTTTACCATAGTCGTTGGGCCTCGACGAGGTTTCGATTCATCGAGCAGGCTCACGGCTAATCCACGGTAGACCTACATGGTCACACCAATGGCCTTGAGAAGTTAGAGAAGGAAGAGAGAGAGAAATGATTATCCGAAGAGGGCTAGCACCTTTCGAGGGTAATAACAGGATTTCTATAGTAATAGTTACATAGAAAATTATTTATGACATTTTAAGGGTTAAAATGGTCAAGCAATAATTAATTATATCTAATTATTATATCTTAAAGTGTTAAGATTAATGAGATGAACAAAAATAACCTTTTAATAGTTAAAGGGTAAATTTATGGGTTGTTAATGTAAACTAGTTTAGTTTACATGGGCACTTGAATAATATTGATTATTCAAAGGGTAGCATATTAAATTCGTGGGTTCCCCTTATAAAATAATATTTTATTGGGCTTGCAAGTGAAAAATAAATAATTGCAAAATTGCCCAAATATATATAAGTGCAAAAGGTTGCATTTTTGTTCATTCTTGACTTGTACACTCAAAAACAAACTAAAACTCTCTCTCAAACCCATGGCCACTCTCTAATCTCTCAAGGTGGTGTTAAAGTGTGGATGTCTCATCTTTTTGCGGCTAATCTTCATCAATCCAAAGTAAAGGAGAAGGTATAATCTCATTTCCATGCTTTGTTTAAAAACCATTTTTTTGAATCCATCATTTCATGCTTTCTTCTCCATTTCCACCACTCTTCATGCATGCATGCTGTTCTTTTAGGTTTAAAATGTCCACTCTTATACCCACAAATTTTCCTTTCTTTATCAATTTCTTCTAAGAGAACGGCTGACCAATGAGAATCACTAGCATCTATCTTGAGAATTCTTTTTCCATTGGAAGGAATTTGCCGGGGAGGTAGTTGGGAGACTAACTCTTTCAAGGTTTTAACAGAGTTAGTTTTGTTAGAGTAGATGCCCTAGAGCCAATCAATTATTGTAGAATTGACTCTTTGTAATAATGTTCATTAATCAATAAAAGGCATTTTATTCTATATCGCGTAAATCATTATTATTGCAATATGTATTGATATATGTCCTTAGAATGGTAGAACCATGACGAGGGTATCAAGTGTTTCAAATCTTGATAGTAAGAACCCTATGAGCACATATGGTGGCCATTCTAGAAACGTCCGTAGCCCCAGTATTATTTGGAAGTAAGGGCACAGATAATACGGTAAGGCTATCATAGTGTTGAACGACCCTGTCAAAAGGCAGTGATTGATCTCACTTGTCAAGGTTGTTTGGTGACAACCTGGTGCAACACATGGGTGCTTGCTGTAGGCGATTACGCTACAGCAAGTTCATTGGACTGACCCACCAGAGGATTCCATATGGATGGTAACCCTAGTGTCTATGGAATAAATCCTGTAACGAATGGTGGTGCATGTGATCTTTAGACTTGAGATCACCGGAGCGCCTTGTGCACCGATTGGTGTAGTTTGACACTAGCCTAACGCAGTTCTTTTCAAAGCTATCAATACGGTGGTGATTGGCCGCATCAAGGAGTGTATCAAGACTATGGTGGATTGACAGAGGATTCATCACTCCCGGGTATGGGAGAAGTTATCTCACGGCACAATTCAATATATGGCAATGACGTTAAAACTGTGGCCACAGTGGGATTGAGTTGTTGCTCTATCCAGTTTATAATACGGGTCATTGGTCTAAGCCCGAATACATAATATCGAGAGTAACCGAATGTTGACACTATTTCTATGCCTTCGTCTCGTCAAGATAACGTATGATGAAAGGATCAAATTGCATGATAACCATATCGTTGACAGGTAGCTACTTTGCTGAATCCGAATCTATTGGGTGGCCATGATGCCTTGCTAGGGGTCAATCTTGGTCTGTGTATTAGTGAGATGGTTAATTGGTGTTAATCGCGATACTATACACTGCCGGTATGATGAGGAGCCTATGGGTCACACACATAAAAGATAATTTAAGATCCAAGAAGAAAGAAGGGCGTTTTCGTCTTTTAAGGCGAAAGGGTATTTTGGTAATTTCACGGTGCAATTAAATTTGTTGAGGTCGTAACCTTTATTTAATTTGTTAGAAAAACTAAATAAGTGGAATTACGTTTAAATGTGTGTTCGCACATTTAAATATATATTATCATTATTGTTAAATGTTAATATATATATTAATTGATTTTAATTGAAATAATGATGGAAAAATAAAATATTAAATTGGGAGTGTTTGGCAACATGGGGCGTTTGGGTTGGAGCCCAAGCCTATTCCGTATGGGATTAGGGCAAATTGATTAACTATAAAAAGAAAAATGTGTTAATTAAATGTGAGAGAATTTTTCTTTGAAAAACACAAAGCCCCTCTCTTTCACTCCCACGGCAGTAACACTTTTTGGCCTAAAATCAATTCAATTGATTTTGCTTTCTTCTTAATCTTGAAGCCAAAGAGGATCTAGCAAATCCCTCTTTGGTTCTTTTGAGATTGTCTTCGTGTGGACTATGTGGGTTCGATCCTACACTTGGATTGGTAGCAAAACATTCGTTGACAAATTTGAAGGAGCCTCCAATGTGCGTTTGTTTTTCTTTAAACTCAGATTTATTTTTCTGTAGATTTTATTTAATATGAATTGTAAAATTATACCCTTGATCTTGGCTCATGTAAAGCGATCCCTGAATTATTTGTTTTTGTTTCAGCTGGGTGTATGGGACCATTTACTAACAAGTTTGAGAAGGGCCCAACCGAGGTGGATTTTTCTTGAGCATTATCTGGAGAGGTTGGACCAGTTATGACGCCTTTTTTTAATGAAGGGGGCCATGTAATTGACTATCCCTAAGGCTGTTGGACTTTTTTGAGAGAGATGGGTGTCGGGAAACTTGAGAAGTTCTGGCCAATATAAGGCTGAAGTTGATATTAGCCTATTGGCTATTTGCATGCCAGGAAGTCAATTTTGGTAGTGTTGAGGACCATCTTCTTTTGTGAGAGCATGACTCCATATTTTTTAAGGATGGAATAAAGCGGTGTAATAAGGCCGGATGACTAGAATGATCCGGAGAGTAAAGTAAAATGACATCAATATAGACAAGAGCGCTTTAGGATGGGTTGGAAAATGCGGATCATGGCCTTTTGGAAAATGGATGGGGCTATTTTGAGCCCAAAAGAAAGGACGGTCCAATGGTAGTGAAGGTTTGGGATACAAAACCTAGTTTGTTCTTTGTCTGCAGGGTGAAGTCCGAGTTGCCAAAATCTTGCTTTCAGATCAAATTTGGGGAATACCTTGGCATTTGTGAGGTATCCAAACAGAAAATCTTTTTTGGGAAGATGAAACTTGATGTCTGCAAGAAACCAATTTAATAGTTTATAGTTGATGACAAGACAAAGTTTTCCTCTGACTTGCTCAGCTCTTTTGTTAATATAAAAGGCTTGACAGGCCCATTGGGATTGAGTTGGCTCAATCAACTTTTCTTTTTCGAGTTGGGCTAATTCCTCTTGGGCTAGGGTTAAATGTTTAGGATTCATACCCGGATGGGTAGCTTTGGTAGGATTTATGTCCTCATTTTTCTTAAAGGGAAGGCTAACATAGAATTTCGGATTTAGCCATAAAGGATGAAAACACTTTGTGAGAAATTCTGTATGAGATTGGGCGGAACATTCAGTCAGTAGTTGTTTGGTTATGTCAGTGTCAGGGACAATGGGTGGTAAGGTGGTGAAGTAATTGTTAGGTTGCTTGTATGGTTGGAAATAGGACTTCTGTTTGAGGCCTTGTGCGGTAAAGGTAAATTTGGCTTTGAGGAGTTGCTTCAAAAGATCCCATCCAACAACCATATCTTTACCAGGATGATGAGAGCCAAGACATTCATGTGTAAGGATTAAGTTGAGGAAAAACTGTATGTGGATTGGTTTACTGATTAAATTTGTGGAGAAGTGTTCGCCAATTGCTATAGTAAACCATCGAATGTGAGGACACCGAAGTGGCGTTGGGAGGGACGTCGGGATTCAAGATGGTTGAAGTAGCACCGGTGTCCCCCAAAAAATGCCATGACCTTAATGGGCTGGTCATATTTAGAATGGAGATACAAAGTGAGTTCAACCATAGGTACTTGTACTAAGAGATTTATAGGAAAAAATCCAAACTAGAGGGACCCACCACTAGAATATCCATCTGAAGAAGATGTTTACGTAGAATCTAGAAAAGTCAAAGGTATACAACAAAGATGGTGGAGGGTGTTTGTTCTTATTTGAGAATAGAGACTTTCGAGGTCATGTTACGCAAGAGCCGATCAAAGGCTATAAGCTTACTTGGAGACTTATGTTTTTTGGGGACGATTTTTGGCAAAATGATTCGGGCTATTTACGAAGAAACATCGTCTGGTTTTAGGAGAACCTCGTTTCTTTTTTTGAAAGTAGTGACGTTTCTTTTTTACGAAGCGAGTTTTTTTGTTCTTGTAGAATGACTTTCGAAAGGTTTTAAATACGAATGAAAAGTTTTGATTTTGTGAAAATGTTTTTTCTTTTTATTGGGACTATGACAGAAAGGATTTCTAGTGGGGCATTTGAGTAGGAGATCTGGTCTGTGACAGGACTTTTCAATAGTACGGCCTATCTGCTAAAAGTGTTGAATAAATGCCCATTTGTTACAAAAACCCTGGAGGGCTTTTTCAGTAAGTTGGCCCGAATGGCCAAATGTGATGGAGGCCAACATGTGGCCGTGTTGTTCAAATAGCCTTTGTGTTTCTTGAGATAGAGATTCAGGAATGGAGCTAAAAAAGGCTTGCTTAAGGTTGGGATCATCAAGTCCACCAATTTCATAAAACCGAAGGGAAGCCCATCTAAAATGGGTTTGGAAATCTTTAAGCTTAAAGGAGCAGGATTTGAGCTTAAAGAATTCTTCTCTTAATTGGTCTTGGTGGTTTCTACTATCACCAATAAATTCTTGGACCAAAAATCCAGCGAATTGTTCAAGCGAAGCAACTTAGACTACTTGGAGTTGTCTGAAATGACCAAGATTATACCACCATTAGCGTAGAATACCTATAAACCGTGCTACAATAGCTTCAATTACTCTGATAAGGGTAGCATTGGGTTCAATGAGCTCAATTTGTCCCCAAGTGTTGATCTCATGGATCATTTCTCTCCACTTAGAAGGATGATGTGGATCCAGATTGAACCAAGGCCCAAAAGAGAGAGGAACATAATAGGCTTGGTTATATGTGCCGGGAGGACCCGTAGGTGAGGGAGGCGGAGTGTCCATGACATCGGGAGGGTTCACTAACAGGGATCTTGACAACGGAGTTCAGGGATTGGAGGAGGGGTTTCATGAAAATGGTTCATGAAAATGATTAGGGTTTCTGAATCAGAGGAGGAGGATTCACTGGATGTATCAGAATCATCCTCGGAAGAGGAGGCTCTAATTGTGGCATAATGAATGGGCGGGTTTTGAATAGGAGTGTGGTCTGATAAGGTATGGTGTGTGAGGAATTCTGTAATGGGGTTAGGTGAGGAAGAGGAAGACATCATAAATTGGGATGGTAGTGGTGAATTTTCCTCTAAAAATGGCTCGTTTTGGAACCGTTTATATGAAAATGAGTCCCTCTATACTCCAACTCTGATCTTTTCTATGTTTCTAACATTTCCCAACACTGACTTTATATTAGGCAACTTTTTGATAAAAAATTTCTTGTCTTGTTTTATTTTATCTTACGGATGTCTTGTGCAGACTTGGTGACTGGGAAGATGATTGGAAGGGGTAGAAATGTTGGTAGATTGTTCTTTCTTGACTTTTGTGCTTCGCCTTCTCATGTGTCTCTTGCCATTCTTCCAACATCTTAAGAAAGAAAAGAAGCGAATAAGAAGTAGGCTGCATGGCATAATAGGCTAGGCCATCTTGACTTTAGTCGGTGAAGAGGAAGGTGAATTAGATGGTTTAGGTTATGATGGTGTTGTGTTTAGAGGCTTGGACAATAGGAGGAGGTAAAGTGGTAGGTGCAGGAGGTGGTTGTGGAGATTGTGAGGGAGTAGACGGTGGAGGTGTCTTTGGTGGAGATTTGGGTTTCTAGACCTTGGAAGGTATGGAGGATGATAGTTGGGAGAAAACAGAGGGATATGTGGGTTGTTGGTGTTGTGGAAACAATGGCGAACTTTGTACCGGTTGTGTTACTTTGGGTGTGTGGAAAACAGAGGAAGGGCCTATAGGGGGTAGGGACCACAAAGAGGTTGAAGATGGTTGAATTGGTTGGATTGGAGCTAGTGGTGGTGTATTCTCAATATGAAATAGTTGATTCTTCATAAATTTAATTTCCTGTTCCTAGTAGGAAAAATCTTGCTTGTATTGAATAAGAGAAAGAATCTCATTATGGAGAGATTCTATTCATCCATGTAATTCTGTCAAACATTCTTCATGAGTTTTGAGCTTTGTGGTCAAATGAGTCTCAATGCGCTGTAGACAAGCATTTTTGGGCTACGCATTCGAGACTACCAATTCAACACTGTTTCTGCTGGGAATGGTTTTTTTGGTATTGCCAGTTGGATCAACGGTGATAGGATACTTGATCTTCCAAGAATGGGAAGTGTGGTCTATGGTAAAAGGAGTGAGAGGAGGAAAAGCTTGGGAGATGTGAGGCTATGGTGGCATGGTAGGTGGAGGTCTCTGCTTGTATACATGGCACAAGGAGCGCAACAAACGTTGTTGTCCATACGGAAGGAGAAATGTGTTTAAGGGCCTTTTTGTAGTACGGATTGAGATATGGATCATTATTCTTGCCAATAGGATGAGTAGGATACGAGTAGCTGGAGTAGTACCATAGGAGACAAGATAGTCATATTTGCCAGAGGGTTGGCCTAAAGTACCAACTAAGGGATCTTCTTTGTCAAATATGTCTTGAAACTCTTTACAAGAGTTGCGTTTCGTTGACTTCTTGACTCGCTTTTTATAGTGCACATCAAACTTAGCATTTTCATAGCAATCATTACAATCACAAAGATCCCAATATTTATGTCCTGTAATAGGATTAGAAAAAGCATATACTAGAGCATCTTGACTGTTAAAATAATTGATAGGAACATCATCATACTCTCGTTGTGGTGGTGGAGAGATGTGAAGAGGAGTGCTAATGGAAAAAGAGGATGGGAAACAAAATGGTGTAACTTGTAGAGGAGTTTCCCTTTCATAACGTGCTTCAATAGTACCATTAGGTAGTGTCCTGAAAGTACAAGTAGTTGTCTGGATAGGCTGATTCTTCTTTGTAGTAAGATGAGGCTGTGAGCCACTTTTCGGGCATTAAAGCATGGAATCTGACGTGGAACATATGTTCAACTAGGGGCACATTGGCTATTGACTTTAAGAAATAAAGCCTTATCAACCAAATCTAGGTCTTGAGGTGGAGCGAGATCAAAAGCATGATTCTGGACCCTGTAGACCAATTGGTAATGAAGAGTGGCTATAAATTCACTGGTTTTAGGGATATCACCAGCCACTTAAACCTAGACGTTGAGAGCATCAAACAAAGCACTGTCTTTTTAAGGAGCATATTGAAATTTGGGTAGAAAGTAACCATCACAGTACAACATTTAAAGTTGTTTCCATGCTGCCAATACAAGCATTAATGTATGTAGGGAAGCGAGTGTCAAGGATAGCAGTTTGGGTAGAGGTTGGAAGACCTTTTCTGCCATGGAAGGTAAGAGCAAGATGAATAGCACCAAAATAAAGGTGGGTATATTCCCCAAGCTGCCATTGGGTCACCAATTCAGGAGGAAAGTGGAATGGGAAGAATTGCTCAGACATGGTAGTAGCAATACCATGTTGATAAAAACGGGAGCTGTACACATATTCTTTTGTGTGATATTTGGGAGGTTTGACTAAGGTTTTAATTCTAGTAGTGACAGGTGGAAAGGGTTTTCTGTATGGAGAGGGTATAAGAAGATTATCCAACGAAGTGGAATCACCTTCTGGAATGTATAAAAGTTCATATATAGACTCTACTTTATCTTTAAGATCTATACGGAGTATGGCAGTAGAAGAACTAGAAGAACTGGAACTTCTTGGAGAACAGAAAGAAGAAGATCAAGAAAGTGCAAGTTTTGTTAACTGTTTACTAAGGGTAAGTGGGCTGCATTGATTCGTACTACGAAAATACACCGGCGAAATAAAGCTAAAACATTTCACAGAGCACGAAGTTTACTGGACCATATTAGCTGTGGCGTGGGCACAGATGATAACATACTGTGATGTCCACACAGAGACAGAAGGAGTTTCATACAAATACCGAAAAAATCTCCAAGTAGTCGCTGCACAAGCGGCCGTCTTAAATACCATCTGCCTTAGACACATAGTCTTGGTGACAAGGAGTTTCCAATACAATATGACTCAATCCAACTGTCTATAGTATGGAGCAGTATATTACCTTGCCTACAATTATTCATAGGCTTCATGGCATATGACCCTAAACCCTAAACCCTGAACCCCTAAACCCTAGACCCCTAAAACCCTAAACCTTAAACCTTAAAACCCTAAACCCTAAACCCAAAACCCTAAAAAATCCTAAACCCTAAACCCTAAACTGAGTATATCTCCTAGGAGAAGAACCTTGCCAACCTGTATTTCAGTCTTTGTCGAGATAAGGAGACTTTTTTTAAGCAACGGTCTCGTGTTCAGTGGCTGAACTTAGGGGATCAGAATACTAAGTTCTTTCATAAGTCGTTGATCTATAGTAGGTTCAGAACTGCATCCGTGGTTTGGCTGATGGGAATGGTACCCATATTACTGATAGTCAGGGTTTAGGGCGTTTGGCGGTGGGTTTTTTTCAGGATCTTCTGGCTGCCCCTACTCAACCTTAGATCGCAGAGGCTTCCGGGTATTTTTTTAAGCGCATTTCTCCTGATATGATTTCTCCCTTGTCTGCTCCTATCATTGATGATAAGATTAGGATTGTTTTATTCTCTATCCCGGATGATAAAGCCCCTAGTCTGGATGGATACACTTCTTTGTTTTTTAAGCGGGCATGGAATATTATTGGTTCAGATTTCAGAGACGCAATGAGACATTTTTTTGCTACTAATGAAATGCCAAGATGTGTTAATGCCACCAGGATTGCTTTGGTTCCTAAGGTGGAGAGCCCAAGTCATATGACGGACTTTAGACCGATATCTTATTGTAATGTACTACACAAGTGCATTACTAAGGTGATAGTGAATTGGTTTAAAGTAGTGCTTTCGGATGTTATTGGGAGTTCTCAATCAACTTTTGTCCCGGGTCGAAGGATTTCTGATAATATTCTGTTGACTCAAGAGCTTTTGCAGAATTATCATCTTGGGGGTACTTCACCTCGATGTGCCCTTAAAGTTTATATTTGGAAAGCTTTTGATACAGTGAGCTAGGATTTCATCCTTTTGGGCCTGCATACTGTGAGGTTCCCTGAGCATATGGTAAGGTGGATCAGACATGTATCTCTACACCGTATTTCTCTGTTGCCCTAAATGGAGAGCTTGACAGTTTTTTTAGGTCCTCTTGGGGTGTTCAGCAGGGGGACCCTCTTTCTCCTTACCTATTTGTGTTGGCTATAGAGGGGTTAGCTGGTATCTTTTGGGAAACCTCTTAAAGCCTTGGTTTTCATTATCATTGGAGGTGTAGGCAAACAGCTATTACTCATTTGTGTCTTGTGGATGATTTGATGGTGTTTTGTCAAGCAGATGCTTCCTCTGTTAGCCTGATCAAATTGGCCTTGGATTATTTTGCAAAGGTTTATAGGTTGGTGACTAATGTAGAGAAGAGCCAGTTGTTTCTTTCTGAAGTTACAGATAAGGATCAGATTGGGTTACAGTCTATCATGGGTTTCTAGTTGGGCCAGTTATCGGTTAGATATCTAGGGGTTCCTCTTATCTCTACCCTTCTTTGACATTTTGATTGCAGGCCTCTATTAGAGTGAATTCTATCTCAGATTAGGCTATAGACGTCGATTTCTTTGACCTATGCGGGACCGGAATCTGATTGATCAAGTCGGTGCTTTTCTCCATCTGTATATTGGTTATCCATGTTTCTTTTCTTTGGCAATTCTGATTAGACGGATTGAGAGTATTTTGGTCTCGTTTCTTTGAAAGGGTACTTCTTTGCCCCCTTTTGGTGCCAAGGTTGCATGGTCTTCTGTTTGCTACCCATTGAGAGAGGGTAGTTTGGGGATTAAGAGGATCCAAGATTGGAATAGAGTGGCTATTCTTAAACATGTTTGGAGACTACTTAATGATAGATCTTCTGTATGGTCTTTTTAGGCCTATTTGGTTTTCCTCCGTGGTCAGTCCTTTTGGCATATTCGAGTTACTTTTGGGCCTTCATGGGCTTGGAGGAAGATTTTACTTAGCAGGGTTTGGTGCCGGGGTCTTATTGTGACTTGTATTGGTGATGGTAGGGACACCATGTTATGGCGAGATCACTGGTTACTGCAGGGACCTTTGTGTGACTTACTCCCTTTTAGAACTTTGACTTCCACTGGTTTGCCATGGGATGCTCAGCTCTCAGACATTATTGGAGATGGTTTGTGGGATTTTCCTTTGGGCAATGCATACCTTCAGCATATCTGGGACTCCATTACAGTGTAGCCTTCAGCGAGTCATCCTGACCATCTTGTGTGAGAGGGCCACCTGTCTGGACATTTCTCTATTGATTCAGCCTGGAATGTGTTGCGAGACAAACGGGATGTGAACTCAATTCATCATCTCTTGTGGTTTCCAGGGCATATTCCATGCCACTCTTTCATTATTTGGCTCAATTCTCTTGGTCGGCTTCACACAATGGATTGGCTCAAGTCTCATGGTGTCATTACGTCCTCCCTGTGTGTTTTATGCAGTTCAGCTACAAAGACCCATGACCATTTATTTTTCATCTGTGACTTCTCAAGTTATGTTTGGCAAGAGGCCACTACCAAGATGCTCTCTACATAGCCTACTCTCTCTTGGCTCCCTCTGCTCCTAGTCAACCACCTTCTTTCTCGGTTGGTCCTTTCAGTCATAATTTATTTCCTATGGTTTGAACGGAATAATCACGTGTTTCGTCAGCATTGTAGCTCTCGCAAAGATACTATCTTAGCTATTTATGATCTAGTACGGGCCAAGATTTTGGGTTTAGCACCTAAGTACAAGATGATGATGATGATGATGATGATGTGTGAGAAGTTGAAGCTCATAAATAATCGCTACTATAAATGAAATAATCTGATGTTTTATCTTAGACTCTGTTTGGCTTTATATGCCTTTGCAACATTTGGAATCCCTGTGCATGTAATGAATAAGATGTTTGCTACCAATTCGAGGGTTTACATAGATTCTATTGTAGATAATATTTTTTAATGACTTTCTAAGTGCTCTCTTATCCATAAATTATGTGAACATTACTGATAGAGAGTGGCCAAATTTTGTTGAAATGGGGACTCCAATTGAGTTTTAAAGCAATGTAAAAGCTGCATGTGGGTCTATCTTACCTAACTATTAAGCTATAGTCCAAGTTTTAATGGTCAATGCTCACCGCCAGTGTATATTAGCCACTACAGAACTAGAACATTAGTTGTTAAACTATGAAATACAGGAATAAATACTCCAGATCCAAAACAATTATTCTTTTCTCAATAGATGTAAGATTCCTCTGCAAACAAATGAAACATTACACAATTTTTCTAGAAAAATGGAGGTAATGTTGTATTGATATATTCACTGATGTAGCATGACAGCATAGGACAAATCTTTAGAACTGATTTGGGCTTACTAATATATATTGCCATGGACATGTGCTAATTACATGGTAGTACTCATCTATTTTGTGTTCTATCTTCTGTCACTATATCTCTATATTGATGAGACTTCACATTGAATCAGTTTGGGATTCATCTGATTGTCCCATGAAAACAAAAGCGATCTTTAAAACTTTTATAAGATCTCATGGTATGATGAATCCTTTAACCGATGTTGGTTCTAACCTTTTGGTAAGCATATTCTTGTAACTTTATGGACTTGCTTAAAATGGCATTACCATTTTATGCTTTATCAAATTCCATCTTCGTTAACTAGATTCCTCAAATGGTTGGTATGGATGTTTGCTTGGTATCATATTTGAAATTTGTGACATGGATTGCTTTGTAATGAGTAGTAATTCTAAACTTGGGGATGTAACATTGGATATTTGCTTGGTATCAATTTGAAATTTGTGACATGGATTGCTCTATAATGGTGTCTTATTTTTCAATTGTAGGTATGGCCTCGGGAGACAGTTCCTCAAGCACCCTTACATTGGATGACATCGATAATTGTGTCACGGTAAGAGCAGTCGATTGGCGTAACATTTATACAAGCACATGTGGTACTAGTACGGAGCAAAGTGTGAGTAACCCCGAAAATGTAGAAGACAATGACAGTCCACTACAGAGGAAGAAGAGAGCGAAGACATCAACTGTGTGGTTAGAATTTAGGGAGTGGTTCTCCCTTGTGGTACAAGGAAGATAGAGTGCATTCATTGTAAAACAAAGCTGAAAATGATTGCCTCTGGAAGTACTACACAATTCAATAGACATTTGAAACGGTATGCAAAAAGAATAGCTAACTTGAGGCAACAACAAATAAATTTCCCTATCCTACATGCTCTACGGGGCCAATTCGATATGATGAAGATAAGGGAGCTTATTGCATATTGGGTGCTGATGCATGAGCATTCGTTTTCTATTGTGGAGGAAGAGAGGTTGAACAACATGATGAATTACAGGATTCCTCAATGGACTTCGATTTCCCGTAATACTTGTAAGAATGATTGTATGAGAGTGTTTGAAAATGAGAGGCGGAAGTTGCTGACCCTATTAAAGGGTGTTAGAAAGATAAGTTTAACCACAGATCTATGGCATTTAGGCAACCAAATGATGGAATACATGGTCTTGACTGGGAATTAGATTGATGATAATTGGAAGTTTAATAGACTGGTGTTGAACTTTATTCATTTCCCTCCTCCCCGTTCTGGTGTTGTCATTGTCGATGCAATTTCAAGTGTTTAGTAGAGTGGAGAATTGAAGCTAAGGTCCACACGATCTCAGTGGATAATGCTTCAAGCAATGATGTTGCAATAAAAATGTTGAAAGACAATTTCCAAGCTACAGGGAAACTCATATGTGGGGGGTAAGATGATTCATGTGAGGTGTTGTACACACATCTTGAACATAGTTGTTCAAGATGGTCTTTATTAGATTAGACACATCATTGAGGACATCCGTGATAGCGTGGTGTATATCAATTCATCATAGAGTAGACTAAAGGTGTTCGCAAAGATTGTTCAGCAGCGGCGATTGCTATTTCACAAGCTTATTCTTGATTGCAAAACACGGTGGAATTCAACATATGATATGTTGACAACGACATTTTCCTTGTTTGAAGGAGAGGGATTTGAGTTATCATTATTGTCCCAAGGAGGAGGATTGGGACAAAGTTGAGAAAATTTGTTCAATTTTGAAGGTGTTCAGTGGTGCATCGAATCTCATATCAAGGAGTGATTATCCGACATCAAACTTGTTTCTAAAACAAGTTTGTGCAATCAAAATTATGTTGGATAGTAAGAGTTAGGATGAAGATCAGTTTATACAGTCCATGATTTGGAAAATGAAAGAAAAGTTTGACAAATATTGGGGAGAATGTAATCTATTGATGGGTGTGGCTGCTATTTTAGACCCCAAACTGAAGATGAGGGTGATTCAATAGGCGTTCCCTAAGATGTATCCTGAGTGTGAAGCGCAAGAAAATATTGATGTTGTTCAAGATGCCTTGTGTGAGGTATATAAGGAGTATGTTAATGCCAGTAAAGCATTGACTGCTGCCCTCGGTTCTACATCTACAGGGGATGGAGTTAAGGTTGTTGGTGAGGGGTCGGGGGCAGCGGCAGAGAGGGCAGATGATTGGGATGATTTTAGTCAGTTTCTGGATGTGGTTGAGATGGTTGAGCCAACAAAATCGAGTTAGACTGTTACATGGGAGAGGGATGCCATAAATGTGTCAGGGACCCTATGGCGTTTGATGCTTTGACATGGCGGAAGGCTAATTCAACAAAGTTCCCTATCTTGTCTACCATGACTTGTGACATATTAGCCATCCCTATCACTATGGTTGCTTCTGAATCTGCTTTCAGTGCCGACAATAAGGTTATTGACATGTACCGATCGTCGTTGTCTCCCGACACAATGGAGATGCTCTTATGTGGATATGATTGGTGCAGGACTTTGAATGGGGTGAAGAAAGGATGTAAAGTAGGTTATATAATTATATTGAATATTGTTTTTATTAAATTTAATTATTATGTTATATTTATACTAACTAAACTTCAATTACTCCTTCTTTGTCATTTTCAGGAAGACCATCAACCGTTGGAGATCAACCTTCCTATCCCGTAAGTTCTTGGGATTCAGTGCATGGTTTGGTTGTGGTAGGAGGCATGCATAGGTAAAAGTTTGATTCCTTTTGCTTTTGTTTTATGATTATACCTATTTTTCTCTTGTCATAGTTACATTAAAAAATACTTACTAAATTGAACATTTTATACAACTAGGGGGAAATAGTGGTTTTGGTCGAAGATAGGCCTACTGCAGACTATTGGTGGATAGTGATTTTGATTGGTGGATTGTATTTTTATATCTTGGAATGTTATTTGTATATATTTAGAACTGCTTTTTTATTTTGTAAAGTAATAGACATTTTGTAAAGTCCGAAATTGTCGTGGTTATTATTTTTTCTGTAAATTCAACATTAGATGTAAAGAAGGAATATTGTACGATGGAATACTATAAGCAGGCTATAAAAAAGGAGACATTGGTTCGGTCAAACCTAGGTTTGATCAAGCCTTAACGAGCTGAAGCTCGATTGGGGCTCGAGCTCAACTAGAGCTCGGTCGAGCTCAACTAGAGCTCGGTCGAGTTCGAGTTCGAGTCTCATTTCTAAGCCTCGCCAGGCTTGAGCTCGACCCTGTTGTAAAGGAGCCGAGCACGATAAGCCAAAAGCTTGCTTGGCTTGACTCGTTTATAGTCCTACCCGCGATCTGTTTGGGTTTTGACTTTTATGGCCAAATTCCAACAGATTTTGGTGGCCAAAATTCAGTTCGACACAACCACTTGAATCACCGTTTTTCACTCTACAAAACCCCTCTAATCTCGAAACTTGGTAGCCTCCTGTTCGCTAGTCGTGACTCACGTATTGGGTTGATTTTTTCAGTCAAATTTCTGCTGATTTCGGTGTCCAAAATTCAATCCGACACCAACCTTTGAACCACTAGCCTTCCTTATAAAAAACCCCTCTAACCTTGGCACTTGATAGCCCCTCGTTCTCCAGTGGTAAGATTAGGGATTTGGGTGAATAGTAAAATTAGAAATTTAGACCAGAGAGCATGTTGGTTGACAGTCAGACCGATCGATCCAGTTTAGTTTTCAAAACATTGTTATGAGAAATTGACTTTTTCTGTAAGTGTATCATATGCTTCTTTCTTTCTTTTTTTTTTTTTTTTTAACATTTTTTTCATTTCTAATAACATGTAAATAAGACAATGAGGGAATTAAAGAAATTTTGTTGAAAATTTTCACCTGACTAGACTAAAATGTTTGTTCCTATGGTTTTGGAAGTAAGTTCAATACACTTCAAACCTTAAGGATGAAAAATAACCCAAGTTTTTTTGGTTGAGGTTGCAAATATCACAGTCACATGTTACAAGGATAAGATATTTAATTTGTCAAATGCTTTGGTGTTTTGCGATATGAAAAAAAAAAAAAAATACCTTTTGGGAATTTCCTTTTATAACAAGTGGGGAGCTAGAAAGAGAGATTGTGTACAGAGAAACATATTTATATTCATGTTCTTATATTAGAATAGTTTCTTTTGAATTGATTGTGGCTTAGAGGTTGAGTTTGCTTGTAAGAATGTTACTATGTAAGGATGGCAAATTATGGGTTATGGGGCAACCCAACCTACTCCATTTCTTGTATCTAATATTGGGCTGGGTTGGGTAATTTAATTTGGGTTGTGGGTTTATCCACTCTGATCCACTTTGAATGAATTCATTGTATTACTATTATCATGTTTAATATTATCACTAGGGGTGTTCAAAAGAACCTGTTGGAATTGGAACCAGCGAGTACCTAGAGTTTAGTTACGATTCCTACCCAGAACCGACCATCAATAGTTAGGTTCTAGTTCCAAATTTTTGGAACTGTTACTGTACGGTTCTAGTTTTGGTTCCTATAGTTAGGAACCAGAACTAGAACTAGGAACCAGGAACCGAGACTAATATAAAATAAAATTAAAGATTAAGGGGGTTAATAAAAACTTTTATAGAAAAAGTAATGTGAATACATTTATATTTATATTTCATAACATTTAAAGTAAGTTGGTTTGACTTTTGAGAATCTACCTTTACAAAGTAATGGAGTTTGTAATTTTGAATTCATAATTTGTAATTTTATTTTAGTTAATAAGTGCCAAGTGGGGGGGTATTTATAAATTTCTAAGGGTTTTTTTCCATTTTAAAAACTTTTGGGGGGTCATTGTAATTTTACAGGATACCCATTCCAAATTTCAAGGAACTATCGGTTCTGTTCTGGTTCTGGTTCTGGTTCCTTCAAAAAATACAGAGTACTCGGAACCGAACACCCGTAACTATCACCATACTATATTTTTTAAATAATTATTTCTGCATATAATTATCATTAATATTATTATAAATAATTGAATTTTTTCTATTGTTTATCAAATTTATTTTAGAATAATCATTAAACAGAGCATTATCGAATATTATACCATTTATATAATCATCCGATGAAGTCATACTAATTACTAAGAATTTGTGTGATTTCACCATTTATAAGTCAAATCTACTTAAACTTAGAGTTTTTATTGTTCATTTTTCTTTTTCAAATTGTCAATTAATTCTAGAAAAAAGATTTCTTGACTTGAATCTAAAATCTGCAAACTTTTTATAAACACATGAACTTAATTACCTGAAATACCTCTAATCATAATAAAATTAAAACTTAAATAAAAATGTTAAAAAATGTCCTATAATTTATTTTAGTATGACACTTTTTAATTAAATTTCCTTAATTAATTAATTAAGTTCCCAATTGCCAGAATCCAGTGTTAGCTATTAGATTCCGGTTGTTGGAAATTTTAGGTAATAATATTAGTATCAAAATGATCCACTCTTAATGCTCATCTATCTCTACAATTTCTTTTAGCAATATATAGCGGAGAAAATTCAAGTGGAAGCACTTTCTCAATTAGATCCCAACCAAAGACAATCTTTTTTTAGTTTAAAATTATATAAAATAGAAATATTATTTAGAGATGTTTGTTGATATTTATTGTGAAAAATTAAACACTACACCGTCCAACACATTTCTAGAACGTTTAGTTCTATTTTGAGATCGTAACTTACTTGACTATAACTTTTGCATAATTCAGGCAGCCAGAACTTACCAAATCGAGGGTTTATTGTTCAAAGACATGTATATATCATCTATTGAATTGTATAATGTTTTGGATGTTACTGTTTATGTATATCTGAATGCTATTATATGTGTATCAAAATTTATGGATTACTTCTAAAAAAAAAAAAAAAAAAAACAAGAAAAAAAAAAAAAAAAGGTGTTCTCAAATGAGAGTGCCCTCACACAAATCTCCTACTCATCTAGCAAATAAATGAATTTTCCTTTTTACCTTCAGAAGTATTATGAAGAACTTAACATAAAATTTGATAATACGATTTTAGTTGATAATAGTCATGCCATATTACAGCACATGTAAAACCTATCAAAAATATTATTTTATCACAAAATTTGCATAGAAACACAGGCCAATAGTAGGTATCAATTCATATTTCACTGGTACATAGGTTGATTGTCTTTGGATGGACAAGTGTCTGACGCTTGAAAAGCACACAAACTGAATTGCTATCCCTTTGGAGAAGAGGTATGTCTATGATATGACCATTTCTTTGCTATGTGGTCTGATAACCTGTATTTTTCCCTCTTAGACGTGTGTGGATCAAGCTTGGAAAAATTATTAACAAACCTGATTGCTTCATCTCGACGATTGAGTTTACAATAACCATCTACAATGGAGTTGTATGTGTTCTGGTTTGGTTTACATCCTTGCTTGATCATGTATCCAACCACATCAATAGCCTCCACAAACAATGAATCAGCTACATAACTTGAAACAAAGATATTGTAGGTGATTACATCTGGAACAAGGCCAGAATCTCTCATTTTCGAAAATATCCTCAAAGCCTCTTTCATCCGACCATTTCTACAATAGGCGTAAATGACAGTATTATATGATATTATATCAGGTTTCAATCCTTTGTTGAAAGTTTCCTTTAAAATCTCTTTGGACTTCTCAAAATTTTCAGAATGTCTATACATATACATCAACCTATTATAGGTTGTCAACCAAGGAGTTAACCCACTTTCATTCATGAAGTTCAAGATCTCATTTGTCCTTGGTACCCATCTGCCTCCTGCCATAAATCGAAATCATGGCATTTAGAGTGGATCTATCAGGGGAAAATCCTTTTTTCTTCAACTCTAAGAAGGCACGCTCTGTTTCTAAGGGTCTTTAAGAGCATAGCATGAGGTTCAATCAGACCAGAGAATATATCTTCTACAAGAGTAAGCATCTGCTCAATCTCTTTGCCATTGGCATAAGCATGAAGCAAAGAACAGTATGTTCCCTCATCACCATCCTTCATTTTAGCAAGTATTTTCTCAGAATGTTCCCACATCCCTCCCCGAGCCAATGCTGCCAAAATAGTATTGTAGGTGCAAAGATCTGGTGTAACCTCAGCTTCCAGCATTCTCTTATAAACAGCCATGGCTTGGTCAAAAGAACCATGGCGACTGAATACACTAATTAGGGTGTTGAAAGTGTCCTTCTCAGTAATGAACCCTACCCTCTCCATCTCCTTGAACACACCTGACACTTCCAAGTCCATCCTATTCTGCCCAAATACTGCCAGAAGTGTGTTCCAAGTAACAATGTCCGACTTACAATTTCATGTCTTGATCTCATCAAAATCCTTCATTATCTCCACAAACTTTCCCCTGTTTCCATGCATCTTAATCAAAGCATTAAAAGTATAAATATCTGGCTTGCACCCTACACTTCTTATCTCCTCAAAAACCTTCATTGCGGACTCATCCTTCCTAGCTTTCTCAAACCCCAATAAGAGGGTGGTGTAAGTAAAAACATTAGGCTTAATCCCTATTTCCACCATCTGGTTTTTAAGCTCCATCACCTCTTCCAACAAACCAACTCTGACATAAGCTGATATCAATGAAGTGTAAGTCACAATACTAGGTGAACAACCATTAACCTCCATCTCTCTTAATACCTCCATGGCTTCTTTAGGCTGCCTACACTTCCCATAAACATCCAACAAGGCATTATAAGTAACCTTATCTGGACTAAAACCCGCTAATTTTATTTCCTGAAAAACCCAAGCTGCTTCTTTATGCAAAGAACCCGCCGACAATAACTTATAAGTGTATTATAAGTGTTAAGATATATTAGGAAAATAGAGATATTATTTCCTAGATTGACTGTTAAGATATATTAGGAAAATAGAAATAGTATTTCCTAGATTGATTTGTGTAAATATGGTAGACTAATATTGTGTATATATCCTTCATTATTTAGGATCAATTCTTTCCTAATTCATGTAACTTGTACATTGTATAAATTCCCATCTTGCTTGGGGAAATAATCAAGCAACATATTTCATAAACACTGTTATTTCATGGTATCAGAGTCAGGTTGGTTCTTAGCCTTCTTCTTCTTCTTCTAAATCCATCTATTTCAAAAACCCTAAAACATATCTTTAAAGGAGACGCTCCTCTTTGCTTTTGGGGAGTTTATTTCTCGATTCTCCTAGTTCGTCAGCATCTTCTGGTTCTTCTCAGGCAATCGGTTTCCTCCACTTCCTTCTTGTTGGTGATTCAACTCTGACAGAGAGTGTTTCTACAGTTTTGGATTTTATCTCTCACTTCTCTTGATTACAATGGCAGAAGCATCAAAATTAGCTATTCAAGCAGGAAATCAGCAAGGACAGAGTGGTTCTCGAAAGGGATCTAGACCACATTGCACCTATTGTGACAAGAATGGCCACAACCGAGACACTTGTTGGGCTTTGCATGGGAGGCCACCACTTCAATCTTCTAATCGATCCATCGCTCATATGGCTCAAGCAACTGGAGATGGACTCCTTCCCTTACCCAATGCTAAAGACTAATAACCCAACTCCATTACATTGTCTGGGGCTGATTACAATGAGTATCTTCAATATCAAGTTGTCAAGCAGCAGTCATCCTCATCTGGCGCCTCCCAAACTGGTAATTCCTTTGCCTATCTGAGTCGGACCTCCTCTACTAGCCCATGGATTTTGGATTCCAGAGCATCTAACCACATTCCTGGTAATAAAAATCTTTTATCTCAAATTACCTCTTCTCCTACTATATCAAAAATTACTCTTGCTAATGGTTCATAGACTATGGTCAAAGGGATAGGAGAAGCTCGACCACTTCCTTCCATTTCTTTAATCTCAATCTTATTCTCCCCTAAATGTCCATACAATCTGATTTCTATTAATAAGTTAACCAAATATCTTAACTATTCTATCACCTTTTTTGCTGACTCTGTTGTGGTGCGAGATCGGAACATGGGTCAGACGATTGGAACAGGACATGAATCACGTGGACTGTACCACCTCTCCGATCCAAATCCGTTAGCTGCCTTTGCCTCTGCTGCATCTACCGACATTCTTCATAGCTACCTTGGTCATCCAAGTCTTGCCAAATTTCAGAAATTAGTACCTAGTCTATCTATATTATCTTCTTTTAATTGTGAGTCATGTCAACTTGGAAAACAAACTAGAGCTTCCTTTCCCAAGTGAGTCAATAATAGGGCTATCTCAATGTTTGATATTGTTCACACCGACATCTGGGGTCCTAGTCTTGTCAGTTCAACTTTGGGTTTCTATTATTTTGTTACATTTATAGATGACTATTCTCATAATACTTGGGTATTTTTAATGAAAACTCGCTTCGAAGTTATTTTCATCTTTCATTATTACTGAGATTTTTAATGAAAACTCGTTCTGAGTTATTTTCTATCTTTCATAATTTTTGTGCTGAGATTCGTAATCAATTTGGTGTTTCTATTAAGATATTGCATAGTGATAATGCTAGGGAATATCTATCTTCTTCCTTTACTAAGTATATGTCTTCTCAGGGTATTATTCACTAGACCTCATGTGCCTATACTCTCGGCAGAATGGGGTTGCCGAAGACAAAAATCGTCATCTTGTTGAAACAACCCGTACCTTACTTATACATCATCATGTTCCTCTTCGATTTTGGGGGGATGCAGTTCTCACCACCTATTACTTGATTAACTGTATGCCTTCTTCTGTCTTACAACATAAGAGTCCTCACTACTCTATTCTGTTTCCTGGTAAAGACACATACCCAATACATTTACGAGTGTTTGGTTGCATTTGCTTTGTTCATGATCATACTCCAAGCAAAGACAAATTATAGCCTAAATTCGTTAAGTGTATCTTCTTCGGATACTCTCATCTCCAGAAAGGTTACCATTGCTATGACCGAACCACCAACAAATATTTTGTTTCTCCAGATGTAACTTTCTTTGAGACATCTCCATACTTTTTTGAAAACACCGTCAATAACAATCTTATCCCTACCACCTTACCTATCCCTATCCCCATCCCTCTTTCCTCGTCGATGGATCGTCCTCCTTTCCAACTTTATTCTCGTCATCCTTGTTCTCCTACTAATCCTAATGGTACTTCCCTTCTTGATATAGGTACCTCGGTCAATCCTGATGACCCATCTATTGTTCCTCCGTCGCCTACTCCGGTCATGTCTTCTGTAGACGAGGTAACTACTCCACTTGCCCTTTGCAAAGGTATTCGATCTTCTCGAAACCTACATCGTATTTATAATTTTCTTAGTTATGATCATTTATCTCCATTTTATTCTGCCTTTATTTCAAACTTGTCTTCTATCCCTATACCTAACACTATTAGCGAGGCAATGGCACATCCAGGGTAGAAAGCTGCCATGATTGAGGAGATGACTACTCTAGATTATAATGGTACTTGGGAGTTGGTTTCCTTACTACTAGGCAAGACTGTTGTTAGGTGTCATTGGGTTTACACTGTTAAGATTGGTCCTAATGTCAAAGTTGATCGACTGAAGGCTCACCTTGTTGCAAAAGGGTACATTTAGATCTATGGGCTTGACTACAGTGATACCTTCTCTCTTGTTGCCAAGATTACTTCAGTATGCCTCCTTATTACTTTAGTGGCCATGTATCAATGGCCTCTTCATCAATTGGATATTAAAAATGCCTTCTTGCATGGTTAACTTGCCGAGGAAGTGTATATGGAGCAACCGCCAAGGTTTGTTGCTCAGGGGGAGTCAGGATTGGTGTGTCATCTACTCTGGTCTTTATATGGTCTCAAGCAGTCACCTAGAGCATGGTTTGGACGGTTCAGTTCTATGATTCAATAGTTTGGGATGTCACAAAGTACAGCTAATCATTTAGTTTTTTTTCCGCCATAATGATCATGGTAAATTTATATACTTGGTTGTCTATGTTGATGACATTGTCATAATAGGTAATGACCAAGATGAGATTTCTCAATTAAAGCAGCATCTGTTTAGCCACTTTCGAGCCAAGGACTTGGGGAAGCTAAAGTATTTTCTAGGGATTTGAGGTAGCACAGTCTAAGGCTAGTATTACTATATCACAAAGGAAGTATGCCTTGGACATTCTTGAGGAGACAGGTATTTTAGACTGTAAGCCTGTGGATTCTCCTATGGATCCCAATGTCAAACTTGTTCTTGGACAAGGGGAGCCATTGGAAGACCTTGGAAGGTATCGAAGATTGGTTGGTAAGCTGAATTATCTCATGATCACCAGACCAGATATCTCCTTTGCAGTTAGTGTGGTTAGCCAATTTCTCCAGGCCCCATGTAGTTGTCATTGGGACGCAGCAGTTCACATTCTCAAGTATATTAAAGGAGCTCTGAGACAAGGCTTGCTATATGAAAATAGGGGCCATTCTCAAATTGTTGGGTACTCTGATGGTAGTTGGGCAAGGTCTCCATCAAATAGACGATCTGCTTCTAGATACTGTATCATGATTGGAGGCAATCTAATATCTTGGAAGAGTGAGAAGCAAGATGTAGTAGCTAGATCAAGTGTAGAGGCAGAATATCGGGCTATGGCTCTCGCGACTTGTGAGGTCATTTGGTTGAAACAACTTCTTCAAGAATTGGGGTGTAGTGAAGTGAAGCAAATGAAACTAATATGCGATAATCAAGCTACTCTGCATATTGCCTCAAATCCAGTCTTTCACGAAAGAACAAAGCATATGGAGGTTGATTGTCATTTTATCCAAGAGATGATTGAATATGGATGCATTGTCACCAATTTTGTCAACTCAAATGACCAGTTAGCAGATGTTCTTACTAAGTCTCTCAGAGGTTCCCGAATCAGATACATTTATAATAAGCTTGGAACATATGACATATATGCTCCAGCTTGAGGGGGAGTGCTAAGATATATTAGGAAACTAGAGATATTATTTCCTAGATTGACTATTAAGATATATTAAGAAAATAGAGATAGTATTTCCTAGATTGATTTGTGTAAATATGGTAAACTGATATTGTGTATATATCCTTGATTATTTAGGATCAATTCTTTCCTAATTCATGTAACTTGTACATTGTATAAATTCTCATCTTGCTCGGGGAAATAATCCAGCAACATATTTCACAAACACTGTTGTTTCAATAAGTATAAGAATCTAGGGCAACTCCAGCATTCTTCATTCTCTCTATTAGAGTCATAAACTTATTCCGGGGCATACCAATTTTCCCATACACATTCAGAATCACATTGTAAGTTACCAAAGTAGGTTTACACCCTTCTTCCTCCATCTTCTTGAACACCATCACAACATCGCTATACCTCTCATTGCTAGCATAAGCAATTATCATTGAATTATAAGCATGAACATCAATATCAATCCCATCTTTAAGTAAACTATTCAACAACAAGCCCGAACCAAAGTTTACCTTCTTTCCTTAACATACTAACAATTACAGCTATAACGGAACCATTCAAGACCAACTCACAATCTTTACAGCTCCTAAACCACTCAAACACACTCAACGCCAAGTTGCATTTCCTATAAAACCCTAAACCCTTAACAATACCCAACATATTATATCTGGGTTTTCCCGATAAGACTTAAATAATTGTAATAAAACACTATCTATATCTTTCACATCAAAAGATTCATAATTAAAGATTGGAGAACCTACCGACCTTTACTGGAAAGGCGGTGGTTTGACCAGGGTTTCCGAAGGTAAATGGCACGTGACTTCCCAATTCATGTTCTATTTCTTGGTATGGAAGATGGAGAGTCAAAGGTTACTAAAGAAGTGTGCGAGGGGTTTTGTTGGTGAAGGAAGTCTTGTAGAAGAAGAGTGAAAGACGGAGGTGGTGAAGTCATTTGTTTTTGTGGTGATAAGAGCATTGTGGATTGAGGATTGTGTTGGTTTTGGCTAAAAAAGAGAGGATTTATGGGCGGTGGGTTTGGGAGGAGAAGAGGTAGAGCTAGATTTTGTGCCATTGAAGAGAAAGTGTGTGGAAGGTTTTAGTGAATTTGAGCTTGTTGGTTTGAAGGAAGATTCTTGTTCGGAGAAAGACAATGACGATATTTGGGACATCCTGGCAACAATTACTTTCAACATGCGGCATTTTACAATGGCACATGCCCCAAATTTTAACCCTTTACATCAACTTTTAACAAAAAATTTCGTAAAGTTATAGTAAGCATTTATTTCATTTTCACCTATGAAATAATTTAGTATTAAATTTAACCATTTTATTATAAAGTATTGAAAAATCTCTATAAATATCAAAGGCTGCATTGACGGCCATATCTTGTTCTTCATTGATGGCCACATCTGGCCATAGATCTAGTCGGAAAAGGCTAGATTGGTGCACGACCGACCAAATCTAGTCGGTGGTACGCTATTTCGACAACTTTCAGTCACCGTCCGACAATAGTGACGAGCTATTGGCAATTATTGGGTAGGTAGAGGTGTTTTTGTTAATTTATAAACTTTTATTGTGAGCAATGTATAGTTAAATTAACAAATGTAGGGAGTTAGTTAAATAAATAATCTAAATATTTTTAGAAAATGTTTTTAAAAAAATATACCAAACACATTCCCAGAATTCTATCCTATTTGATTAAATCATATTCATTATAGAATACTATTTTTAAAAACTAAACAAATGGAGCCAAACACACTCTTACGTGATGTTGACATGTCAAATACCTCTTCTCATATTATGTGTTATCTTATGTGACGTTGACATGTGAATGAAATAATAATTTGATAAATGAGATGTAAATATCATAGTAAGATGATGCATCATTTAGAATAAACTACAAAGGTGATTTTAACATACAAAACATCGAAATATAAATTTTGGGTAAATAATTGAATTTAGAGCATAGGTCCATGTAGATTGAATATATTTATATTTATATTTATATTCAAGAGTTTGAAATTTCATGATTTATTTAAGAAAAAAAAAAAGACAAGTTTAAGTAGGACTTTGCAAATTCGGATATCTGATCCAATCTGGCTTATTTTTTATCTAATCCAAATCCGGATCAGGTAACCAGACATCCGAAGTTGATCCAAATTTTATTCTTTTTTTTTTCCTCCCCAATTCCTATTCTTTCATTCTTTTAGTATCATGTGTTGATTCATCAAGTCTTCTTTCTTTTCCCTTATTTTTCTCGCTTTCTTTCTCATTCTTCTTTGTTTTTCCCCTATTTCCGTTGAAAAACCCATCCTTTCTCTCTGTTTATTTTTTTTTTTGCAACAAGAAGCTCACTAGTTACTTTATTATGTGAACTTCCCTCATGCAATGCAAGCCCAACAAACTGTTGGCTGCATGAAGTTTGAACATGTTGTCTCTTTCAAGAGTGAGATTGAGAGATTGCTCACTTTCTCATGGGCCATTGAGGTCATAGGTGATGAGAGATCAGAGATGAAGAGATGAGAGGGTGAGATTGAGAGATTGCTCACTGTCTCAAGGGAGTATTAGGTGGTGGGTGTTGAGTTGAGAGATTAGAGATGGAGAGATGACTCAGACGAGAGAGTGAGATTGAGATTTGAGAGATTTTAGTTTTAGGTTTAAGTTTTTAGTTTTAGATTTTACATTTTAGTTTTAGGTTTTAGGTTTTAGACTTTTAGTTTTTAGTTATAGATTTTAATTAAACTTTTAAGTGTTTGTTATTCAGTGTTAAATGTTAAGTTTTAAGGAGGATTTCTAAAACAGTGCCATTTTAATGAAATTTGGATCGGATACGGATATTCAATTGTTTGCAACAACTGATTTGTATCCAATCCGAATATTCAGATTTCTCAATTTTTACTATTCGAATCCAATCTGGATATTTGGATATCCTATTTTTTCGAATCGGATTTCAAATTTTGGATAATTTTGCACATCCCTAAATTTAAGAGTAAAAATTTCCACATATTCATAAAAGTGCTAATTTCTTTTTAACTATTAATTCTCATATGCAATTCTAAAGATTACATCATACAATACAACCGATACAATACTTGATTGATTTGAAAATAAAATAATATAAAAACTTGTGCTAAATTATTAACAAAAACAATTATTTTAAATGAAAAGTAGTATTTAAAGAATATGGGTGAATAAATTAAGGTTTATTATATACGAGGGCATTATTGATGGGAATGCAAAATGTCATATTTACCCCCCTTAATGTCTAGTCTTTTATACTTATTTGCTACCTAAATATACTCATTATTATTCTATTTTGATTTAGGATGCAAATGGAGGCGTTAATTGCAAAACGGAACTAATTAAGTGAATTCGGACAGTTTCGATGTTATTGCGTAATCTGGGCATAACTCTCTCATCCGAGCTCCGATTGAGATGATTCAAATTCTGTGGAACTATAAGAAAGAGATCTACAACTTTCATGTTTTGAGTTTGGAGAGCCACTCACTGCATCAAGGTTGTAATCGAGCTTGAAGTTGACGCATCTGCACCTTTGGGACGTCTGGAACAATCGCCTTGTCATGCAAATCAATTGGGCAATTTATTATTGGAGACATGTGGCACGCAAGTTACAGCTCAGAATCACCACTTTCCTATTTTATTTTAGGACTTTATCTTATTATCAATTAATTAGAATTAAATTAGGATTAATGTTATTTTAGGATATTAGAATATTTCTTTTAGGAGATTGAGTGGGATTCAAATACTTAAACTGGATTTTTGTTAAGGGAATCAGATTAGGTTTAGGAAAGAGGGACCACGCCTCTCTCTTCTCTTCTCTGGAATTTTTCTTTCTTTTGAGTTTTGTTTATGGCCATGAGCGGCTAAAACTTCTATAACTTGGTCGAAGGAAACGGAGGCCTCGGAATCAATAAACTGTGAGATCTAATCTATTTTTCTTAGTGTTCAATTTTCGTGTTTGAGTATTGAATGTTATTCTGTGCATATCTTCATGATTGATGCATTTAATTACTAGGAGGCCTACTAGTGGATTATTTGTTGCAATCTACTGCTAAGTTTTATATCAAATCCATAATTGTTTGATCCCTCTAACTTGTGAAGCAATTAGGGTTAATAATTTGCTGCGTTAGGAATTAGTAATCTTAAGAAGAACACTCAACTAAATTAAATACAACCGCTTGAGTTTGTGTTGTTTAGCTTCATCGATTTCTCTAATTCTCAAGGCTGCCACTAGATTCAATCTTGAGTGCTTGTCTATGGTTGTTTAGTGGTAAGATTAATTAAGATTGCTTGTTTCTTAATTAATTACAATTATGGAGAGATAGGAAAATAGTTCCAACGGTGAATATTCAGGTATGAATTGATTTAATTTTGCATCAATGATCAGTTGTAAGATTCCGATGGTGGATGTTGACTGAGACCAAGTTTCGTTGTATTAATTGATTTTGATTTGAATTGTTTTTTGTTTTTTTGTTTTTGCTAAGATTGTTTTCTGTTTTACTCAAAACCCCCAAGCCTTGTTCACATCATTGAAAATTCGACTAGACACTCTTCGTGGGATCGACCCTTGCTTACCCTATTTACAGTTTAGTAGTTAGGTTAGGAAGGTTTTTAATCTTGGTTGCCTACGACAGCACACCAGATTTTGGTGCCGTTGCCGGGGAGTGATTCTAGTTGATTTTTTTTAATTTTTTTTTATTTTTTTGTGATTTTTTATTGCGTTTTAGTTATTTTTTTTATTTTGCAAAAAAAAAGAAAAGAAAAAAATGTGAAGCAGTAATCTTGATCGGATGAAGCAGAGTACTATTCATAAGGAAAATTTTGGTTGAGTTAGGAGTGCTGCAAGTACCCGTTTCGAAGAAAATGACGTTTTGAGCAAAACTAGAAAGTTCTAGCCCCACCCTCTTGAGGCCAAATTCGAATGTTTTGATAGGGTTTTTGCCGTTTTAGTGTTTCTGGCCAATTTAATTTAATTTAATTTTTTTTTTAAATTTTCTAGTTAGTTTTCATTTTTGTCATTTATTCTAATTCTTTTATTAGGTTTTTTTTTGTTGTATGACCAGGTCCTCTCACCTTGGTGATCTAACATTTGATCCAGAAATTGAGGGCACTTTGCGCAGGTTAAGGAAGGAAGCTCAGAGAAATTCTGAGGAAAGCAATTTGGCTTTTGATTCCCAATTTGCTAGCAACTCTGATTTAGAAGAAGAGGAAGTCATGGCTGGAAATCGGACTTTGAAAGAGCTTGCTGCCCCTGATTTGAATCAAGCACCTTTATGCATAACGTTTCCTGTTTTAGATCTTGCCACTACTTTTGA
Source organism: Pistacia integerrima (assembly GCA_026225825.1). Classification (NCBI taxonomy): domain Eukaryota; kingdom Viridiplantae; phylum Streptophyta; class Magnoliopsida; order Sapindales; family Anacardiaceae; genus Pistacia; species Pistacia integerrima. The sequence continues at coordinate 19,237,116 of CM047750.1, read as the reverse complement.
ATTAAAATCGGACTAATACATCTCTTGCCCACTTTTCATGGTCTTGCAGGTGAAGATCCTCACAAGCATCTAAAGGAGCTTCATGTGGTTTGCACGAGTATGAAACCTACGAGGGTGACCAAGGAGCAAATTAATTAAGAGCTTTCCCGTTTTCTTTGAAGGATGCAGCTAAGGATTGGCTCTATTATCTACCCTCCGGAACTATAACCACATGGAACGAGATGAAGAGATTATTTCTAGAGAAATATTTCCCAGCTTCGAGGGCAGCCAACATCCAAAAAGAAATTTGTGGTGTAAGGCAGCACAACGGAGAGTCCCTACATGAATACTGGGAACGTTTTAAGAAATTGTGTGCAAGCGCCCCCATCATCGATTAGTGGAGCATTCGATCCAAGATTCTACGAGGGCCTTACATACACTGATAGGAGCATGATTGATGCTGCAAGTGGAGGAGCTTTGGTGGATAAGACTCTTGAAGCCACGAGAAACTTGATTACAAATATGGCGGCCAATTCTCAACAGTTTGGCAGTAGGCCTGACCTTCCATCTAGGCGTGATAATGAGGTAAATATTTCTTCCCTAGAACAATAGATCTCTAGTTTAACTTCTCTTGTTCATCAAATGGTTGTAGGTAATATGCAAACAGTGAAGGCTTGTGGAATTTGTTCGGTAGTAGGGCATCCAACTGATATGTGCCCAACTCTTCAAGAGGAGCCCGTTGAGCAAGTGAATGCAGCAGGTGGTTTTCCCGGACAACCGCAAAGGAAGTATGATCCTTATTCGAGCATATATAACCCTGGATGGAGGGATCACCCTAATCTTGGCTATGGGAATCAACAAGTGAATCAGCCCTACCCTCAAAATCGCCTAAATTACCAGAAGTATAAGCAACCATACCCCCCGAGACAACAACCAGACCAAACTGCTAATTCTAGTATGTCTTTAGAAGATATTGTTAAATCTCTTGCTACTAACACTTTGCAATTTCAACAGGAGGCAAGGGCTAGTGTTCAAAGTTTGGAGAATCAAATAGGGCAGATGGCAATAGCAATCAGTAAGCTGGAGGTGCAAAGTTCGGGGAAATTACCTTCTCAAACGGTGGTCAATCCAAGAGAAAATGTAAGTGCGATCGTCTTGAAAAGTGGTAAAGAGGTTGAGATTCCAACAAAGGCAGCCCCTGCATCGTCGAAGGAAGAAAAGGAGAAAGATGTCATTGTAGACAGGAGCATTCCCAACGATGATGGTTTTCCTTAGCGTAAGTTTCCGCCTCTGTCCAACTATAAACCGGTACCACCTTTTCCTCAAGCTTTGGCAGAATCTAGAAAAGATGTGCAATACCGAGATTTATATGAGACTTTTCGTAGATGCGAGGTAAATATTCCACTTTTAGATGCTATTAAACAAGTACCTCGTTATGCTAAATTCTTGAAGGAATTGTGTACACTTAAGAGGAAATAGAAACTTAAGGGGTGTGAAAAGGTGAGAGTGGGAGAAAATGTTTCTGCAATGATTCAGAGAAAACTTCCAGCGAAGTGCAAGGATCCAGGTATGTTTACTATCCCTTGTACGATAGGTAACACTATGTTTGAGAAGGCCATGTTAGATTTAGGAGCTTCTATCAATGTCATGCCATATTCCATATATGCTTCTTTGAAACTTGGACCTTTGAATAAAACTGGTGTTGTGATTCAATTAGTTGATGGATCTAATGCCTATCCTAAGGGTGTAGTTGAGGATGTTTTGGTACAAGTTAATGGCTTAATTTTCCCTACTGATTTCTATGTACTTGATATGGAAAATGGTGATCAAACTGCACATATTTTGTTAGGAAGACCTTTCTTAAAAACATCCAAGACTAAGATTGATGTTCATAGTGGCATACTTACCATGGAATTTGATGGTGAAATTGTTAAGTTTGACATTTATGATGCCATGAAATATCCTGATGATGATGATTATGTTTATTCTATTGATGTGGTTGATTCTTTAGCACAGGAAGTTTTTGAACTCAATGGAAAAGATGGATTGGGAGTTGCCATTAGTAAGCATCTTGAGGAAGAGAATGAGGAGTTAGCTTTTAGTACTGATTTGCAGGAAACGGTTGCAGCATGGAATGATTCTCCAAAGTTACAGCAATAGTCAGGTAACGTTCCTTGTATTGCATTACCAATTTCTAACGAGAAGCCTTTACCCTCTGTTTTGTAGGCCCCTATTCCAAATTTGAAGCCACTCCCTAGTTACCTTAAGTTCGTATTCCTTGGAGACGGAGGAACATTACTCAGTGCATCGCAAGAAGAAAAGCCTTGAGTCGAGCCAACGACAATAAACAAAGGCATTGCTTGGGAGGCAACCCAAGGGGAGTTTGTTTTCTTTATTCTTGCATATTTGAATTTTGGTTATTTTTTGCCTTTTCTTTGCATTTCATCTTACATTGCGGACAATGTAAGATTTAAGTGTGGGGGAGGGGATTTAGGTTGTTTTAAGTTATGTTTAATTTAAAATAAATAAATAAATAAATAAATAAAAGAATTCTGCCTAGTTTAAGGGTATACCGGCTGGAAACCAGAACCCGCCTTAAAAACTGCCTAGTAGTACTTGGCAACCTCTGGTATAACAACGCCACGTACACCTTAAACGAAATACCCCCGCATTTGTTTTTAGGAAGGTTTATGCTTTAAGTCCTGTCTTTGAACGTCTAGTGATGCAAGAAATAGTAACTTGACTTTGTTGTTGAACATATTCCTTGACTTAGGATGTTAGCAATCTTTCATAAAATAGAGTTAATCATATTTGAATCTTTGTAGTTTGAAATAATATGTCTTGAGAAGTTGTGTAGACTTGGTGACGAAGCATGATTGAGGAGTGTATAACAACCCTTAAAAGAAAAAAGAAAAATTGTTTCTCTTAAGCTAGTCCTAAATTTGGGTTTAAGCAAATAGTAAAAAGAAAAGAAAGGTATGTGGTGAGTTGAGATGGAGTGTAAAACGCACTCACTCATAAACACAACCATGAAATGAGATGGAGCATAAAATGCACTCATTCTTTTTCAAAATAGAGAAAAAAAAAAGAAAAAAAAAAATTGTATCCTTAGTTTGCTACCCAGTTTGTAGTAGTAAAGAGAAACAGTTGAAGAAAAGTTGAGAGGGGAGTTGTACATGAATTGGTTGTGATTAGTTCCCTTGTTTGCATTGGCTGATTAAGAGTAATTGTGGAAGATGATGAAGAGAGATGAATGTCATTAACTCTATTTTATTTTATTTTGCCGCTTCCTAAGTTAGGTGTGAATATGCATGGATTAAATATTGTTGCTTATGCATCATGCTGATGTTCTTGATATGACTTGAGATGCCAGTGCTCTTGATATGACTTGAGTGTAATGTTTGTTTGAATTAGTTTGCCCGAGGACATGCAAAAGCTAAGTGTGAGGGAATTTGATGGGAATGCAAAATGTCATATTTAGCCCCCTTAATATCTAGTCTTTTATACTTATTTGCTGCCTAAATATATTCATTATTATTCTATTTTGATTTAGGATGCAAATGGAGGCGTTAATTGCAAAACAGAACTAATTAAGTGAATTCGGATAGTTTCGATGTTATTTCGTAATCTGGGCATAACTCTCTCATCCGAGCTCCGATTGAGATGATTCAAATTCTATGGAACTATAAGAAAGAGATCTACAACTTTCATGTTTTGAGTTTGGAGAGATACTCGCTGCATCAAGGTTGTAATCGACCTTGAAGTTGACGATCTCTGGACGGGACTCCCTTGAACAATCTGCCTTGTCATGCAAATCAATTGGGCAATTTATTATTGGAGACATGTGGCACGCAAGTTACAGCTCAGAATCACCACTTTCCTATTTTATTTAGGACTTTATCTTATTATCAATTAATTAGAATTAAATTAGGATTAATGTTATTTTAGGATATTAGAATATTTCTTTTAGGAGATTGAGTGGGATTCAAATACTTAAACTGGATTTTTGTTAAGGGAATCAGATTAGGTTTAGGAAAGAGGGAGCACGCCTCTCTCTTCTCTTCTCTGGAATTTTTCTTTCTTTTGAGTTTTGTTTATGGCCATAAGCGGCTAAAACTTCTATAACTTGATCAAAGGAAACGGAGGCCTCGGAATCAATAAACTGTGAGATCTAATCTATTTTTCTTAGTGTTCAATTTTCATGTTTGAGTATTGAATGTTATTCTATGCATATCTTCATGATTGATGCATTTAATTACTAGGAGGCCTACTAGTGGATTATTTGTTGCAATCTACTGCTAAGTTTTATATCAAATCCATAATTGTTTGATCCCTCTAACTTGTGAAGCAATTAGGGTTAATAATTTGCTACGTCAGGAATTAGTAATCTTAAGAAGAACACTCAACTAAATTAAATACAACCGCTTGAGTTTGTGTTGTTTAGCTTCATCGATTTCTCTAATTCTTAAGGCTGCCACTAGATTAAATCTTGAGTGCTTGTCTATGGTTGTTTAGTGGTAAGATTAATTAAGATTGCTTGTTTCTTAATTAATTACAATTATGGAGAGATAGGAAAATAGTTCCAACGGTGAATATTCAGGTATGAATTGATTTAATTTTGCATCAATGATCAGTTGTAAGATTTCGATGGTGGATGTTGGCTGAGACCAAGTTTCGTTATATTAATTGATTTCGATTTGAATTGTTTTTTTTTGTTTTTGTTTTTGCTAAGATTGTTTTCTGTTTTACTCAAAAAAACCCCGGCCTTGTTCACATCATCGGAAATTCGGCTAGACACTCTTCGTGGGATCGATCCTTGCTTACCCTATTTACAGTTTAGTAGTTAGGTTAGAAAGGTTATTAATCTTGGTTGCCTACGACAGCACACCAATTATCATTCTTTATATTTGTATAAAATGTCGTTTATCTATATGAGAATTTGCGAAAAATGCTATTTTTCAACTCCAACCTAAAATAATGTCATTTAATATAATGTAATTTATTTAATGTGCTAATAGGTATTCTAAATTATTGGGCTTATAGTGAGGTTTGAAATCGAATATTGTGAAGACAAAAGAGAAAATATATTTATTTTGTTTTATATTTCATTGTTTTTATTCACTCAAACATGTAAATTCTCCCAACTTAATAATAAAAAAGATTTTTATGCTTGAGTATAAAATTTAGAGTTAACAGTTTGTTCCCACACAAAAAATGGTCCATTGACACTTTTTCACCCTTAGACTTTTAAAATACCTTTTTACTACCTAAATAATATGTTTCCCTCAGATTTGGGTGGGATATATAGTGATTTACGAAGAAAAAACTCCGCTTCTTAGCCTCTTTCATTTCTTCTCTTCTTAGCCTCTTCCATTGTCAACAATTGCTGATACAGACGAAAGCAAGAATGGACCAGATATCGTTCTGACGCTAACGATAACCCAGAATGATAACCTTGGAATCCACCAAAACTCTTTGAATCCACAAGGGAAAGAAACTCTCAAAGAAATAAATATTTGACCCATTCTTGCTTTCGTTTGTGTCAATTGTCACCGGCGTTGGGGAGTGTCGGTGACTAGAAAATATATAAATAAACATTCATCAATTGTATTTCAACCCAACAAACACAAAAATTGAACAAATCAAACTCAATTAATCCAATTAAAACTCAAAAAACCCTAGGATGAGGAAGCTTCAATCGCCGGCGATTGGTGAGCAAACAGGATCAGTTGGGGTTTTTGGAGAGGAAGATCCAAGGAGTCAATTGGTGGTGGTAGAGACGATTTCCAACATCAGAAACAACCAAAAATCAGCTTGGAAGTTAAAATGTTACACGGACCGACGATCGGTGAGCAAAGGACGGTGATGGAGGTAAGGGTTTTGTAGAATGGGTTTTGGAGAGTGTGATGGTGGCGTCTAGGGAAATTTATGGCAAAGAAATCGACTGGAAATTCGACTTGAAGAGTTGGCCATGCGAATAGAGGTGGTGGTGGGAAATGGTGAGTGATGATGGCAAATGGAGGCTTGGGCTTTGTAGAGTTGGTGATGGGGATTTTGTGAGTGGTCTCAGAAGTGAATTTGAATGTCAAGATCGGCCAGAAAACGACAAAAACCGTCGGTTGTGAACACTACAAACGTGCGTCATCTTTTGCTAACGTGCACCATTCCTTTTTCTTTTATTCTTCTCTAACTGCCAATGTTTGTTGACCATGTTGCCCTCATTAATAATGGACTTTTGACCATTTTACCCTTCTTCACAACAAAAATTACTAACAAAATTATCTTTTAGGTATTAAAAGAGTATTTAATAAGTGGGTGGATATGAATTTGTCAATGGGCCATTTTTTGGGTGGGAACATGATCGTTAACTCTAAAATTTATTTTAATTTTAATAATAAATATTGATATCAAAATTTTTTATGGTATTCTATAAATCTTGTATTCAATTATATTATAACAATTATAATTCTCTCCTCATATGTTTTGTATCGAATATTACAAGTTTGACATAAAAAATTATTACAAAAATATTTATTAAATATGACAGAAATTTTATTAAAAAGTTGCACTAACGAGTGATGTTTTAATCTTGATTATAGTAAAAAGTTTTAGTTATTACACTTTTGAACACTCCTCGCATGAAGTTCAAGATCTCAATTTGTTTGGGTAACCGTCTGCCTCCAGCCATAAATCAAAATCATGACATTTAACCACAAACTTTAAACCCCAAACCCGATTTTAAACCCTAACTCCCATAATTCGCATTCTGATAGGGGCCCTTGTCTTTTCTCAAAATAAATTTGTAAAAAAAGTTTAGTATATAACTTACCATTCTACTATCTCTATTTGAATCATACATTAATTCTTGAACCATACACCAATTCCTAATCGGCCTGTGTGACTAAGGTTGGCAATGGGCCATGTTGGCCAAAAAGCTTAGCACGACAAGGCACAACACGAAAAAGGCCATGATAATGTGGACCATACCAACGTGTTAAAAAAAGGTATGTGGGCTGACACGACATGACCCGCTAGAAAAAGTTAAAAAAAAAGTATATATTTTTATATGTTATATTTAGTGACATTTTATATTTGTATTAATTACAATTATATAATTACTATGAAATGTAATAAAATAATGAAGTATTGAAATATTAATTAAATTATAACACTTTTTATTATTAACATTAACAATTACATCTCTATTAAAAATATAAATAAACAAATACAATACAACCCATGTATGATATATATATATATATATATATATATAATTTACTTTAAAACAAATTATGGACCATTATCACCATTCCACAAAGTCTCCCACTCGTTTTCATAAAGTTTGAGGTAAATTTTTAATTATCTTAGGTATTAAGGCCTAACTCAACAAGTTAGCATCTCATAAGTTAGATGGGTTTCAATTTTATTCTATATATTCTCAACAGTCAATCGAGCCATCATTTATCCATGCCACATTTATACCTACCTTTACCTGATACATCTCATACTTGAATAAAAGAAATACACATGGCACTTGGTCAGAGTAAGCCATCTTTTTTATACCATAAAGATCATCGGTAAATCAAAAAGGTTAGGTAAATTGGGATTACAAAATCCTACTTTGAACAAGTCCGCAGCAAATCGGGAAAAGTGGAAAAGAATGTTACCAAATTACAGTCTCAAACAGTTGATTCTCACTTGAATCAAAAGTTGAAGTGATTTGTTGAGAACCAAACCAAACTATTTAGCGATTGAACTCACAAACTAAGCACAAGACTATGATATTCTCCCACAATGTCAGACAGCAATGAGAAAACAGAAAAGTAACGTAGCTTTAAATTGAAAACAGATAGAAATAATTACAAACAAGGCATGGAAAAAAGGTTGAACATTCTCTCAAATACCCGCCGAAAGTTTCCCTAGTTCCAAAATCTTAAACAACAAGAAAAAAAAACTGCCCAACACCAGGGTTCAACTCCATATTATTCAATAAGTTTGAAACCACTTTAAGCTTTCAGGTCTTTTAAAAGTAAAAAAGGGTAAAGAATGTAACAATACAATAACATACCAAAAAAACTGTGGCCAGCTAGAAGACCCCTACTAGAATGAAAGATACCCATCGAAGTGTCCATGACAAGCTCATAACTTGTCATCACAGATGTTCAATATCATCACAATACCTATCACATACATCAAATGTGTCCAAATAGGCAAACAAGACAAAATAGAACTTGGTACAAAAATCTTTCAGAATACAAATTCCACAACTATAGCAATTATAACAAAGTTTTCAGGTTATATACCTCATCCAAAGAAACTGAAAGTTCTAACAGATAAAATAATGGATTTTCAATGTTTGGCATTTCACTGGCTGCTTTCTAAAATCCAAAAAAAAAAAAAAAAAGTATTTGCAACATCAGGCAAACTCCTACAGCAGATCATATACAAGTAGTACTTCACCAAAACCATAGAACAAAACACCAAAACCAGCATGGCTACTCTTATGTCACAATAAAGCTAAAACGAAGCTGATACCTTTTAACAATGTCTTCAAGTTACAGATCTCTTGAAAGCCAATAAGAGCACATGCAACCCAAGAGGATAAATGCGAGGTTAAACCAAAGATGAAATCCACAGGACCTCATGCATTGAAGACATACTTACATTTAAAACTCTGGTTGGCCTCCTTCATGTCAATCATACAAAACGGAAAATTACATAAGAAACCATCCATCCTCCATCAGGTCCAGCTGTGACATCACAATATGAAATATCAAAAGATTTTATTACGCATAAAAAAAAATTCCACATGATGTCATGCAATGAAAACATACTTGCAACTAAAAACCTGGTTGTCCTCTCTCATGTTGATCATACAATAAAAAAAAAAAAAAAAAAAAATCTTTGGATTAAACTGGAAATAAAACAAAAACAACAAATGAAAATGAGTAACAGATCTAGCGTAAATGCTTAAGGATTTCATGATAATCCATTGAATTTGGAAGGCCTAGCAACTTTACCATCTTCGAGGTTGAAATGCACGATTTGGCAGGAACATTTTGTTTTAACTGCCATAATTACTTTCAAACTCCAGGGTAATTTTTCTCTCTGAGACAGACAACTTTGCCCTATCTCAAAAGGAGGAAAAATAAAACAAGGACACTTGTTCCAGAAATGGACAAAAATGGATACCAACTACGTGAAAAGGCAAAAAGAAAAAAAATCGCAATTCTCAATCGTTATCTAACACTAAGTCAAGGGCATAAAGGTAAATGAATGAATGTAGAGGAATAAGATATCAATTAATTAAATAATAAAGACCAATCTCAAAGCATATTATGACACGTCTCAAGTTGGTTAAAAGAAAGGGCCATGGTAAGAAACCAAATTTGTCTACCACCCACTTGTAGAATCAAACCTGCAATTCTCAAAGCAAATATCATATAAACATACACTTGCGTGTAATCATTAGTGATTAAGAGTATACATATAGATAAGTAAGCAAGAGCAGACAAGCAAAGCTGCTAACAATCTGACAGGGAAATTCATAATGGAGGGGGATAACATGCGAAATTACCAAGCAAAAATAAAAAGTTTACAACAGAGTAATTACCAACAATTATGCTGCTGATCCTGCTATATGCATACCCATTTATAAAACTGACACCATAAAGAAACAAAAAATACAATAGATACACAGACAAATAAATGAAACATGGATGAAGAAAATGTCAAATTCACAGCTCAAACTACTTAAAATAAAAAAGCTCCAATATCAAGGAAAAAGGATGTAGCATCAATATTCAAAAAGGTGGGGTTCAAATCTCAACCTCATTCTGGGCTAGCATTTACCACACACCCAACTAAAAGGATGAAACTGAATATTCCAAACAAGGAAAAAAGTTGTTTGTGCTCCCAAGAGACTAGCTGAACACTTAGCAAGTAAACAGTATATCAAAGCAAATAGAGACAATCTTGAGAAAATAAAATAACAAACTTCGAGCATATAGTGCTTTTGAGTTATGATGCATTGTCTAAAGGAGTACCATTAATAATCATCATGAGGTAAAGCCTCCTATCAAAAAAGACAAGTGTTAATTAATAGTTAGTTAACAGAATTAAACCTGCTTTTATTGTCAAAACAAAATAGAATGATGCAGAGATGATATCTAAACAAATGCTTCCAGCGTATGAACCTCAAGCACTATCAAACTCCTCCAACCCACCGTAAAGAAAAGAACATCAAACAAATAACAAATAAGGATTGAATAGACACCTAATGCATATCCATACAATTAGAATAGCCTACTTAAACAGAATAGTATAGAGGCCCCTCCATTAATAGAAAAATAAAGGGATATTTTAATCATTCTTTGTATCACACCCCCCAAAAAAAAAAAAAAAAAAGCATGCATAATTTCTTCCCACTTGATAAAATGGGCTTGACTCACTCCCAAAAGCTAGTTCAAGAGAAAGGGGAGCTCAATCACTTATATACATTATAACAGCCCACTATTCGAGCGATGTGGGACAAATTCAACTTCTAACACCCTCCCTCACGCTCAGCGTGCAAGGCCAGAATCCAAACCCAAACGTGGCTCTGATACCATGATAAAGTGGGTTTGGGTAGAACTCACTCCCAAAAGCTAGTTTAAGGGAGGAGGGAGCCCAATCACTTATAAACACTATAACAGCCTACTATTGAGGCGATGTGGGACAAATTCAACTTCTAACACCACTGAAGAGCAAAAGAATTAGCAACTATACCAAAATGCTAAGACCAGACAAGTTAAGTAGCAATTTAAGCAAAATCCATTAAGTTATAATAATAATAACATACTAAAGGAAAACCAAAGAGTTGAGCCACAATAGGCAGACTTAATTAAATTTATTAAGAAGAATCTATTAATAAACTCCATCCAAACATGCAAAACAACCTTCTTGACAGCTATCTCCAAACTCATTGTGACATACAAAATGAACAGGTTCAGATCAAAACATGAAGGACTCCAGCTTTTTAAAAAAATTCTTACTCTAAGATTGCATGCAAGGTTACAATGCTGGATGCCTACAATGATTACTTTTCATTGATCATCCTGACATAATTCTTCCTATCACAAATGCTTCAAGATTTTCATCAGGTTTAAGAACATAGAAGTTGAAAATTGTCCAAAACATTAGCAAATCCACAAAAAACAGAATTCCTGAGCACAATATTAATGTTACCAGGTTCTCCTCGTTGTCATACTGATAGAACCTGACCTGCAAAAAACTACTAACAACACCAATAAACAATTCCACAACACACAACCAACACTCACAATCAATAAGAAAATACTCAGTTGTATTAATAACCAAACAGAACCTTACAACCAGTGCAAATACAACCAGTAGCCAGGTTCAATCAGTACTCAATACGCAAACAACTGGAAAACACAGCAAGTACACTAAGAAAATGGTAAACTAAAGGCATGACTTCGAGGGTCAATCACCTCCACTAAATACTAACTTCGAGGGTCAGTCACCTCCCTTCCAATTTACTTTTGCCTTTCCCATCCCTCTTTCTCTCCCCTCTTTGTTTTTATTCTCTCCTGGCACCTTTTGTGCTCCTAACCGAATTCCCCTACATTCACTCCTATCAAGCCATCTGTCCTTTGTAACAAACTCAACCTTTTACGCACAAATGTCAACAATTATTCCTCTGCTTTTTACCCGTGCTCTTCCTACGGTATACCAGCCCTCTTGGTTGTTCATCATTACCCTCCCCAAGGAGAACCACCTTGTCCTCAAGGTGGAAAGAAGGAAATTGGTAATGAATAATGTCAAAATCCTCCCATGTGTTTTCATAGGACGGTAAGCCTTTCCATTGAATCAGCACCTCCCGCTGTCCATTCAGAAGTTTCCTTTTTTTGAGGCCTGCTTCAGGTTCCAGTTGTAACACTAAATCCTCGTTGAGGGTTGTCGGTAGAGGTTGACTATTGGGAATTGGGAACGTTGCTTTCTCTAGTTGCGAAACATGAAAAACGTCGTGAATACGAGCTGAAGAAGGTAGGGCCAGCCTGTATGCCACAATCCCAATTCTGTCCGTGATTACAAAAGGACCATAAAACCGTGGGCTCAATTTTTCATTATACCGACGGGCTAAAGAGCATAACCTGTATGGTTGTAACTTCAAATAGACAGAGTCTCCTACCTCAGATGTAACCTCTCGGCGATGGCGATCAGCATACACTTTCATGCTGTCTAGTCCAGAAAAACAACCGACAGACAGAGCATGATGCTCGACCATATCAGGCATCCTGGAAAGAGCGTCTGCTGCTTTGTTTTGTGGTCCAGGTTTATATTGGATACTGAAATCTAGTCCCAACAGTTTGATAACCCATTTCTACTGACTTTTACTTAATAGTTTCTGGTCTGTTAAGAAATAGAGACTCCGCTGATCTGTCCAGATAACAAAATGTCTTCCCAAGAGGTAATGGCGCCACTTTTGTACAGCCAATACTACCGCCATTAATTCCCGATCATAGACAGATTTCAGTTTAGAATTGAGAGACAACCCTTTGCTGAGAAATGCGATAGGCCGCCCTTCTTGCATCAATACAACCCCTAACCCGCTGCTCGAAGCATCGATGTCTATAATAAATTCCTAAGCGAAATTTGGCATCCGTAGGACAGGGACACTGGTCATGATTCTTTTTAACTCTTCGAAAGCCCGTTGAGCTGCTGTATTCCACACAAAGGAATCCTTCTTCAATAGGGCACTGAGTGGAAGAGCTATTTTACCGTGATCGCGCACAAAGCGGCGATAGTATCCTGTCAGCCCAAGAAATCCTCTGAGTGCCCTGATGTCCTTTGGTTCTGGCCATTTAGTCATGCTGTCTATCTTTGAGGGATCCACGGCCACACCCTTAGATGACACTACATGTCCCAAATATTCTAACTGTAGTTATCCGAATTGACATTTCTTCTGATTTACCACCAGTTGATTCTCCAATAATACCTGCAAAATAATGCTTAAATGCTTCGCATGTTCGTCCATCTCCCTACTGTAAATCAGTATATCGTCAAAGAATAACAATAAAAATTTTCTTAAATAAGGCCTGAATACATCATTCATGACTACTTGAAAGGACGCCGGTGCATTGGTAAGGCCAAAAGGCATTACGAGAAATTCATAGTGCCCTTCGTGTGTTCGAAAGGAAGTCTTGTGTGTGTCTTCTGGTTTCACTCGGATTTGATGATATCCGGATTTCAAATCAAGTTTAGAAAACACCGTTGCCCTTTCTAACTCATCAAACAATTCGTCGATAGCGGGGAATTGTCACTTTGTTAACTACCCGATAGTCTACATAGAATCGCCACCCTCCATCCTTCTTTTTCACCAATAAAACAGGGCTGGAGAACAGACTGATGCTCGACTTTATAATTCCCGAAGTCAACATTTCCTTGACAATACGCTCTATTTCATTTTTCTGATAATAAGGATACTGGTATGGCCCGAGGTTTGGTGGTTGTGCACCTAGAACTAACTGAATGGCATGATCTTTTGGCCGGACAGGTGGTAACCTCGGAAGAGGCTCAAAGACTCAGTTAAACTTTCCCAAAACCGCCAGCAGTCTCTCATCGATACTCCCAATCTTTTCACACTAAGTTTGTATCTGCCCAAACTCTATCAAACAGCCATGTCCTTCATTCTGCAATGCCTTAATGATCGCTTTGAGGGATACCATGGTTTTGCTAAGCAACAGATCCCCGTACAGACAAACTGTCTGGTTTCCCAACGTGAACCTCATAGTTTGTTTCCTCTAATCCATAAGGGTCTCGCCTAAAGTCTCAAGCCAAGCAATACCAAGAACTAGATCAGAACTGCTCATATCAAATGGGAAAAATTTTTGCACAATCGTCACCCCCTGTAATTCCATACACACATCCCGACATTCTCCTTCACACCTCACACTATACCCATCGCCTACTCTGACCCCAAAAGACTGCGTCCCTACCACTGGAATTCTCAATCGTTCTACCACCGTTGAACTAATAAAATTGTGGGAAGCCCCACTATCAATTAACACAATCACTTACTTACCTTGGATTCTTCCCTTGAGCTTCATTGTCTTCAGACCTTGGATCCCCACCACTGAAGTAAGAGAAAGCTCCACATTTTCCTGCTGTAGCTCTGTTCCCGTTTCAACAGTATCTCCAGTCCCAATCAGATCTGAATAATCTTTCTCGTCATCAATCAAAATGATTTGAAATTGTTTCTTCCCACATTTGTCATTTGACGGAAGGGAAAGTCTCGCCGTTGGAAGTTCTAACATTCAAACGACCGGAAAGATGTCGTCGCCTGATCGCAAGTGGAAAGGTTGGTCGACGAGCCTTGCATAGAGGATTCTGGTGGTCGACGATTGAAATGGGGCGTGAAATTGGTTTTTAGGGATTCGGTTGAATTGGGAAATTTTAGATTAACTGGGTTATGTTCAAATCAGGTCAGGCTAGTCGGGTTATGTTCAAACCGGGTCGCACTCTTGGATCCTTGGTTGTTAGACCCATAAGACGGGTGCACTCCAAGCGTGGCGTGAGGTCTTGTGGGCTCCCACTTGGGCTTCTTCTAAAGCCCGATTTCTATCTTCTATTCGTTGGGCCAATTCCATTATTTGGGTTAAAGAATTTCGTTAGGCCAATCTAACTTCAGCCCTAATCTCCACCTTCAGCCCATTCACAAAAGCAGCCTACAATATTTCTTCTTTCTCCCCAACCAACAACGTTGCTCCTGCTTCAAATTGGCGACGAAACTCCATGACTGAACCGTTTTGCTTTACTGCCATTAAGGATTCATATGGGTTAAGTTCTTGTGATCCACTAAAACGTTGCAATAGTGCTAACTTAAACATGGCCCACGAACTTGTCGGATTTTTGGATTCAGTCCATTAGAACTAGTTTATAGCTTCACCTTCCATACAAATGGCTCCGCCATTAATTTTCCTTCCTCCGATATCCCATTGAGCTGAAGTAACGCTCTACTCTAAAGATCCACCCATAAGGATCTTCACCAGAAAATATCACCATCTCCAATTTTCGTCCCCCATTTCACTGCAGCTGCGGCCACTATTCCCAACCCACTGGCTCCGTTTGGGTTTTCTTCTTGGTGAGATTTTACATTCTCCCTTAATCACATCTCGGCCCTACCAGCTTCTTCCTCATCTTTGCATCGCACCCAAGACTGCAACTCAACTAAACATTCTCTGATGGTACCCATTTCTACTCCCAACTTTGTAATCTCTCTCTCAACATTATTCATTCTTGCATCCATGCTTGTCAAGACCATTACCCAGATGACAGGGCTCTGATACCAATTGATAGAACCTAACCTGCAAAAAACTACTAACAACACCAACAAACAATTCCACAACACACAACCAACACTCACAATCAATAAGAAAATACTCAGTTGTATTAATAACCAAACAGAACCTTACAACCAGTAGCCAGGTTCAATCAGTACTCAATACGCAAACAACTGGAAAACACAGCAAGTACACTAAGAAAATGGTAAACTAAAGGCTGACTTCGAGGGTCAGTCACCTCCACAAAATACTGACTTCAAGGGTTAGCAGGTCTGATGGAGAGCAGAGGATGCAAAAAGAGGATGCAAAAAAGAAAATCTGATATGAGTATTATCATCGGCCAAAGCATACCAAGGCTACCTACTAGAAACTACATGGCAAGCCAACCAATTGGAAGATTAATAAGGCTGGAGGCAAGGGATTTCATGCTAGGATAGAAGAATCTAGAGATCATTCAAGGTCTATACCATTCAGCAAATAATAGTTGGAAAACTTACAAGAATTATTCAATTAGTCCAATTCTGGTTCCTTTGATCGCTCCTGTTCATTTGCTGAGACTGGTAATTCCCTCACAGCTTTGCATACCAGTGTAGGAACAACCAATTCTTGGGTTATAGATTCAGGGGCCTCGGATCATATGTCAAGTAACTCAAGTGTGTTCATATCCTACAGCCCATGTTATGGTCTTCCAAGGGTTAGAACAGCTAATGATTCTTTATCAAAAGTAGCTGGTAAAAGGACTATCAAACTGTCTAAAAATCTGTCTACAATCTGTCCTTCATGTGCCCAATATGGCTTGTAATCTCCTCTCTATCAGCAAATTGACTAACGACTTAAAGCGTGTTGTTAATTTTTCTTCTTCTCATGGTGAATTTCAAGAGTGTCTCTTAGGCAAAATGATTGGCAATGCTAGAGAAGGACTCTAATATTTTGATGCCAAGGATTCTGAAAGGTGTAATTCTCTCTCTATGTTTGGTAATTCAGAAATAATGTTGTGACATCACCGATTAGGTCACCCTAGTTTCCCTTATTTACAAGGATTGTTTCTTTTGTTATTTTGAAATAAAAATCCAATATTATTTGAGTGTGAAATTTGCCAAATTGCAAAACATACCAAATCAATGTTTCCAATTAAACAATACAAGAGTTCTAGGCCATTTTCTATAATTCATACTAATATTTTGGGACCATCTAGAGTTTAAATTGCTAGATCAAAATGGTTTATTGCTTTCATTGATGATCACACTGGACTATATTGGGTTTACCTTATGAAAGAAAAATCTGAAACAGGTAGCGTCTTCCAGAATTTCCATTCCATGGTTAAGAATCAGTTTCATACACATATTCAAGTCCTAATAACAGATAATGGTAGGGAGTATTTCCATTTAGCCTAGGAAACTATCTGCTTAGTCATAGAATAATACAACAAAGTTCTTGTGTAGAGAACCCACAGCAGAACGATACTGTAGAAAAGAAAAATAGGCACCTTTTAGAGGTTGCCCAAGCACTTATGTTCACCATGAACGTGCCAAATTATTTGTGGGGGGAGGCAATATTAATAGCAACTTATTTGATAAATCAATTGCCTACTAAGATTTTAGAGTTTCATACTCATCTTTCCATGTTTCTTAGGACATTTCTAGATTTTAGAGCCTTAAACTCTCTACCTTTGAAAGTCTTTAGGTGTACTACCTATGTTCATGTTCACACTTATAACAGAGACAAGTTAGATCCTAGGGCTATTAAGTGTGTTTCTGTACGGTACTCTCCCACTCAACAAGGATATCAATATTACTACCCTATAAGGAAGAAATTGTTTGTTGCTAAAGATGTGACCTTTTTTGAGTCACAACCTTATTTTCCCAAACCCTCTGTTCAGGGGGAGAACTCACGAATTGATAATGAAGTTTGGGAAATAACATTTCCCACAAGTCAGACTCCTACATCTAGTCAGAATCCTACATCTACTCCGAGATCTCTTAATCAAAACTCACCTTTAATTCAAATCCAACCTCTTACCAGTCCTAATTCCATCATAACAAAAAACACCAGTCCTAATTCCATTAGAACAAAAAAAGTTGAAAACCTTATAGCAGAAGAGAATTTTGACACTTTGACTTAGGAACATATGAAGACAGGGGGAAGTTGAAAACCTATAAGGAAGAAATTGTTTGTTGCTAAAGATGTGACCTTTTTTCACTCACAACCTTATTTTCCCAAACCCTCTGTTCAGGGGGAGAACTCACGAATTAATAATGAAGATAGTGTTTGGGAAATAACATTTCGCACAAGTCACTCCTACATCTAGTCAGAATCCTACATCTACTCCGAGATCTCTTAATCAAAACTCACCTTTAATTCAAATCCAACCTCTTACCAGTCCTAATTCCATCATAACAGAAAACACCAGTCCTAATTCCATTAGAACAGAAAAAGATGAAAACCTTATAGCAGAAGAGAATTTTGACACTTTGACTTAGGAACATATGAAGACAGGGGGAGGTTTGACTAGGCTAAATCAACCAAGCCTCAAAGTTTATTCTCGGAAACTTGGTTATAAAGCAGTAGAATCCTTGACTGATCTGCATGGTTAATCATCCGAACTGAAAGTCATGAATCCACGCTGAAAGTCCGAATAAGCCAGTTTGAAGTCAATGAATCACAGCCTTCAGTAAGAAAATTTTGCTTCCTAGTGAGCCTGAGTCAAATGTTGATCTTCCTATAGCTCTGAGGAAAAGGGTTAGGTCTTTTACTCTATATCCTATTTCGCATTTTGTGTACTATGACAATCTATTGCTGATTTTTGAGTATTTGCTACTAATCTCACAACCATAGAGGTTCCTAAGTCAATACAAGAAGGATCAGATTTTGTGTACTGTGACAATCTATTGCTGATTTTTGAGTATTTGCTACTAATCTCACAACCATAAAGCTTCCTAAGTCAATACAGGAAGCATTGGATGATCCTAAATAGAGAGAAGCTATAATGGAAGAGATGAAGGCCCTTGAAAAAAATGGAACACAGGAATTGGTGAGCTTACCTAAGAGGAAGACTATTGTGGACTGTAAATGGGTGTTTACGATATAATATGAGGCAAATGGTTCAGTTGAGAGACATAAAGCAAGGTTGGTAGCTAAGGGACTCACACATACCAATGGAATAGATTACCAGGAAACCTTTGCCCTTGTAGCCAAGTTGAATACTATTCAAGTTCTCCTTTCCTTGGCTGCAAACTTAGACTGGCCCTTGCAACAACTGGATGTAAAGAATGTTTTCTTAAATGGTGACTTGGCAGAAGAGGTGTATATGGAGTTGCCACCAAGTTTTGAAGGTAATCAGATAGGGAGGAACGTTTGCAAGCTAAAGAAATCCTTGTATGGTTTGAAACAGTCTCCTAAGGCCTAGTTTGAAAAATTTACCATGGCTATTAGAAGTTATGGGTTCACACAAGGTCAGATTGGTCACACTTTGTTTTTCAAGAATAATGGGGGTAAGATTACTGTCTTAATAGTATATGTAGATGATATTATTTTTACATGAAACAATTTGGAAAAAATGGAAATGGTAAAAAAGGTTTTACCAGGGAGTTTGAGATAAAGGATCTAGGACAGTTGAGATATTTTTTAGGGATAGAGGTTGCCAGGAGTAAGAAGGGAATCTCTGTTTCTCAAAGAAAATATGTTTTGAATCTATTAAAAGATACTGGAATGTTAGGTCGTAAGCCTGCTGAGACTCCTATAGAGCCAAATGTGAAGTTTGACCATGACAAGGGAGATACACCAATTGAAAAAGGCAGGTATCAATGATTGGTTGGGAGGCTGATATACTTGGCTCATACAAGGCTTGACATAGCCTTCTCTGTAAATGTATAAAGCCAACACATGCACAACCCACAGGAGAAGCATCTTGAAGTCGCAATTAGAATCTTAAGCTACCTAAAGATGACACCTGGGAAAGGATTGGTTTTTGAGAAAACCAATGAAAGAAAGGCGGAAGTATTCACGGATGCAGACTGGCAGGTTCAGTGAGTGATAGAAGATTAACTTTAGGGTATTGTACCTTCGTTTGGGGAAATTTGTTGACCTGCAAAAGCAAGAAGCAAACTATGGTTGCAAGGAGCAGTGTAGAAGCTAAATATCAGGCAATGTTACAAGGTATTTGTGAGCTAATATGGTTAAAAAGACTCTTGGCATAACTAAGAATCAAGAGTGAAGATCCTATGAAGCTCTACTGTGATGACAAGGCTATTGGGATTGCGCATAATCCAATACATCATGATAAAATCAAGCATGTGGAGATTGATAGACACTTTATTAAAGAGAAGATTGACCACAAGCTACTATGTGTTATCTATCTACCTATGAGCCAATAGACTATGGACATTCTTACAAAAGGATTGTTTAGACAGAGTTTCAAAAATCTAGTTTCGAAGTTAGGAATGCTAAATTTTTTCTCACCAACTTGAGAGGAAATGTAGAAGTTCTTGATAAGCATAGCAAGCGTTCTTTAAACTTAGGATTTATCTTAATTTTATCTGTTTGAATAAAGGGGTAATCCTGGACCTAAGAGTTATCAGGATATCCTAATAAAGTCTATATAACTAGACAACTGTAACCTATGCTAAAGTAGAATACAATAATAAAAATTATTAGTTGTTTTCTTCCAGATTTCACATAGATTATTCAATCTTTACCAAACAACAGTAATTCAATAAAATATTAAGCTAACAAAAAACTGAGAATAATCGTTAAGTACTTCACTCATTCTCCAAGAAGAGCTCTCTATAAGGGATTTCATACGTATAAGTACTTCTCTAAAAGTGATCAATTTCCTGCATAAATAGTCCAAATATCTATAGGAAAACTTTGCGAAACTAATAGAATATGATAAAGAAAATCCTAAAATCATGTGACCTGATACAAACATTTGATACACTCATGACCATGAATAATTTCAACAGACATTGGTGATGAATGAAGACTTCCAGCGTAGAGAGATAGAGACAGCCAAAATTGAATATATCAATTAAAAAAAAAAAGAAAAAAAAAAACACTGAGAATCTACATGCTTTTTAATGATAAACACACAAGCCTAAGTGTAAAACAACGTATCTGCTAGGAGTGGGTGAATTTTGTGACGTCCATCCCATCCATCAAGACTTCCAAGCCAAAACCCCATGTACCGAATTCTTGTTCAAGAAGAGGAAAGCAATCCTCAATCGATATTAGGCAATTCAGATCATTAGGGGAAACTAAATAACTGATTTATAATGCCCATAACTAAAAGCATGGAGGAATCCAACAAAAAACCAATGATTACATGAAATCCACCAAAAAAGAAATTAAACTGACATTGGTCAAGCATCAGCGGAAGCATGAAAAACTACAATGCCACAACTGCATGTAAATTAAAAAGAATCAGCCTGGGAAGATTACTTATTCATAATCATTATTGAGATAACTCTTCCCCATCACAGATACTTCAAACAATTCTTCTGAGAGAAAAAAAACTTCAAGTCTATATCAAGGTTTATGATAGTAGAACGAAAATTGTACAAAATTAAAGAAATGCAGATATAACATTGATGTGCAGTGCTATTAGAGTATGTCATACAATTCAACATAATAAACATTAGTTTGTTAAGAAGACCAAAACAAGGTATATTAGTAACCTTACCACTAGTTCAGTTGTATCAAAAGCTTGCACTTCAACATAGCTACTATAGGACAATCACTAAAAAGTCATCATTAAGATAAGTATCAGAGTACTAACTACATTCAAAGGCTGCACCTTTTCAGAGACTACATTTTTTGAGCCCCAAGTTCAATAACAAACAACCTAGTGAGTCTTTATTAAACCTAATCCAGAAACATTGTATGGACTATCATCTGGCTCCAAATTACCTTCTATCCAGAAATTTAACACAATGTCAAACCCTAAAAGCAGAGTACAACGTTGAATCATGATTTGGAAATTCGTAAATCTTTGAACGAATAAGTTCGGAAAAGATATTATTCCAACTATACCTATGAGACCTTTTATCAGGATAGGTAGCATCTTCATCATTACAGAATGTTGGGCGATAGAAGATACCTCTAAGAAAAAGGCAGAAAGCAAATTATCCCCAAGAAAATTGAATAACTTCTACAGCAGAAGCTAACATAATTTTTACAGAAACTGCCGCATTTAAGATATCAAATTTTACTTCAACTAAAAAAGTTTCAGGTGAAAAAAAAAAAAACTGCAAGGCAAGCAATACCTTTGTAGCATTTCCAAGAACATCAAAGGCTTTCGAAACAGGAGAATCAAACCTCAACATCATTCGCGGCTTGCCTTTTCCAAAACTCTCAACACAAACCTAAAAGCAATATCATACAAATGGATCAAGTATTGTTTTTTTAAAAATGCAAAAGATGAAGGAAATTGTCATAACGTTCATGAACAATATAAACATCAAATCGACAAGTTCAAACAGAGGTAATAATAGTAGCTATACAACTAGTGTTCACGGTGTACCAAAAGTCTGCACTTCCCCATGGCTCAATCACAATATAATGTTACAAGGTTCTCCTAGTTGTACTCCACAAATCATATCTCATGCTTATCTCCTCCACATATAGTCAAGCATTCAATGAGCAAACCAAATGAACATAAGCAAAAAGAGTAGAAGAATTTAAATGATTAAGAGAACAAAAAATCCACTATGCAATACATCAATATTGCTTATCTAGCATTGTGTAAAAACTAACCAAATCCCCATATTCCAAAAGATCCAATAAAGAATCTGATGAGATCCTGACCTGCAACTTATCAATTACACTACAATCTAGTTACAGTTCCAATCCCACTCACAATCAAATCAAGCATTCTCTATATTTAATGGTAACGAAACAATACATTCGAAATACTCAAGACTCTGCTACAATAATCCCAACCGATGATCAGTAAATAAGCTAAACTCAATACAGAAGAAAACCAGAAATAAAATACTGACTTCGAGGGTCACTCACCTCCCCTATCCATCATTACTCAACTTTTTCAGCCCCTCTCTTTTCCCTTCTCCCCCCTTTATTCCCTCCTGGCCCTAAGTTTATTCATAACAGAATTTCTCTCTCTCCACTCTCCGTAGGCCACCTGTCCCTTCCTAACAAATTCTTCTAACCTCCTAAATGTCAATTATTCCCCTGCTTCTTACTCCACTTCTTACCACGGTAAACCTTCCCCTTTGGTTGCTCATCATTACCCTCCCCAAGCAGAACCACCTTGTCCTCAAGGTGGAATGAAGGAAACTGGCTGAGAATAGTTTCAAAATCTTCCCAAGTATTTTCAAAGGAAGGTAAACCTTTCCATTGAATTAGCACCTCCCACTGCCCATTTATGAGTTTCCGTTTCTGGAGAAACGTTTCAGGTTCAAGTCGTAGAATGAGGTCTTCATTGAGGCCTGCTAGTAAAGGCTGACTGTTGGCGATAGGGAACATAGCTTTTTTAAGTTGCAACACATGAAAGACATTATGAATACGTGCTGAGGATGGCAGTGCCAGCCTATATGCGACTGCCCCAATTTTTTCTGTGATGACAAATGGGCCATAAAACCGTGGACTAAGCTTCTAATTATATCGACCGGCTAGAGACCGTAATCTATATGGCTGTAACTTTAAGTACACAGATTCCCCTACCTCAAACGTAACTTCTCGGCGATGAGTATCCGCAGAAGTTTTCATGCGATGTTGGGCCTTGAGAAGATGGTCTTTTAACTCATCAAGCACCTGGTTGCGCTGCTGGAGGTGCTGGTCCACTTCGTTGACAACGGAAGTGTGGTCTGAATAACGCAACACTGTTGGGGCTTCTCGGCCATAGAGAGCCTTAAAAGGACACATGCCGGTGGAGCGGTTATACGTAGTATTGAACCAAAATTCTGCCCATGGAACCCATTTTGGCCATGAACGGGGTTGACCATTGACAAAACATCTGAGATACATTTCCAAGCAACGGTTTACAACCTCTGTCTGACCATCGGTCTGTGGGTGGTACGCCGAACTCATGTGTAATTGGGTCCCTGATTGTTTAAACAGTTCACTCCAAAAGTTACTCATGAAGACTCTATCCCGATTGGAAACAATGGTACGAGGAAACCCATGTAGTCGAACCACCTCTTTAATAAACAAATCAGCAACTGTCTTGGCTGTGTAGAGGTGTTTGAGAGTTAAAAAGTGACTATATTTAGTCAAACGATCAACTACGACCAGAATTGTATCAACCCCACTAGCTTTTGGAAGCCCCATGATGAAATCCATAGATATGTCTTCCCATACTTGGTTGGGAATCGGCAGCGGCTGAAGCAAACCTGCTGGACTCATGCCATCATACTTACTTTGTTGGCAAACCAGGCAAGCGGCCACAAATTCTTTGATGTCCTGTTTCATTCCTTCCCAAAATACCAAGCTTGTTAGCCGTTTATATGTCCGGAAGAAGCCCGAATGGCCCCCGATGGGTGATGCGTGAAACTCTTGTAAAATTTTCTGGATGTGAGGTCCAGATTTCGGCAGTACCAATCTGTTATGGTACAGCAGATGGTGGCCCAGTAACCTGAAAGGAGGACGACTATTGGGGTCTGTCAAGAGCTGTTGTATTATGCCCCGTAACTTATCATCACCTTGAATGGCATCTTCCAAACCCTCCAGTCCCGAAAAGTAACTCACAGAAACAGCATGAAGTTCTACTATGTCTGGCATCCGCGAAAGGGCATCTGCTGCCTTGTTCTGAGTGCCTGGTTTATACTGAATGATGAAGTCTAACCCCAACAATTTGATAACCCATTTTGCTGATTTTCACTCAATAATTTCTGCTCAGTATGGAAGTGAAGACTACGCTGGTCCGTCCGAATCACAAAACGCCTACCCAACAAATAATGCCGCCGCTTTTGCACAGCCAGTACAATCGCCATTAATTCCCTTTCATAAACTGATTTCAACTTAGAGTTTAAAGACAAACCTTTGCTGAGAAAAGCAATCGGACGTCCGTCTTGCATTAGCACAGCCCCTAAACCACTTCCGGAAGCGTCGGTCTCCAGGACAAACTCTTGCGTAAAGTTCGGCATCCGAAGAACAGGAACACTGGTCATGATTCTTTTTAATTCCTCAAAAGCCCCTTGGGCTGCTGTATTCCACACAAACGAATCTTTCTTTAATAGTGCTGTGAGTGGTAGGCCTATTTTTCCGTAATCTCGAACGAATCGACGATAATACCCCGTCAATCCCAAAAACCCTCTGAGTGCCCTGACATCTCTCGGTTCCGGCCATTTTGGTGATACTCTCAATTTTAGAAGGATCAACCGAAACACCCTGAGCTGAGACCACATGCCCCAAATATTCCAACTGTGATTGCCCAAACTTACATTTTTTTCTATTGACTACCAATTGATTGTCTAAAAGGATCTGCAGAGTAAGGCTGAGGTGCTTCACATGGTCGCCCATCTCCTTACTATGTATTAGTATATCATCAAAGAAAACTAGCAGAAATTTTCGTAAATACGGTTTGAACACTTCATTCATCACTGCTTGGAAAGTAGCCGGTGCATTGGTGAGGCCGAATGACATTACCACAAACTCATAGTGCCCTTCATGTGTCCTGAAGGCAGTTTTGTGTGTATCCTCTGGTTTTACTCGGATTTGGTGATAACCGGACTTCAAATCGAGTTTGGAGAACACTGTCGCGCCTGCCAATTCATCAAATAATTCATCAATGGTTGGAATGGGAAATTTGTCCAGAATGGTTACCTGGTTAACTGCCCGATAGTCCACACAGAACCTCCACCCTCCATCCTTTTTTTTAACCAACAAAACCGGACTTGAGAAAGGACTGATCCTGGGTTTAATAATTCCGGACGCCAACATTTCCTTGACGAGTCGTTCGATTTCGTTTTTCTGATAATAAGGGTACCGATACGGCCGCAGATTAGGTGGCTGAGCCCCTGGAACTAACTGAATGGCATGGTCTCTGCACCTGGCAGGTGGTAACCCCTGGGAAATGGCTCAAACACTTGATTAAAAAATCTGTAACACTTCCAAGATCCGATCATCCACATCCCCACTGTCATCACACTGTTTTTGAATCTGACCGAACTCAATCAAACACCCTTGTCCCTCACTCCGTAAAGCCTTGATCATAGCCTTGAGCGAAACCATGGTTTTATTCAGAGATGGGTCCCCACACAGACATACAATCTGATCGTCCAACTTAAATCTCATGATCTGCTTCCTCCAATCTGTGGTGGTTTCCCCTAACGTTTCCAACCATGCAATCCCCAGAACAACATCTGCACTGCTCATATCAAATGGAAAAAAATTCTGAATAATTGTTATCCCCTGTAGCTCCATACAAACATTTTTACATTCCCCTTCGCATCTCACACTATATCCATCTCCCACTCTGACCCCAAAAGATTGAGTTCCCATCACCGAAATTCCCAAGTCTGTAACCAACTTTGAACTAATAAAATTGTGGGAAGCCCCACTATCAATCAACACAATCAATTCCTGACCTTGGATTCTTCCTTTGAGTTTCATTGTTTTTGGGCCATGAATCCCCACCACCGAGCCCAAAGAAAGCTCAACTTGTTCCTGCCGTTGCTCCGTTTCAGATTCTACAGACTCCCCACCACCAATCAGGTCTGAATCATTCTCCTCTTCATCCACTAAAATGATCTGAAATTGCTTCTCACCACATTTGTGCCCAAACGAGAACTTACCGTCACATCTGAAGCAAAGCCCTTTCTCCTTTTTCCTTTGAATCTCTGCAATCAATTTTTCATTTTTCGGGAAACGTCTCTTCTCGGAAATTATGTCGTTCATAGGGGCGAAAAGTCGATGGGTTGTAATCGCGACTGGAGAACTGTGTCGACGATGAGCCTTGTACTGACGTTTCCGACGATCGTCGAATGAAGTTGGAAGCTTGGTGTGATTTTGGAAGTTCAGACGCGTTAGGGATTTTTGTGTTTATGTGATTTTCGAATCTGTTCATGTTAGGAAATTTGGGGTTTGAGCTATTTTCAAATCGGGTCATGGGTCTGGGTCCATTTGAAGGTCCAAGCCCCACAATGCATGTGGGTTTAATTGATCCCATTTGGGCCTCCTCTATTGCTTTATTCCTCTCTTCAATTCGTTGGGCCAGGTCTATTATTTGCATTAAGGTTGTGGGCTGGGCTAAACGGACTTCAGCCCTTACTTCAATTTTTAATCCATTGATAAAAGCGGCTTGTAATATCTCTTCCTTCTCCCCTACCAGGAATGCCGCGACAGCTTCAAATTGATGTCGATACTCCATAACTGAACCACTCTGCTTCATGGCCATTAATGACTCATACGGGTTGAGCTCTTGAGACCCACTGAATCTCTGAAGTATTGCCAGTTTAAACATAGCCCATGAACTTGCCGGAGCTCTGGATTCCATCCACTGGAACCAATTAATTGCTTCACCCTCCATACAGATAGCTGCTGCTGTCATTTTTCCTTCCTCATTTATTCCATTGAGGTGGAAGTAGCGCTCTACTCTAAATATCCATCCGTAAGGATCTTCACCGGAGAATATCGGCATTTCCAACTTCCTTCCTGTCACTTCATTACGGATTTGGTTACTGTTGCCAGACCCGTTTGCTCCATCTGTATTTTCTTCCTGATGAGACCGAAGATTTTCCGATGAACGCATCTCAGTTCTCCCTGCTTCTTCCTCATCCTTTCTTCTCACCCATGATTGTATCTCAACCAAACATTCTCGAATAGTACCCATCTCAACTCCTAACTTCGTAACTTCTTTTTCCACGTTATCAATTCTAGACTCCATTCTTGTCAAGACCATACCCCAGAACTCAGTGCTCTGATACCACTGATGAGATCCTGACCTGCAACTTATCAATTACACTACAATCTAGTTACAGCTCCAATCCCACTCACAATCAAATCAAGCATTCTCTATATTTAATGGTAACGAAACAATACATTCGAAATACTCAGACTCTACTACAATAATCCCAACTGATGATCAGTAAATAAGCTAAACTCAATACTGAAGAAAACAGAAATAAAATACTGACTTCGAGGGTCACTCACCTCCCCTATCCATCCTTACTCAACTTTTTCAATGCCCCTCTCTTTTCCCTTCTCCCCCTTTTATTCCCTCCTGCCCCTAAGTTTATTCATAACAGAATTTCTCTCTCTCCACTCTCCATAGGCCACCTGTCCCTTCCTAACAAATTCTTCTAACCTCCTAAATGTCAATTATTCCCCTGCTTCTTACTCCACTTCTTCCTACGGTAAACCTTCCCCTTTGGTTGCTCATCAGAATCACATAAATAAAGAAAACATGGGAAAAAGAGAAAAGAAGGGTACATCAACCAGAAAGTTAGCATAAAGTTTGAGGTAAACTTTTAATTATCTTAGGTATTAAGGCCTGACTCAGCAAGTTAGCATCTCATAAGTTGGATGGATTTTATTTTATATATTCTTAGTAGTCAATCTAGGCTCAGATGGCTAGCATGCATTCGAGCCATCATTTACTCATGCCACATTTACACCTACCTTTACTTGATAGATCGCATACTTAAATAAAAGAAATACACATGGCACTTGGTAGGGGTGAGCATGGGTAAAGGGTAGAACCGGAACTTGCAGGTATCCATTCGCCGGTTCCAAGTAGGAACTGAAACCGGCCCCATTAAAATCTTGTTATGGTTCCGGAAAATTAGAACTGGGAATTCCCGGGTCCCAGGTCCAGTTCCGATTCTTACAGTGTTGGAACTAGGAACGGGGATTGGAATCGAGGTCTGGGTACCCAAATAAGAACCGAGACTAAATTATAATTTTTGTAAACTATTAGGGGTGTATTTGTAATTTTTTGGTGGTGTATTTGTCATTTTTCAAAAAGTGGGGGTAATTCAATTTTCCCATAGGCCAAATCTAGTTCCAATTTTTTTCAAAAAATGCAAGGTACTCGAAACCAATCACTCCTAGCACTTGGAAAGAGTAAGCCATCTTTGTATATCATAACAATCATTAGTAAATCAAAAAGGTTAGGTAAATTGGGATTACAAACCCTACTTTGAACTAGTCCAGCACAAATCAGGAAAAGTGGAAAAGAATGTTACCAAATTACAGTCTCAAACAGCTGATTCTCACTTGAATAAAAAATTGAAGAGATTTGTTGAGAACCAAACCAGACTGTTTAGCAATGAACTAACAAACTAAGCACAGAATACTCTCCCACAATGTCAGACAACAATGAGAAAACTGAAAAGTGGAGTAGCTTTAATTATTAAATAGACAACAAGAACTACAAACAAGGCATGGAAAAAAAGTTAAACATTCTCTCAGACATCCGTTGAAAATTTCCCTGGTTCCAAAATATTAAATAACAAGAAAAAGGATCCAAAACTGCCCAACATTTATGCGTAGCCATTTATAAAACTGACACTATAAAGAAACAAAAAATACAAAAGAAACAACCTTAAGAATAGAAGAGATATTGAGATTCAAGACAATCAGCAATCATAAACACTAGTTGGACCTTTGACTACAAAATAATCTTTGTTATGAGTAATTAAAAAAGGAAATTGTCTCTGCACCACGAGTTCAAAGAGTCTAGTGATATTGAACCAAATGTAATATCAGACAAATCAATGAGGCGTGGAACAAGAAAATGTCAAATTCACAGCTCAAAGCTACATAAGGTACAAAAGCTTCAATATCAAAAAGAAAAAGGGAAAAAAAGGAAGGATATAGCATCAATATTCAAAAAGGTGGGGTTCAAATCTTAATCTCATTCTTAGCTAGCAT
This sequence comes from Pistacia integerrima, assembly GCA_026225825.1. NCBI lineage: Eukaryota > Viridiplantae > Streptophyta > Magnoliopsida > Sapindales > Anacardiaceae > Pistacia > Pistacia integerrima. Next base: position 19,207,966 of record CM047750.1, on the reverse strand, counting down.
TTACCGCACACCCAACTAAAAAGATTAAAGTGTATAAATCTTTACAAGCAAAAAGTTTTTTGTGCTCCCAAGAGACTACCTAAACACTCAGCATGTAAACAGTATATCAAAGCAAATAGAGACAAATCTTCAGAAAATAAAGAAAATAACAAGCTTCAAGCATATAGTGCTTTTTGAATTATCATGCATTTGCCTATAAGAGTACTATTAACAATCATCTGAGGTAAAACCTCCTATCAAAAAAGACAATTGTTAATTAATAGCTAGTTAACAGAATTAAACCTGCTTTTATTTTCAAAACAAAATAGAATGTTGTGGAGATGATATTTGAACAAATGACTTCCAAGGTATGAACCTCAAGAACTATCAAACTCCTCCAACCCACCACCATAAAGAAAAGAACAGCAAACAAATAAACAAACAAGGATTGAATAGACACCTATTGCACATCCATACAAATAGAATAGCCTATTTAAATATAATAGTAAAGGGGCCTCTCCATGATCATTAATAGAAAAACAAAGGGATATTTTAGTCATTCTGTTTATCTAGTTGCCCCAAAAACAAGCACGCATAATTTGTTCCCACTGAAGAGCAAAAGAATTAGCAAGTACACCGAAATGCTGAGACCGGACACTTCAGGCAATGATTTAAGTAGAACCCATTAAGTCATAATAATAGTAACATACCAAAGGAAAACCCAAGTGTTGAACCTCGACAGGCAGATTTAATTAATTTTATTAAGAAGAATCTATTAATAAATTCCATCAAAACATGCAAAACAACCTTCTTGACAGCTATCTCCAAACACTCATTGCGACATACAAAAAGAACAGGTTGAGATTTAAATGTCAAGGACTCTAGCTTTTTTTTTTTTTTTTTAAATTCTTACTCTAAGATTGCATGTAAGGTTATAAGGCTTGATGCCTTAAATGATTACTTTTCATTGATCATCCTGACATAATTCTTCCTATCACAAATGCTTCGAGCTTTTCATTAGGTTTAAGTACATAGAACTTGAAAATTGTCCAAAACTTAGCAAATCCATAGAAAATAGAATTCCAGGGGACAATATAATGTTACCAGGTTCTCCTCGTTGCCATACACATATCATAACTCATTCTGACCACCATCGCTACCGATCAAGCATCCTATGAGCAAAACAGATGAACATAATCATAAAGAGCAAAAAAATATAAATGACTAAGAGAATTAAAAAACCACTACACAACATTGCCTTTATAGCATTGACAACATGTTTACCAAAACCTCATAATAGATCAATAATTTTAGAAAAGAATCACATCAATAAAGAATAACATGGCAAATATGAAAATAAAGAAACAGCAACAAAGAAAGAAGAATTAAGAACTATGAAACTTAGTATTTAACTGTAATGCACATATAGTCTTTAATCGCTTGTCGAAAAACAAGAATGGCGGAACAATTGTAAAAACTACCCAAAATCAGTTAATACATAAAACAAGATGTATAAAGGAAATAAACACAATACAAATAAAATCGCATGACACAATAAACAAAAGGAATTTAAATTGGCATATGATGACTTGTTTCCTCTCCTAGGACTTCTAATTCATCATTGAAACCTAGTCCACAGAAGAAACATGAACCCAATTTGACAAACGAACCTAGTCTTACACATGCATAAGGACTAGACTCATCATCAATCCTTCTAGAGGACAATGGAACAATGTATTTACAGTTGAACCCTCAAAAAAAAGGAAGGAAATACTTTAGTATTGCACAATTACCGTCTCGATCTAAGCATCTGTTCACAATTTGGCAAAATAAAAACTCCAACACTATATTATGCATGCAATGTTGAGCCAAAGCTGAAAAATATTATGTATGTATTCGTCAAAGTCAAAGCACAAGCCTAGATGCAAAAAAACATTAGAGAAAAAAAGGTTTGATGAAAAAAATGCCTTTCCATAACATTAATTAAGGTCTGCATGAAAAGTAAATGTGACCATTGACACTTTCTGCTACAGCATCCGGGAGCTCCAAAATTGTTTTCTTCCAACCTTGCAAACACAGGTAATTTTTACAGTCAAGAAGTCCATTATTGAAAGTTAAACATTGAATTAAAGACAGTAAAATAACATTATACTACCTCAATTTCAATACTAGTTTCAGCATTCCCTGTCAAATCTACAAAAGATCCTACACTTTCCACCAGTGAAAAGCTCACAAATTCCACTGCCAAAAACTGCCTTAAAAAATCAATGAATCTAATACTTAATAAATATACTAAGTAAACCACAATGAAGGTCTAACAATTAGATATTATATTGGAAATTGTGGCACAAATTGGAGGCTAAAGAGAACAGGTTCCTTCTCTTGTATGGTTCCTTAGTAATGGTCCGATGTTAGTGGTTGGCGAGGAGGCATTTTTGGAACGTAAGGACATACAACTATACCTAAGAGACTTTTTATCAGGATAGATTGCATATTCATCACTGCAGAATGCTAGGTGATAGAACATAGCTCTAAGAAGAAGGCAAAAAGCAAATTATCACCAAGAAAATTGAATAACTTCTACAGAAGAAGCTAAGATAATTTTTACAGAAACTGCTGCAATTGGGAGATCAAGTTTTACTTCAGCTAAGAAAGCTTCAGGTGAAAAAAAATAAAATAAAATAAAGAATAACTGCATGGCAAGAAATACCTTGATAGCGTTTCCAAGATCATCAAAGGCTTCCGAAACAGGAGGACATCAAACCTGAAAACCATTCACAGCTTCCCTTTTGCCAAGAGTCTCGAAAACAAATCTGAAAGCAATATCATACAAATGACTCAACTATTGCTTTTAGCAATGACGAAGTTGAAGGAAATTGTCACAAGGCTCAAGAACAATATAAACATCAAATTGACAACAAGTTCAAACAAAGGCAATAACAATAGCTGTGCAACAAGTGTTCAAGGTGTACCAAAAGTCTGCACTTCCCCATGGCTCAACCACAATATAATGTTACCAGGTTCTCCCAGTTGTACTCCACAAATCATATCTCATGCTTACCACCTCCACATATGGTCAAGCATCCAATCAGCAAACCAAATGAACACAATAAAAAAGAGTAGAAGAATTTAAACGATTAAGAGAACAAAAATCCAGTATGCAATACATCAATATTGCTAGTATAGCACTGTGTAAAAACTAACCAACTCCTCGTATTTCAAAATATCCTATAAAAAATCACATAAATAAGGAAAACATGGGAAAAAAAAGAAAGAAACATCAACCAGAAAAAAGAACTGTTTTAAGAAGACTTGAACTATAATTCACAGAGTCTCTAATTGCTTGTTGAAAAGCAACAATGCAAGAGGAATTGCGTGAATGACACAACATCAGTTACTACATAAAACAAGGCAGATGCTTCAAGGAAATAGGAACAATACATGGTAATGGTAAGAATATCACATGACACAAATAAGGAAAACTAAATTGTTACACATATGATGGATTATTTTCTCTCCCCAGGTCTTTAGATTCTTCACACATGCCTACTCTGCAGAAGAATCATGAACAGAATTTCACTCCTGAACCGAGATTTATGCATGCCTATAGACCAAACTCACCTACAATCCTTCTAAAGAACAATGGGACAGCATACAAACATTTGTACCGGCAGGACATACTTATTTGAATATCTGTTTACAGTAAAGGTGTCACTGAAAACTCTTAACACTACACTAGCATGCAATATTCAGGCAAAGCAACTAATTCATCATTGAGACAACTCCTTCCTATCACAGATACTTCAAATAACTCTTCTAAGTACTAACAACAAAAACTTCAAGTCTATCTCAAGGTTTATAATAGTAAAACAAAAACTGTGCAAAATTAAAGCAATACAGATGTAACATTGATGTGCCAAGCTATTAGAGTATGTCATACAATTCAACATGATAAACATTAGTTTGTCAAGAAGACCAAAAAAAAGGTGTATTAATAACCTTACCACTAGTTGAGAGGGATCAAAGGCTTGCACTTCAACATAGCTACCACAGGACAATCACTAAAAAAACACTAAACTAAGATGTAATTTTAGAAAACAAAAAGCAGCCATGATTAAGATAAATATCAGAGTGCTAACTACCTTCAGAGACTGCATCTTTTGAGCCCCAAGTTCAATAACAAACAACCTATTTAGTGAGTCTTTGGTAAACCTAATCCAGAAACATTGTACAGACTATCATCTGGCTCCAAATTACCTTCTATCCAGAATTTTAACACCATGTCAAACCCTATCAGGTTCATGATTTGGAAATTGAATGCTGATGACTTGTTTCCTCTCCTAGGTGTTTTAATTCCTCATAGACACCTAGTTCACTAAAGAATCATGAACCCAGTTTGACAAAATTAACCCAGTCTTATGCATGCATAAGTTACAAGGATTGGACTCACCTTTAATCCTTCTAAAGGACAACAATACAGCATATTTACGATTCAACCCTCAGAAAACTGGAAGGAAATACTTTAGTATTGCACAATTACCATCTCGATCTAAGCATCTGTTTACAATTTGGTGAAATAAAAACTCCAACACTATACTATGCATGCAATGTTGAGCCAAAGCAGAGAAATATTACCTATGTATTCGTCAAAGTCACAACAGCACAAGCCTGGATGCAAAAATACATTAGAGAAAAAAAAGCTTTCAATGAAAAAAAAAATGCTTTTCCATAACATTAATTAAGGTCCGCTGAAAAGTAAATGTGACCATTGACACTTTCTGCTACAGCATCAGGGAGCTCCAAAATGGTTTTCTTTCAACCTTGCAAACAAATGTAATTTTTACAGTCAAGAAGTCCATTATTGAGAGTTAAACATTGAATTAAAGACTGTAAAATAACATTACACTACCTCAATTTCAATACTAGTTTCAGCATTCCTTGTGACATCTACAAAAGATCCTGCGCTTTCAACAAGTGAAAAGCCCACAAGTTACACTGCCAAAAAATTGCCTTAAAAAATCAACGAATTCAATACTTAATTAATATACTAATTAAACCACAATGAAGATCTAACAATTAGATATTATATTGGAAGCTGTGGCACAAATTGGAGGCAAAAGAGAACAGGTTTCTTCTCTTGTATGGTTGCTCAGTAATGGTCCGATGTTAGTGGTTGGCGAGGAGGCATTTTTGGAACGACATACAACTATACCTATGAGACTTTTTATCAGGATAGGTTGCATATTCATCATTGCAGAATGCTGGGTGATAGAACATAGCTCTGAGAAAAAGGCAGAAAGCAAATTATCACCAAGAAAACTGAATAACTTCTACAGAAAAAGCTAACATAATTTTTACAGAAACTGCCGCAATTGGGAGATCAAGTTTTACTTCAGCTAATAAAGTTTCAGGTGAAAAAAAATAAAATAAAATAAAGGATAACTGCATGGCAAGAAATGCCTTTATAGTGTTTCCAAGATCATCAAAGGCTTCCGAAACAGGAGGACATCAAACCTGAAAATCATTCGCAGCTTGCCTTTTGCCAAGACTCTCAAAAACAAATCTGAAAGCAATATCATACAAATGGCTCAACTATTGCTTTTAACAATGCAGAAGTTTAAGGAAATTGTCATAAAGCTCAAGAACAATATAAACATCAAATTGACAACAAGTTCAAACAGAGGCAATAACAATAGCTATGCAACAAGTGTTCAAGGTGTACCAAAAGTCTGCACTGCCCCATGGCTCAACCACAATATAATGTCACCAGGTTCTCCCAGTTGTACTCCACAAATCATATCTCATGCTTACCACCTCCACATATAGTCAAGCATCCAATCAGCAAACCAAATGAACACAATCAAAAAGAGTAGAAGAATTTAAACAATTAAGAGAATAAAAATCCAGTATGCAATACATCAATATTGCTACTATAGCACTGTGCAAAAACTAACCAATTCCCCGTATTCCAAAATATCCAATAAAAAATCACATAAATAAGGAAAACATGGGAAAAAAAGAAAAGAAAGAAACATCAACCAGAAAAAAAAAACAAAAACTGTTTCAAGAAGTCTTGAACTATAATTCACGGTGTCTTTAATTGCTTGTTGAAAAGCGACAATGCAAGAGGAATTGCGTGAACAACACAACATCAGTTAATACATAAAACAAGGCAGATGCATCAAGGAAATAGGAACAGTACATGGTAATGTTAAGAATATCACATGACATAAATAAGGAAAACTAAATTGTTATACTGACACATATGATGGATTATTTTACCTACCCAGGTCTTTGGATTTTTCACACATGCCTACTCTGCAGAAGAATCATGGACTGAATTTGACCCCTGAATCCAGATTTATGCATGCCTATAGACCAAGCTCACCTTCAATCCTTCTAAAGAACAATGGAACAGCATACATGCAGTTGTACCCTCACAAAGACCAGGCTCACCTTCAATCCTTCTAATGAACGATGGAACAGCCTGCATAGAGTTGTACCCTGACAAAACTGGCAGGACATAATTATTTGAGTACCTGTTTACAGTAAAAAAATCCACATTCGTTAATCAAATCAGTAACCAATGGAAGTGCAATAATTAATTTAAATCACAATGTTAATACTTGGATACATTTTAGGTGATAAATTGAAATGGGGAAATCATGACTTAGTCATGTCCATACACACATGAATAACACACAATCATTATCACCATTTAGGATTTGAACCAGTGGTTACCCACGACACAGGCAATTCCAATTTTAACATGCTGAAAGTTGGTATAATCAAGCAATCAGAACAAAAACACAAATTATGACGTACCTCCACAGAAAACTTGGGTCACAAACTTTGATGAGCTAGTCAAATTGTGCAAAATAACTGTAGAAAAAGCAAATTATCAGATAAAATAGTAATAATAATACAACACCAACCCACCAAATAAAACAACAAAAGACAAAATGAGAACCGAACCTGATAAGCGAAGGATCATGAGGTGAAGAGCAGAACAAGCAGAGAATCTATTTAAAGATGATTAAATATATCAAGTGCATAAATTGCCTGTTCCTAAATCAAATTAAAGGCACAGAGACAAGAACAAAACACAGCAGACTTTACCCTAAACGATCAGTGTTTAATCAATGAGTCCGTATAATTTTTTCTTTGTAGCCACTGAACAGAGTAGCAGAGTCCCTTAAGAGTAAAATTTCACAATATCTAGATTGATCCAACAAAAAAGATAATAAAAACAACTAAAAAAAATATCAAAGATATAGTCTAACAAAATGATAGAATAATAAAAGTAGAAATACAGTGATAACAAATAAAAAGTAAACAGCAAAAGAAAATAAGGAACAGTAACACCATCAATGGTACAAACCGATTTATAAAAGGAACTTCTCTCTAAGGCATCTCCACCTGTTAAGTGTTAACTCATTCCGCTATTTATGAACTTCACCACTTTAGTATCCCATAAATGTTGAAGGTGGCTGAGATCATCAAGAACTTCAACTTATACAAAGACGGTAAGAAAACATTGATTAGTGAAATCAATTTCGAATTCCCAAGAAATTAAAAAAAAAAAATTACAAGAGAGACGACAGCAATGCAGTTGACAGAGACGAGAGAGACTACAGCAATGCAGTTGAAAGAGACGAGAGAGACTACAGCCTACGAACCGATAGAGGCTCCATCAATTATTTGTTAAGATGATTTCGTGGAAATGATTGTTACCGTTTTGATTTTGAACAAAAATACAGTAATCCTTTGAATTTGATTTAACAAAGACCCATAAAATGTATAAATCACGTGTTTAGGTTAAAATACAATTAAGAACACTACTAACGGTTACTTTTTTAAATTGAAAAATAGCAATTGCAATAGAAACTGGAATACGAATACAAATGGAATTTGGGATAAGAATAAGAACTAAGAATAGCAATAGAAACAGGAATAAGTATAGAAAGGGAACTGGAATAAGAGTAGAAATGGAAACTAGAACAGAAATAACAAAAGGAAGAGAAATAGATATAGGAATAAAAATAAGTATTGGAATACGAATAGAGACTAAAATAGAATAAAAATAAAAACAATAATAGAAATGAAAATAGAAATAGAAAGGCTCTATTCCCTGTAAGACACACAGAAAACAACGGGGTGAGCACAAAAAACTCAATAAGTAAATCCTCTACTCGCCTATCCCCATAACTCTTTCTCTTAATTCTTTCCTTACATTACTCTTTCATTTTTATGTTTGTTTCTCTTCTCACATTTCTTTTCTACTACTCTCTCATCCGATGTCACGGCCCCATCTTACCGGAGGCACGACCGGAAACTTATCCCACTCTTCGTGACTTTTACTCATTCTCTGCTGATCAGACTCGGTTATGCATGGATTCAGAACCCTTGGCCACGTGAGTACATATTTTCTCTCTCTCTTGAATGTCACAGCCCCGTCTTACTAGAGGCACGGTCGAAACCTCTTGTTCTACTCTTCGTGACTATCACGGCCCCATCTTACAGGAGGCACGACTGGACCCTGGTGTTCCACTCTTCGTGACTTCTACTCCTCACTCACGGGTTCCCCATCGCACAACCTACTCTATTCTCTTCTTTAGCACTACTCTCTTTTTGTGCTCTAGTGCTCATTCTCTCTTTCTCATTACTTTTAAAGTAGCTTATACTCAAAATTCTCTACTCTTTCTCAAGCTACTTCTCAAAGGCACAACTAATGCATATGTTATGCTCATGCTCATTAATGTACTCATGAAATGCTAATGTTGTAATAATTAAGGTTCTCTATTCTCACTCATGCTTTTGTTAAGCATTTCATCAAACAACTCATGTGCATGCAAAAACTCTACTTTATCTATAACTCTACTCTTCTCTTTAACTATCCAAAATGGGAGAAAACTCCTTCATATAGCCATAATTCCTGCCAAGGAAAACACTCTCAAAAAGGTTTACACAAACCTCTCCAACTTCAACTCAACTTCACTTTCTCTTCACACATCAAAATACTTTTCATCATTTACACATATCCAACCAATCATCAATTATCTACTCATCTCATCTCAATTCTCAACAAGCATAATACATACATGCATAAAGAAAATCTCTACTCAAAGATTTCTTCGATTTACTTACCTTGTGGTAGAGTGATTCCACTAGCACTTCTCTTTTCCTTTGGTAGATGGCCTTTTCTCTACAACTTCAAACAACATACTATAAGACTTCAACACATCTATAGATAAATTTCACATCTAAAGCAAGAATTCTTACCTTAGGATGCTTTAGATTAATTCTCTAGCAAAACTACTCAAAAAGCCCTCTTAAAACCTTAAAAGATTAAGTGAAAAGTTGAGAGAAATGGTGAAAGGGTATGGCGGTGGAAGAAGAATGAATGAAGGGTTTACCCAGCTTAATCCCTTTTAGCTCATAATTTACACATGCATTCCTATATTGCCCTTGCTCTATCTTGGAAATTCTAATTTTGTCCTTTAATTCCTTGCACTCACACCCCCAACTCTAACACATTCTCCATGAAATTTTCTTGCATTTCACTCCCCACTTTTCCTACTAATTAGGGGTAGAATGGTCATTTTGCCCTTATGGAAAATTCTCTAGAAACTTCACCCAATTTTTCAGCCGGCTCTTCGCCGCGGCAAAGCTTCTTTCTTAGCCCCGGCGAAGAAATACAAGGGCTACATTGCCGCGGCAACAATCCTTCTTCGTCGCGGTGAAGTCTGTACTTCCAAAATTCTGCAAGACTTCACCAAATTCAGGGTAAACACTCAACAAAACCAACACATAATTCTGACCAAGGGCCAACCAACCAAAAATAACAATATACAAACTCAATTGAGAGCAAAACAATAAACATTCAAACAATGCAACATAAATTAGCTACATACCTCAAGTGGGGCGTTACAATTCTCCCCCCCTTAAAAGAATTTTGTCCCTGAAATTCACACGAACAACTCCGGGTAACGATTTTGCATATCTTGCTCTACCTCCCATGTGGCCTCTTCTACCTTGTGATTCCTTCAAAGGACCTTCACTAACGGAATACTCTTATTTCAAAGCTCTTTAATCCTTTGGTCTAAGATCTGTACTAGACGTTCCTCATACACAAGGTTTTCTTTTAAGTCAACATCCTGTATACTCACTATATGGGAGGGATCGCTTACATACTTCCGCAGCATCAAGACATGGAAAACATCATGTACCTTAACCATGCTTGGGTTTTGATACCAACATGTCCATTCCAATTTTAACAAATTTTCTCAAAACCTAGACCAATTTTTAGCCGAGCACACTATGTCCATACGTAAGATTCCGGAGTACACATTCAATAATGGGCTCAAATAAACAAGTACTTCTTTCCCCACTTACCGGCCCATAGATACAAGGTTCACTCTTGAATCTTGATCACAATCACTCAAATATTGAGATTCAGATTGATAAATTGAACCCAAAATAAATAAATTACATACTATGCTAACTTTGCTGATTCATAATTTGCATATGGCAATAGATCACATTGCAAAATTATATCACTACGTTATAAGTTTATCTTTCAATGTTGCAAATCTATCATTTTATTATCAACATCGAACAGTAGATTATCATATATACATACAAATTATATTTATGTTTGTAGATTGCTTGGGAGGATACACAAAGGCCAGCAAAGAGACGTCTCAAGCGCGAAAGAGAAATGAACAATATTTATATAACATTACTTTGGGAAAAGAACCTCTACATTGCCTTGATAAGATATGTTCACATTTCTCATCTAAGCTCAATGTTTCTAAGGTGCTGAACTTAAAAGAGAAATGAGCAATATTTATATAACATTAATTTGGGAGAAGGGGATATGTCCGAGTAACATTACTATTCATCTAGGCCATATTGAATGCCTTCCAGTCATAATCTAAAGTTTCATATGAGAGTAACATTACCTCTATGTTGTACAACAACCTAAAATAGAGAGAATTAATAAAGAGTTTCTTATGGTGAGAATTACTATTAAGAAATTTATATTATGTTTAATTTTTTGTTTGTAGTATGCTTGGGTTGGTACGAGAAGAAAATATGAAGGTTAGAAGAGATTCTAATACTGGTGGTCAGGTATTTATTCACAATTTCACACTTTCTTTATTTATTATTTTTGGGTAATACCATTAATCTCTTTAATTTTCATAATGTGTATTTATATTTTTAAAATTTTGAACATTTAGATTGTACTGGCACGGTAACCTGACTGAGCTGTACAAGGTCACGCTACATTTCTAGTCTAATTCTTGGATACATTTTTCCTATACCGTTGAACTTGCAAGAGCCTTGGCCAACACTAAAGGAGATCATCGTGTGGATCTCGTGACAAGACAAATTGCCTCACCATTGAGACGTTGTCTTGCCCTGTTGACGATAGTGGCAGTTGAGCCTATATCATCTACATCCCCTGTGGTGCTCGCAATAAGTAATAATCTTGGCCTGATCCAAGCTTTTACTTTGAATATTTTCGGAAGAATTGCTTTAATGTTTGTGTTACAGGTATATAGCAAAAGGGTCACTTTGGCAACACATACCTGAATTTGTTGATGGTGCAATAAACCACATTGTTAACATGGCAAGGGCTCTAGGTGAACAAGTGAATTGAGGAAAGCCAACATGGCCTCATGTGATCCATGGCCACTACACCGATCCAAGAGAGGTGGTAGCTCACGTCTCTAGCGCCTTGAACATGCCAATAGTGCTGACAGGGCACTCATTGGGGCAGAACAAGTTCGAACAATTGCTTGAGCGAGGGAGGCGGCCTGAGGACATAAATGCAACACATAAGATAATGAAGAGGATTGAAGATGAAGAGATGGGGCTGGATGCTACTGAAATGGTGGTGACTAGCACCAGATAAGGATGGTGGTACGTTTAACCTCAAACTTAACTAACATAAGAATGTCCTGAAATTTTTTATGTACAGAGAATAACCTTGATCCGCACTTTGCTCGTAATTTCCGTGCTAATCACTTTTGTTGCATTAGGTTATACCACTAGGGATGGACTTCAGCTATGTAAGAACACAAGATTTATTGGAAGGTGATACAAATCTCAAATCATTGCTTACCTCTGATAGAAATAACAGAAGGCATCTACCTCCAATATGGTCTAAGGTCAATCATTCTCTCTTCTCAAACTTGAATCTTCATTACTAAACTTGATGCATCGAAGTGATTCCGATTCGTGGATGTGTTTTAATACCATCTATTTGTTTAATATGATTTTCCTTTGCAGATAATGAGATTTTTCACAAATCCTCACAAGCCAACTATACTTGCACTGTCTCGTCCCGACCCTAAGACAAATGTCACCACATTGCTCAAGGCTTCTGGGGAGTGCCAGCCCCTCCAAGACCCAGCCAACATGGTGAAAATTATGTTTCACTTCAATGACTTATCGTATAAATAGGGCTCTGACAGAATTGGTAAACTTCAAGCTAATTTACTGAGGGATTAATATTGCCGACACTAATACAAGGAAATAGAGATGATATTGAAGAGATGTCTAATAGCAGTTCAACTGTTCTTACCACTGTTCTAAAGATCATCAACAAGTACGACTTGTACGATTAGGTGGCTTGTCCAAAGCATCATAAGCAATCCGAAGTTCTTGAAATTTATCGTTTCGTTGCGAAAACAAAGGTAAATTGTTCATCATTTTATCCAATGCTCTACAAAAACACGGAATCCGTGTTGCCTGGTTGGTTAGAATTTTACTAGTCATTGCATCAAAAGGACACCTACAACTACCTTTGGTACTTAAGAAATGATGATCAAATATATAAGAAAACACTCATCAACAGCGTACTTTAGGCTCGTTATGCTTGTATTGCCGGATCAATCTATGCAACTCCATATTTTCAAAACATATTAGCTTAGATTAATGTCTAGAAGTTGACATACTTTAATTCTTTCCTCTTCCTTGCAACGATAAATTTGCTAACAGTACTTCTATGATGGCTTTGTCTCTTGAAGGGAGATTTCATCAATCCAGCTCTTGTGGAACCGTTCAATCTCACACTCATCGAGGTATCTCTGTGTTCCATTCTAAAATGTTGTATTGACTAAATCCTTCAATTCTTAGTAACACTCTGAATCTTATAAAATGAGCACTTGATAGATGAGAAAAAATTCCGAAGCATTATGAATATTTAAGCCTAAATATATCAAAAAAAAATCTTGATATATTCCACTTGTATCTTGTAGGCAACTGCCTATGGTTTTCCTATTGTTGCCACAGAGAACGGGGGACCTGTGGACATTGTGAAGGTACCAAATTTCTCATCCTTCATAAAAAGTTGTGGTAGATGAAATGCATGCCTAGACTAAAATTATGCAGAATTAAAAAAAATACCTCATTGTATAACACTCCAAACTATGAAATTATGACAGAAATAGCTTTGATAGGAAATTTTGGCCACCTAATGAATTAATGATAATATCACCTTATGACTCAGACTGATAGTAACAGAGGACTCTGTTTTACTAGGTGCTTAACAGTGGTCTCCTAATTGACCCGCAGGATCAGAAAGCCATAGCAGATGTCCTCCTAAAGCTAGTGCTGACAAAAACATGTGGTTTGATTGTCTAAAAAATAGACTCAAGAATATCCACCACTTTTCATGGATAGAACACTATCGTAACTACCTCTCACACGTAGAACAGTGCAGGAACCGTCACCCCACCACACGTCTTGAGATCATGAAAGTTCCTGAAGAACCAATGAGTGACTCTAAAGGATGTGGAAGATCTTTCTTTAAAGTTCTGAAGGAGACTTCAAGCTTAATGGGGAGCTTGATGCAGCAACACGACAGAAAAAACTCATTGAAACCAACACCCAGAAGGCTTCCTTAAATGGCAGGGCCAATGTCACTCACACTCCTAGTAGAAGGTAGATGCTATTTGTAATAGATGTCGATTGCCATGACAGCAACGGCAATATCACAGAGAAGTTACAAAAAACAATCTAGAATGTGATGAAAGCAGCAGGATTAAGTATAGGTTTGGCCAAAGTAGGCTTCATATTGGTTGTTGGAATATGAATACTTTTTGGTAATTGATGAAGAAAAGGCAATCAAGAAAGAAGGAAAGGCAAGTAAGAAAAAAAGGCAAATAAGAAGAAAAGGAATTTATGTTTTAGGCAAATTTCTAGTTTAGGAATTTGTAATTAAAGAATATTTGTTTTCCTTTTACTTTGAGTTTTACTAGAAAAGAAGAATTGGTTTAGGACTTTATTTAAGTTAAAATAGGAGAATAATTTAAATTAGAAGAGTTCTATTTGGAATAGGAATATTCCTAGTAGAATAAGAATGTCTTGTTTTACCTATAAATAAGTGAGTTAGAACCAATTCAAGGTTATGAGAGAGGAAAGTAAAGAAAGAGAAAATGTAAGGATACAAGGGATTTTGATGTAAGGGTACTACGTGTATCAAGTAAATATCAAAGTGTATTAAACACCATAGGAACAGGATGTTTGCCTAAGTAAAGGTACCTAGGTTGATGGTGTGATGAAACATTTGTATCGTATTCATATTATTATAGTGAAAACCCTCTCATCCGTGGATGTAGGCGAGTTATGTCGAACCACGTAAAATATCGTGTGCCTATTTTATGTTGTTATTGTTGTTCCTTATTTTTATGTTTTACTCCTCCAATTTTAACATGGTATCAGAGCTTATTTTCTTAAGGGACCTACGGGAGAAGAGGCCTAAGGAAGATGAAGCAAAAATTGCAGGGTGATGGTTTGCAAGAATGTCGGCGACAGGATTGACGAGAGAAAGCCATCGAGACTCCAACCAAAGGTGGAGATGAAACTTGGGGCCTATCAGAGCTAAACTATCCTCGACCCGACTCATGCCAAGCGCCTCCATGGAAAGGTCGGCAGGATGACCATGATGACAAAAGTGTCATCGAATTTGGGTGGGAGAGAGTGTCACGCCGAGCGCCCGAAGCAGAAGAAGGTAGGCAGGGTGGTCAACTCCAAAATTCTCACATTGGGCAGGAAAGAGGCTCTTGAGAAGATGAACCTGAGGAAGAAAATGAGAGACTCTAACATGGGTTAGAGAGAAGAAGCCAGCACTAAGGATGGTAGGCTGAAGGAGAAAAAGCCAACACTAAGGGTGGAAGGCTAAAGTTGTAGAAGAAAGGAGGAGTAAGAGAATGAAGAACAAGCTGAGAAGATGAATTACCAAAAAGGTTCAAAGAGGAGTGTTGGAATGTGAACAGTTTTTACTAATTGATGAAGAAAAGGCAATCAAGAAGGAAAGGCAAGTAAGAAGAAAAGGCAAACAAAAAGAAAAGGAATTTAAGTTTTAAGCAAATTTCTAGTTTAGGAATTTGTAATTGAAGAATATTTGTTTTCCTTTTACTTTGAGTTTTACTAGAAAAGAAGAATTGGTTTAGGACTTTATTTAAGTTAAAATAGGAGAATAATTTAAATTAGAAGAGTTCTATTAGGAATAGGAATATGAATCCTAGTAGAATAAGAATGTCTTATTTTACATATAAATAAGTGAGTTAGAACCAATTCAAGGTTATGAGAGACGAAAGCAAAGAAAGAGAGAATGTGAGGATACAAGGGATTTTGATGTAAGGGTACTACGTGTATCGAGTAAATATCAAAGGGTATTAAACACCATAGGAACGGGATGTCTGCCTAAGTAAAGGTACTAGGTTGATGGTGTGATGAAACACTTGTATCGTATTCATATTATTATAGTAAAAACCCCCTCATCTATGGATGTAGGCGAGTTATGCCGAAACACATAAAATATCGTGTGCCTATTTTATGTTGTTATTGTTATTCCTTATTTTTATGTTTTACTCTTCCGATTTTCAACATAGTATCAGAGTAGATTTAGATTCTTAACATGTTATCAGAGCAATTGGTTGTATTATTGTATGATTCTTAACATTGGTAACCGGTTCGAGTTTACGGGAGACAGGAAGCAATCAAAAGCTGCCCAGTAAATATAGAAGATTTTGATGCAATAATATGCAACAGTGGAAGTGAACTATATTACGTGGAGAGATACGGTGGCTGATTTGGACTACGAAGCCCATGTAGAATACAAATGGCCCTGGTGAGAATGACAGATCAATGGTGATTAGGCTTGCAAGGACGAACATGGAGCTCAGGGTTGATGACATTACGAGAATGTGGATGCGTCTTTGTTCCGATGCTAGTCTTGCAAGAAAAAACTAGGAGCCAATGTAAGTTTTTATGACAATGTTCAAAAATACTGATATAAATTGCAGGTAATGCCTTGATAGATGCATTTTTTGGTAACAAAACTAAGGACGAATTTAACATACAAATGGCAGACTCCAAGAGTAGTAGATGACCTTCGCCGAAGGATGCAGATGAGAGGATTTCGATGCAACCTTGTTTACACACATGCAGCATCAAGATTAAACGTGGTACCACTATTTGCATCAAGAAAACAAGCTCTAAGGTTCGACTTCTTTTCACTGCATATCATAATATTGTACATAATCATCAAATAAGACCAAGATCAATCAGTTGTAGTAAAGTGAAAATTGAAATCTCCGATGCTTTGTGTTGCTACCATGTTCCGTGCGGGTATCTATCAATCAAAGGGTGGGGAATTGATCTTTCAAAAACAGAGTGTTTGTGTGAGATAGAGGAGACACGACTATGAAAACCTCTGGTTGGCCTCCAAAATATGTAATTGTAAGAGGCAACCGTGGATCAGAGATGAGAAACTTCTTCATGGTGAAGAGAGTTCTAAAACAGAAGATTCATTCCCACAAGACACCCAAATATTGCCATGTGGAGGGAAGTTATGAAGCCGACGATATCTTTGCGCTCAAGGTTCTTGAGATCAAGTGATTATGATCTTTACTATATTTTCCTTTAAGTGTTTATATTCTCATCGTTAATGCAAAAGCACGGATATAAGTACTATACATACAAGAATATACATCTCAACTTGGTAGATAGACCATGTCTCGATTTCAGTAACTTTTTTTTTTTTTTTGGGTGAAAGCCTCGAGATGTCCCCACAGCCAAAGGTATGAGACTAATTCCCAATCGGGGCTCGGGTAACTTAATCTTGTAGTTTATATGTGTACAAAGAGTTTATTGCTTCAATTTAATTTCAATTCACTAAACTTTTTTCTCCAGTCTTGGCTAATGCCAAAAGTTACATTTTTTACTTCCATTCATTGTTTGTAAAGTATATCATCAAGTGAAAAGCTGTTTTCTTATTTGTCCTGATGTAGATCGAGTATGAATTCCAAGTGTAGCATGTAAAACATTGATGTTCATTGAGTAAATTCAATTTAAAATTTGTGACGCTAAGGTAAGTCACTTGATTATCTTGGATTGAATCTATTTATAAGTTTAGGTACCTAAAACTAATTGTCTTGAGAGTGGATGAAAGTGCTTCTTCAATTAATGTTTTGACTGTTTTTGCATTTCAGTTTACCTTCCTTATTGGGAAAATTTCTTTTGAAGCTTAAATGTTTTTTGCTTTTCCCAGTGATGTAAGACTTACATGTGACTGTGTCAATACATCTAGTTCCTAGTCAAGTGGATCTAATTCTTCACAGGAAACTACTTGTATGCTGTTGTTTTTAATTTTATCAATCCCTTATATTCATTCGCTAATTTTGGACGTGTTTTTAGATGTACGATTCCTTTGAGCAAGTGAAGTGCAAGGCAAACAAATTGAAGGTTAGTTCTCTAACCAGTATCATGTAAATGTTTTCATGTGATTGGCCTTAGGCTTGTGCACAGATTATCACTATAGAATGAAATCAACTATTGGCCAAATATAATGTTTTTTTTGTGGAGAGATCAGGTTGCCCAATAGAAATATTGTTCAACATCCATATCTTTTGGATAGTAGTTGAGTGGTGAGTGGTGGCTCTTAGTTTTCTATTTCATATACTCGTATGTAGAAACTAATTATTGGCTTTTATTTTAAATATTGGTAACTATAGCCAAAGATGTTGACAATGGATATAAAGACCTTGGAAGAGGAACACGCAGATCTTCTATCAGATAAGGCTGGAGAATCTGAGTTTTGGGAATGCCTAAAGGACCAAATTGAGCAAGTCAAGGTAAATACAGTTGCTAGCTTTTTCTTTATCATACAGAAACTAAAGTATTTTAGGATTTACTTGATCAAAACCTGAAATGGCCTTTGGTTTTTTACCAAAGCAAGGTTTAAAAAGAAAAGGTCCTCAGTTGGTGGCTAAAATGAAACCCTTAATACAGTGGGGTTTTGTTGCTCATGGTTGTCAAACTCAATTACGGTTGGGAAAGTTTTTGCCTTCCATTTGCTAAAAGTAATTCCGAATTCTAGTAAACGCGTGATTACTTTTTCTATATCAAACTATCATATTCTAATTGATGCTTCTGCTTGCTATAGGGACTTTCCTATGTGCTGAAATGTGATTGCGGAGAGGAATACAAGGTGGAAGTGAATCTTTAATTTTAGAAAAGTATAATAGCAATGAAACTTAGACAACTCAAAAGGTTGAAGAAACAAATTCGTAGTTGACAGGTAATCAAATGCGAAACAAAAATAGGAATTGATCCTTAGAACTTATACTGCGAAGGGATTATATGATAAATGACTTTAGTTGTTAGCTCGGATCTAGTTCAATTGTTTTGAGTAGCATTTTACAATTATGACATCTTTTGCTTATAGAGTATTTTCGAAATGTTATTTCAGATTGTTTTTAAGATTTTAATAAGGAAATTATGCCATGTATACAAATTTACATTCCACATTATTCTATATTTAGTATTTTGTTGTACTTGTACAATTGAAATATCTCACAAGTTGAGATGTATATTCTTGTATGTATAGTACTTATATCCGTGCTTTTGCATTAACGATGAGAATATAAACACTTAAAGGAAAATATAGTAAAGATCATAATCACTTGATCTCAAGAACCTTTAGAGCTGCAAAGATATCGTGGGCTTCATAACTTCCCTCCACATGGCAATGTTTGGGCTGTCTTGTGGAACTGAATCTTCTGTTTTAGAACTCTCTTCACCAAGAAGTTTCTCACTGCTACAGTCCATAGTGCCTCTTACAATTACAGTCTTTTGGAGGCCAGGCAGCAAGTTTTCATAGTCTGTGTCTCCTCTATCTCACACAAACACTACTGTTTTTGAAAGATCAATTCCCCACCTGATTGATAGATACCTGCACGGAACATGGTAGCAACACAAACGTACAGGAGATTTCAATTTTCACTTTACTACAACTGATTGATCTTGGTCTTATTTGATGATTCTGTACAATATTATGATATGCAGTGAAAAGAAGTCGAACCTTAGAGCTTGTTTTCTTGATGCAAATAGTGGTACCACGTTTAACCTTGATGCTGCATGTGTGTAGACTGTTATGCAACGGAAACATAAACTCTAACGCTAGCTTATTGAATATAATAATACAAGTAGTAAAGCATAAATAAATTGCCAAAATTAAATGCAAAAATAAAGAATACCGGGGAATTAACGAGGTTCGGTATTAAAACCTACGTCCCTCGGGTCTTTGCAACGGAAGCTCCACTATCTCCAAAACAATATTACAAATATTTGGGCAATACAA
The DNA here is from genome assembly GCA_026225825.1 of Pistacia integerrima. Classification (NCBI taxonomy): domain Eukaryota; kingdom Viridiplantae; phylum Streptophyta; class Magnoliopsida; order Sapindales; family Anacardiaceae; genus Pistacia; species Pistacia integerrima. Next base: position 19,188,330 of record CM047750.1, on the reverse strand, counting down.
TAAATACCCAAAACAAATGGGAGATACAACAAAACTTACAAACTAAAGGGTCCTTAAAGAAAGAACCCTAAACAAAAGAAGTATAATGGAATTACAACTTGGGATACAATTAACATTGATTTAGGTCCTTATATATAGGCCCAAAAAGTTTCCCACTTTTCATTCCTTTTCAATGTGGGACAAACTAACTCATTTTGGCCTATTACATATAAGTCCCTAAACCTTTCTCCATTATCACTTCTACCCATGTGATTTTGCTAAAAGCCATTTTTCAACAAATCTCCACCTTGGCGAATTAGCAAACCTTCAAAGTTTTGTATTCTTCTGTCAAATTTTTGCAACACCTCCAAATGTGCCAAAAAGCACAATCAAGCTCGCAGGATGTTGATCAAGTTCAACAGGTGATTGAACTTGATCATTGTCACTACTTTTGTTAAGACATCTAGGGATTCTCAATGATCCCAATCTTCTTCTAATAAGATTCTTCCTTGAAATAATTTCCCGCACAAAGTGGTAACGAACATCTATATGCTTGGTGCGAAAGTGGAATCTGGATTCTTTGCTAAGTGAATAGCACTGATTGTCGAATAGATAGTGATATTCTTGACTAATTTTCAATTCATCCAATAGCCCTTGTAACCAAATAGCTTCCTTCACAGGCCTCGTAAGCGCCATGTATTCGCCTCTGTAGTAGACAAAGCAAGCGTGAGGCGCAAAGAAGATTTCCAACTTACTGGAGCTCTAGCAAGAGTAAATACATATCCGTAGTTGGTCCGACGCTTGTCCAAATCACCCGGCATAATCGAATCAACATAGCCAACAACAAATTGACTAAGATTTTCATCCCGCTCAAAAAACCAAACCAATGTTTACAAGACCTATAATATACCGTAAAATCCACTTCACGGCTTGCCAATGTCCTTTACCGAGGATCATGCATATACACTCACAATTCCAAGCGCATGTGAAATGTCGGGCCTAGTACACACCATTGAATACATCAAGCTACCAATCGCATTTGAATACGGAACTTTTGACATATACTCTCGTTCTTCATGCGTACTTGGAGATAATGACGCTAAGCTTTATATGAGGAGCAAGTGGAGTACTTACGGGAGGTTTTGTACTTTCGTTATGCCAAAAGCGTTGTAAGACCTTCTTTAGATCTTGCTTTTTGTGTCAAACAAACCTTGCCATTTCCTCTATCTCTAATTATCTCCATCCGAGAATCTTCTTGGCTTCCCTAAATCCTTCATCTCAAATTCTTGATTTAGTTGAGCCTTTAACTTCTCAATTTCTTCTACATTCTTTGAAGCAATCAACATATCATCAACATATAAGAGTAGATAAATGAGAGTATCACCTTGTAGCCTTTGAAAATACACACGGTTGTCAAATTTGCTTCTTGTGTACTCGACCCATCATAAACCTATCAAATCGCTTGTACCATTGCCTCGGAGATTGTTTCAAACCATAAAGTGATCTTTTCGGTTTACAAACCCAATCCTCTTTCCCAATACTCCGAAATCCACGTGAGTCATATAGATTTCCTCTTCCAAATCACCGTGTAGAAACGCGGTTTTCACATCAAGTTGAACAAGTTCAAGATTCATCCCCGAGCAACCAAGGCCAACAAAAATTCTAATGGAAGAATGCTTTACAATGGAGAAAATACCTCATTGAAATCTATTCCTTCCTTAGAGGCGTAGCCTTTCGCCACCAACCTTGCCTTGTATCGGATGTCTTTCAAATTCGAAATCCTTCTTTCTTTGCATATACCCATTTGCATCCAATTGCCTTCTTATTCTTTGGTAATTGAACAACCTCCCAAGTTTCATTCTTTTGGAGAAGCGCATCTCTTCTTTTCATGGCTTTCCTCCACTTACCATTTTCAACGCTAGCTACTTCATTATAAGTGGAAGGAACTTCACCATCTTCAATTGGGAGTGCATAGGCCAACCGTATCGCAAAGCGGAGCAGGCTTGCGAATTTCGTCTTGGCCTATTAACAAGAATGGATTCTTGTTGAGGTTCTTGGGAAGAATCCTCTTCTTCATCTCCAATGAACTCCTATCATAGGAGTCTCATTTCCAAGCTGGCTCGATGTTGTTTCAAACTCCACCTGCTGCTGAGTATGCTCCACCTGTTGCGGAGTACTGAAAACCTTCATCTGGCTTCCTGTTTTCTTTTCTAACATAGAAGACTCATCAAATGTCACATCCCTACTAAACAGTATTTTCTTCGAACTTGGACACCAAAGACGGTATCCTTTCACACCTGAGGTAATCCCCATAAATACTGCTTTCTTTGCTCTAGGATCTAACTTAGACTCTTTCACATGATAATAAGCAGTGGAACCAAAAACATGTAAAGAGTCATAATCAGAAACAGGTTTTCCAGACCATACCTCAATCGTCTTGCCTTCAATTGCAGTTGATGGTAGACGATTGATGAGATGACACGCATATATAACTGCCTCAGCCCAAAACTCTTTGCCCAACCTAGAATTGGACAACATACATCGAACTTTCTCCAGTATAGTTCGATTCATGCGTTCTGCCACCCCATTCTGCTGTGGTGTATTTCTTACTGTAAAGTGACGTACTATTCCTTCATCTTGGCAAACTTTCAAAAACGGATCACTACGATACTCCCCACCATTATCTGTACGTAGTTGCTTGATCTTTCTGCCAGTCTGAGTCTCAATCATCTTTTTCCATTTAAGGAAAACACCAAGTACGTTATCTTTAGTTTTTATTACATACACCCAAACTCTTCTGGAAAAATCATCTACAAAAGTGACAAAATAGTGCATACCTCCCAAAGATGTTGTTTTGGTAGGTCCCCACACATCGAATTGAACATAATCCAAAATACTCTTAGTATTATGGATTGCGGTGCCAATTTCACTCTTGTCTTTTCTTTTCCCGAACACAATGCTCACGAAGTCCACTTACAGTCTTTGCACCTTTCAATAAGCCTTGATTCACCCAAACTAAGTAAGGCTTTTTTCACTGCATGCCCCAAAGCATATGCCACGCCGAGGCAGGGCATTTAGAATCTGCTCTACGTGCAGCAGTTGTCGTTTCAATAACTGTACTACCATTATAGTAATACAAGTTGTTTCTCCTCGTGCCTTTCATTACCACAAAGAGCCTGAAGAAACTTTTTAGAATTCCATCTCGCATATTCTTGTGAAGCCTTTAGATTCCAAGGCTCCCAAAGAGATGAGATTCTTTTTCAACTTCGGTACATACCGAACATCGCGTGAGTTCTAGTTGAGCCATCATGATTCTTCAACCGAATTGAACCTATCCCGGTTGTTTTACAAGCATCATCATTGCCCATATAAACAACTCCACCATCAAGTTCTTCAAAATTAAAGAACCACTCTTGAGGGGACACATATGATAGGTACAACCTGAATCCATAATCCACTCATTTGATCCAGAGGTGGATGGTAAGCTAACTAGACAGAAATCAGACTCATCCTCTTCACGCTCAACAACGTATGCATCAGAAGTAGCTTTGCCCTCTTTCTTTTGCAACTTCGGACAATCTTTCTTCCAATGCCCTTTCTCACGACAAAAGGCACATTGATCCCTATTGAGTTTTCCCTTTGAACGAGATCTTCCCCTTCTCTCCTTCTTACGACTACGATTTTGACTCCGCCTCTTGCTACAAGAGCCTGGCGACTCATCTCTATTCTCCTTGATCCTTCTTCCGAATTTCATGATTGGACGAGCGGAACAAACTTCTTCAAAGGACAATTTTTTCTTTCCCATGAAGAAGTGTAATACTAAGATAGTCCAACTCATCTGGAAGAGATCCAATTAACAACATAGCCTTATGCTCATCTTTGAATGTTTCATCCAAATTTAACAAATCAGCAATTAATCTGTTAAATGTATCAATATGGCTACTGATATTTGTACCTGGTCTCAATCCCGAAGGACGACTTGCTTTTCATCAAATAGAGCCGATTCTCATCTTCTTTTCATATATTTGTTTTCCAGGCCTTCCATAACTTATTTGCAGGGCGTCTCTTTCATGAATGGATATTTCTGCTCTCTACAAAGACATGAGCGAATCATCCCACACGCTTTTACGTTCAACCTCACCCAGTCTTTCTCATAGACATCTTCTGGTTTTTCCTCCTCCAGAACGATATCTAGATCCTGCTGATACAAGCTATCCATTACCTCACTCTGCCACAAGCCAAAATTATTTTGGCCATCAAATTTTTCAACATCAATTTTTGCATTTGAAACCGTTATCATCTTTCTTAGTGCGGATGGTGGTGCCACAAACGGTGCTTTGCCTCGAACGATGAATCCTCGGACGGTGATGCCATTTATGCCTTACTCAATTGGCTTGGTAAACAAAATTCCCAATAACCAAGCTCCACAAATTATTATATTCAATAGCTAACCAACAAATTAACAATAGCCCTAGGTAGTAGTAAGTCTGAAATGATTAAATACGCACCAGGAAAATTCCCAGGGGAAACAATGGAGGGGTCACAAATGGTCCCACTTAAAATCCAGTCTCCTTAGACTTTTATCGTCTTTTTGACAGAATTTTCCTAGACATGCATATAATCATACAAATAGCTACTCTCTGTCCTAAACCTAGGCTCTGATACCAATTGTTATGCAACGGAAACATAAACTCTAACGCTAGCTTATTGAATATAATAATACAAGTAGTAAAGCATAAATAAATTGCCAAAATTAAATGCAAAAATAAAGAATACCAGGAATTAACGAGGTTCGGTATTAAAACCTACGTCCTCGGGTGCTGCAAACGGAAGCTCCACTATCTCCAAAACAATATTACAAATATTTGGGCAATACAATAAATACCCAAAACAAATGGGAGATACAACAAAACTTACAAACTAAAGGGTCCTTAAAGAAAGAACCCTAAACAAAAGAAGTATAATGGAATTACAACTTGGGATACAATTAACATTGATTTAGGTCCTTATATATAGGCCCAAAAATTTCCCACTTTTTCATTCCTTTTCAATGTGGGACAAACTAACTCATTTTGGCCTATTACATATAAGTCCCTAAACCTTTCTCCATTATCACTTCTACCCATGTGATTTTGCTAAAAGCCATTTTTCAACATAGACAAGGTTGCATCAGAATTCTCTGATCTGCAGCCTTCGGCGAAGGTCATCTACTACTCTTCGAGTCTACCATTTGCATGTTAAGTTCGTCCTTGGTTTTGTTACCAAAAAATGCATCTTTCAAGGTATTACCTGCAATTTATATCAGTATTTTTGAACATTGTCATAAAAATCTTACACTGGCTCCTAGTTTTTTGCTGTAAGGCTAGCATCTGGAACCGTACGCATCCACGTTCTCTGCAATGTCATCAACCTGAGCTCCATGTTCTGTCCTTGCAAGCCTAATCACCATTGATCTCTCATTCTCACCAGGCCATTTGTATTCTACATGGGCTTCGTAGTCCCAATCAGCCACCGTATCTCTCCACAGGTAATATAGTTCACTTCCACTGTTCCATATTATTGCATCAAAATCTTCTATATTTACTGGGCAGCTTTTGATTGCTTCCTGTCTCCTGTAAACTTGAACCGGTTACCAATGCTAAGAATCGTACAATAATACAACCAATTGCTCTGATACCATGTTAAGAATCTAAATCTGCTCTGATACTATGCTGAAAATTGGAGGAGTAAAACATAAAAATAAGGAACAACAATAACAACATAAAATAGGCACACGATATTTTACGTGGTTTGGCATAACTCGCCTACATCCACAGATGAGAGGGTTTTTACTATAATAATATGAATACGATACAAGTGTTTCATCACACCATCAACCTAGTAGCTTTACTTAGACAGACATCATGTTCCTATGGTGTTTAATACCCTTTGATATTTACTCGATACACGTAGTACCCTTACATCAAAATCCCTTGTATCCTCACATTCTCTCTTTCTTTACTTTCCTCTCTCATAACCTTGAATTGGTTCTAACTCACTTATTTATATGTAAAATAAGACATTCTCATTCTACTAGGATTCATATTCCTATTCCTAATAGAACTCTTCTAATTTAATTTATTCTCCTATTTTAACTTAAATAAAGTCCTAAACCAATTCTTCTTTTCTAGTAAAACTCAAAGTAAAAGGAAAACAAATATTCTTCAATTACAAATTCCTAAACTAGAAATTTGCTTAAAACTTAAATTCCTTTTCTTCTTGTTTGCCTTTTCTTCTTACTTGCCTTTCCTTCTTGATTGCCTTTTCTTCATCAATTACCAAAAAGTGTTCACATTCCAACACTCCTCCGTGAACCTTTTTGGTAATTCATCTTCTTAGCTTGTTCTTCATTCTCTTACTCCTCATTTCTTCTACAACTTTAGCCTTCCACCCTTAGTGTTGGCTTTTTCTTCTTCAGCCTACCATCCTTAGTGCTGGCTTCTTCTCTCCAACCCATGTTAGAGTCTCTCCTTTTCTTTCTCCGGTTCATCTTCTTAAGAACCTCCTTCCTGCCCAATGTGAGAATTTTGGAGTTGACCACCTTACCTACCTTCTTCTGCTTCGAGTGCTCGGCGTGACACTCTCTCCCACCCACATTCGATGACACCTTTGTCATCATGGTCATCCTATCGACCTCTCCTTTAAGGCGCTTGGCATGAGTCGAGTCGAGGATAGTTTGGCCCTGATAGGCACCAAGTTTCATCTTCACCTTTGGTTGGAGTCTCGATGGCTGTCTCTCGTCAATCCTGTTGCCGAAATTCTTGCAGACCATCACCTTGTAATTTTTGCTTCATCTACCTTAGGCCCCTTCTCCCATAGTTCCCTTAAGAAAATAAGCTCTGATACTATGTTAAAATTGGAGGAGTAAAACATAAAAATAAGGAACAACAATAACAACATAAAATAGGCACACGATATTTTATGTGGTTCGGCATAACTCACCTACATCCACGGATGAGAGGGTTTTCACTATAATAATATGAATACGATACAAATGTTTCATCACACCATCAACCTAGTACCTTTACTTAGGCAGACATCCTGTTCCTATGGTGTTTAATACCCTTTGATATTTACTCAATACACGTAGTACCCTTACATCAAAATCCCTTGTATCCTCACATTTTCTCTTTCTTTACTTTCCTCTCTCATCACCTTGAATTGGTTCTAACTCACTTATTTATAGGTAAAATAAGACATTCTTATTCTACTAGGATTCATATTCCTATTCCAAATAGAACTCTTCTAATTTAAATTATTCTCCTATTTTAACTTAAATAAAGTCCTAAACCAATTCTTCTTTTCTAGTAAAACTCAAAGTAAAAGGAAAACAAATATTCTGTAATTACAAATTCCTAAACTAGAAATTTGCCTAAAACATAAATTCCTTTTCTTCTTATTTGCCTTTTTTTCTTACTTGCCTTTCCTTCTTTCTTGATTGCCTTTTCTTCATCAATTACCAAAAAGTGTTCATATTCCAACAACCAATATGAAGCCTACTTTGGCCAAGCCTATACTTAATCCTGCTGCTTTCATCACATTCCGGATTGTTTTTTTGTAACTTCTCGTGATATTGCCTTGCTTTGTCATAGCAATCGACAGCTATTACAAATAGCATCTGCCTTCTACAAGGAGTGTGAGTGACACTAGCACTGCCATTTAAGGAAGCCTTCTGGGTGTTGGTTTCAATGAGTTTTTTCTGTCATGTTGTTGCATCAAGCTCCCCATTAAGCTTGAAGTCTCCTTATATGGAGAACTTTAAAGAATATCTTCCACATCCTTTAGAGTCACTCATTGGTTCTTCAGGAACTTTCATGATCTCAAGACGTGTGGTGGGGTGATGGTTCCTGTACTGTTCTACGTGTGAGAGGTAGTTACGACAGTGTTCTATCCATGAAAAGTGGAGGATATTCTTGAGTCTATTTTTTAGACAATCAGACCACGTGTTTTTGTCAGCACTAGCTTTAGGAGGACATCTGCTATGGCTTTCTGATCATGCGGGTCAATTAGGAGACCATTGTTAAGCACTTGGTAAAACAGAGTCCTCTGTTACTATCAGTCTGAGTCATAAGGGGATACAATCATTAATTCATTAGGTGGCCAAAATTTCCTATCAAAGCTATTTCTGCCATAATTTCATAGTTTGGAGTGTTATACAATAAGGTATTTTTTAAATTCTGCATAATTTTAGTCTAGGTATGCATTTCTTCTACCACAACTTTTTATGAAGGATGAGAAATTTGGAACCTTCACAATGTCCACAGGTCCCCCATTCTCTGTGGCAACAACAGGAAAACCATAGGCAGATGCCTGCAAGATACAAGTGGAATATATCAAAAAAATTTTTTGATATATTTAGGCTTAAATGTTTATAATGCTTCAGAATTTTTTCTCGTCTATTGAGTGCTCCTTTTATAAGATTCAGAGTGTTACTAAGAATTGAAGGATTCAGTCAATACAACATTTTAGAATGGAACACAGAGATACCTCAATGAGTGTGAGACCGAACGGTTCCACAAGAGCTGGATTGATGAAATCTCCCTTCAAGAGACAAAGCCGTCATAGAAGTACTGTTAGCAAATTTATCGTTGCAAGGAAGAGGAAAGAGTTAAAGTATGTCAACGTCTAGAAATTAATCTAAGCTAATATGTTTTGAAAATATGGAGTTGCATAGATTGATCCGGCAATACAAGTATAACGAGCCTAAAGTACGCTGCTGATGAGTGTTTTCTTATATATTTTATCATCATTTCTTAAGTACCAAAGGTAGTTATAGGTGTCCTTTTGATGCAATGACTAGTAAAATTCTAACCAACTAGGCAACACGGATTCCGTGTTTTTGTAGAGCATTGGATAAAATGATGAACAATTTACCTTTGTTTTCGCAGCGAAACGATAAATTTCAAGAACTTCGGATTGCTTATGATGCTTTGGATAAGCCACCTGATCGTACAAGTCATACTTGTTGATGATCTTTAAAACAGTGGTAAGAACAGCTGAACTACTATTAGACATCTCTTCAATATCATCTCTGTTTCCTTGTATTAGTGTCGGCAATATTAATCCCTCAGTAAATTAGCTTGAAGTTTACCAGTTCTGTCAGAGCCTATTTATACGATAAGTCATTGAAGTGAAACACAATTTTTACCATGTTGACTGGCTCTTGGAGGGGCTAGCACTCCCTAGAAGCCTTGAACAATGTGGTGACATTTGTCTTAGGGTCAGGACGAGATAGTGCAAGTATAGTTGGCTTGTGAGGATTTGTGAAAAATCTCATTATCTGCAAAGGAAAATCATATTAAACAAATAGATGTTATTAAAACACATCTACAAATTGGAATCACTTCGATGCATCAAGTTTAGTAATGAAGATTCAAGTTTGAGAAGAGAGAATGATTGACCTTGGACCATATTGGAGGTAGATGCCTTCTATTATTTCAATCAGAGGTAAGCAATGATTTGAGATTAACATCACCTTCCAATGAATCTTGTGTTCTTACATTGCTGAAGTCCATCCTTGGTGGTATAACCTGATGCAACAAAAGTGATCAACACGGGAATTACGAGCAAAGTACGGATCAGGGTCATTCTCCGTACATAAAAAATTTCAGGACATTCTTATGTTAGTTAAGTTTGAGGTTAAACATACCACCATCTTTGTCTGGTGCTAGTCACCACCATTTCAGTAGCATCCAGCCCATCTCTTCAGCTTCAATCCTCTTCATTATCTTGTGTGTTGCATTTATGTCCTCAGCCAGCCTCCCTCGCTCAAGCAATTGTTCGAACTTGTTCTGCCCCAATGAGTGCCCTGTTAGCACCATTGGCACGTTCAAGGCGCTAGAGACGTGAGCTACCACCTCTCCTGGATCGGTGTAGTGGCCATGGATCGCATGGCACCATGTTGGCTTTCCTCCATTCACTTGTTCACCTAGAGCCCTTGCCATGTTAACAATGTGGTTTATTGCACCATCAACAAATTCAGGTATGTGTTGCCAAAGTGACCCTTTTGCTATATACCTATAACACAAACATTAAAGCAATTCTTCTGAAAATATTCAAAGTAAAAGCTTGGATCAGGCCAAGATTATTACTTATTGCGAGCACTGTTAGTAAACGATCCCGTATACGCAGTAGAAACGAATAAAATAAAATACAAGGATCGTTTACATGAGCCAAGATCAAGGGTATAATTTTACAATTCATATTAAAGCAAGAATGTACAGAAATTAATAATCTGTGTTTAGAAACCATACGCACGTTTGGAGGTTCCACCACGATTGTCTTTGAACGTTTTGCTACCGATCCAAGTGTAGGATCGAACCTGCGTAGTCCACACGAAGACAATCTCAAAAGAACGAAAGAGGGATTTGCTAGATCCTCGTTGGCTTCAAGATTAAGAAGAAAAACAAATCAATTGAAATGTATTTTAGGCTAAGAGTGTTTCTGTCATGGGAGTGAAAAGAGAGGGCTTCTGTGTGTGTTATTTTTCAAGGAAAAATCAATTCTATCTATTAATTAACACACACACTTTTTCTTTTTATAGTAAAATAATCAAGTTGCCCTAATCCCATACGGAATAGGCTTGGGCTCCAACCCAAATGCCCCATGTTACCAAACACTCCCAATTTGATTTATTTTATTTTCCATTATTATCTCAATTAAAATCAATTAATATATATTTAAATATATATTAACATTTAACAATAATGATAATATATTTAAATATGTGCGAACACACATTTAAACGTAGTTTCACTTATTTAATTTTTCTAACAAATTAAATAAAGGCTACAACCTCAGCAAATTTAATTGCACTGTGAAATTACCAAAATACCCTTTCACCTTAAAAGACGAAAACGCCCTTCTTTCTTCCTAGATCTTAAATTATCTTCTATGTGTGTGACCCATAGGCTCCTCATCATATCGGTAGTATATAGTATCGCGATTAACACCAATTAATCGTCTCACTAATACACAGACCAAGATTGGCCTCTAGCAAGGCATCATGGCCACTCGATAGATTCGGATTCAGCAAAGTAGCTACCTGTCAACGATATGGTTACCGCGCAATTCGATCCTTTCATCATACGTTATCTCGACGAGACGAAGGCATAGAAATAGTGTCAACCTTCGGTTACTCTCGATATTATTTATTCGGCTCGGACCAATGACCCATATTATAAACTGGATAGAGCAACAACTCAATCCCACTGTGGCCACAGTTTTAGTGTCATTGCCATATACTGAATTGCGCCGTGAGATAACTTTCTCCCATACCCGGGAGTGATGAATCCTTTGTCAATCCACCATAGTCTTGATACACTCCTTGATGCAGCCAATCACCACCGTATTGATAGCTCTAAAAAGAATTGCGTTAGGCTAGTGTCAAACTACACCAATCGGTGCACAAGGCGCTCCCGTGATCTCAAGTCTAAGGATCACATGCACCACCATTCGTTAGAGGATTTGTTCCATAGACACTAGGGTTACCATCCATATCGAATCCTCGGTCAGCGGGTCACCCTCCAGCTGAACTTGTCGGTGTAATCGCCACGCTAAGTACCCATGTGTTACACCAGGTTGTCACCAAACAACCTTGACAAGTCGATCGATCCTTTGTCTTTCGAGGTCGCTTCAACACTATGATAGCCTTACCGTATTATCTGTGCCCTTACTTCAGAATAATCGGGGCTACTTGGACGTTCTAGAATGACCACCATATGTACTCAAAGGGTTCTCACTATCAAGATTTGAAACACTTGATACCCTCGTCACGGTTCTATCATTCTAAGGACATATATCAATACATATTGCAAAAATAATGATTTACGCGATATAGAATAAAATGCCTTTTATTGATTAATGAACATTATTACAAAGAGTCAATTCTGCAATAATTGATTGGCTCTAGGGCATCTACTCTAACAATCTCCTACTTGCACTATAGCCAATCATTCATGTATTTAATACCAAATGATCTCAAGTGCCTGTCATGCTTCTCCTGCGACAGAGGCTTTGTTAGTGGATCTGCGAGATTGTCATCAATATGCACTTTACTAATCTGCATGTCTTTCCTCTCAACTATCTCTCTGATGAGATGGAATCGTCTGAGTATGTGTCTGGATTTCTGATGAGATCGTGGTTCCCTGGCTTGAGCAATCGCTCCATTGTTGTCACAATAGATGTCTATAGGATCAACAATCGTAGGAACCACACCAAGTTCAGTAATGAACTTTTTAATCTAGACTGCCTCTTTGGCCGCATCCGACAATGCAATATACTCAGCCTCCATTATAGAATCCGCTACAGTGCTTTGGTTGGAGCTTTTCCAACTCACTGCACCCCCATTGAGACAAAATACAAACCCTGATTGCGATCGATAATCATCTTTGTCCGTTTGGAAACTAGCATCACTGTATCCTTTACGGTGAGCTCATCTTCCCTCCATAAACCAAGAACATATCCTTAGTCCTCTTCTGTACTTAAGAATATTCTTGATGACCATCCGTGACGCTCACCTGGATCCGATTGATATCTACTACAAGTGCTCAAAGCACATGAGACATCAATGCGAGTACATAGCATGACATACATGATGGATCCAATTGCTGATGCATATGGGATCCTCTTCATCCTATCTCTCTCATCTTGTGTTTTAGGACACAATTCCTTAGAGATAAACACCATGTGACATCAGAAGAAATCCCTTCTTGGATTCTTCCACACTGAATCGTTTCAGTACTTTGTCAATATATGCACTTTGACATAGGCCAAGCAACCTACACGATCTATCACGATAGATCTTTATACCAAGGATGTAGGTCGCCTTCCCTAAGTCCTTCATGGAGAAGCACTTGGATAACCAAGTCTTTACTGACTGCAAGTTCGATAAATCATTCCCGATCAGAAGTATGTCATTGACATACAACACTAGGAATGCTACTACGCTCCCACTCACTTTCTTGTAAACACGGGGCTCATCTTCGTTCTTGATAAAACCGAATTCTTTTACGGCTTCATCAAAACGAATGTTCCAACCTCCTTGAAGCTTGAGTCCATAAATGGATCTCTGCAACTTGCATACCTTATTTGTTTGACTATCAAGAACGAAACCATCAGGTTGTGTCATGTACACATTCTTCTCAAGGTTTTCGTTCAGGAAAGCAGTTTTGACATCTATTTGCCAAATTTCATAGTCATGATATGCAACAATTGCAAGCATCATTCGGATGGATTTAATCATGGCAACCGGCGAAAAGGTTTCTTTATAGTCAATGCCATGAATTTGTTTGAAACCTTTGGCAACCAGCCGTGCTTTATAAGTGTGCACGTTGCCATCCATGTCGCTTCTTCTTGAAGACCCATTTACACCCTATGGGTTTTACCCCTTCGGTGGTTCCACCAAAGACCACACTTAGTTCGCACATGGAGTCCATCTTAGATTTCATGGCTTCAAGCCATTTAACGGAATCTGGATCCGATATAGCGTCTTCGTAGGTTCTGGGTTCATCGTCTTGGTAGACCAGTACGTCACCATATTGAGTCACGAGATAATCGTATCTCTTGGGCTCATGGCGTACTCTCCCAGATCTACATAGCTCCTGTGCTACTTGAGGTGGTTCACTTTGATCCATAAATTATGGAGTAACCTCCTCATGATGCTCAACCACTTCCTATGGCACATCATCCCGTCCTTCATCTAGTATATCTTGTGGTTCTAGAACTTCATCGAGTTCTACTTTTCTCCCACTAGTACTTCTTAGAAAATATTCCTTTTCTAGAAAGATACCAGATCGAGCAACAAAAATTTTGCACTCTTCTGGGTAGTAAAAATAGTATCCTTTGGTCTCCTTTGGATACCCCACAAATATACATTTATAGGATTTTGGGCCCAGCTTGTTCGAAGTCAATTTCTTAACATAAGCTTCGCAACCCCAAATCCTTAGATAAGACAAGTTAGGCTTTCGCCCGCTCCATAGCTCATATGGAGTCTTATCTATAGACTTTGACGGCACATGGTTCAAAACGTGAGTCGTAGTCTCTAGGGCATAACCCTAGAACGATGCAGGTAAATCACTAAAACTCATCATGGACCTAACCATGTCAAGTAAGGTCTTATTCCTCCTTTCTGACACTCCATTGTGTTGGGGTGTATAAGGAGGGGTGAGTTGTGATACTATCCCACATTCCTTCAGGTACTCTGAAAACCCTGAGCTTAAGTATTCACCTCCTCGATCCGACCCGAAGAGCTTTAATACTTTTGCCCAACATATTCTGTACTTCATTTCTAAATTCCTTGAATTTATCAAAGGCTTCAGATTTATGTCTCATAAGGTAGACATAACCATATCTACTGAAATTATCAATAAATGTGATGAAGTATGAATATCCAGCTCTGGCTTCAACTGTTGATAATCCGTAAATTATACAGTTTTTATTTGATCTTTTTGTCGGATTTCAGGTACTTTCTAGTGCATTTTTACCTGACTTGGTGCTTAATTCGTTACTTTTCGTGTTTCAGGTTAAAATGGACTTTTTGAGCGAATAAAGATAAAATTTGATAGTTTTGACTCAGAATTGAGCGGAGTTCAAAAGATAGGAGAGTTCCGGAGCAGGACAACACACGATGAAGCTTGTTTCCAAGGTAGAGAACCGAAAATCGAAGAATCGAACGAAGAGGCAAGCGAGTGGCGCTTCAGAATTTCAGAACTTTTTGAGGAGCTCGCCCGGCGAAGGAATTGTCTTCGCCGCGGCGAAGTTAGGCAGAGACGATTCGGACTTTTCATTCTTCGCCGCGGCCCCGAATTCCTTCCGCCGTGGCGAGATGAATTATTCGTTTTGTAAACGCACGCGTGTGTGCGCGTTTTTTATTCCGGGTTTTTTAGACCAAGTATAAAAGGAAAAACTTAACTTTTTATAAGGGGTCTTCAGCTTTTTAGGGTTTAGCCGTTTTTACACTTTTCTTAAAGTAAAGCTTGTGGATTTTCGGATTGTTGAAGGGAAGATTCAGATTTTTGGCTAGAAGATTTATCTTTTGGGGAGATCTCTTATCTTTCATCTCAGTTTCATTATGTTTAACTTGTCTATTTCTATTTTTTCGTTTTTGTAGTATTAATTTAGCTATGAACTAATCTTCTATGGGTTAGGGTTTTGATTGTAGTTTGGATTTTATATGGGTTAATTACTTGATGGTTTTATTTCCACATGAATAAGTTTTGGTTGTGTGTTACTCTGTTTTTAAATGCTGAATGTGATGAACATGATGAGATTGAGAAATAATTCATGTTAGGCTTCTTGGGTCTTCACTATTATAGTATTGGATGCTAGAGATAGATTCAAGAATTAATGAAATCAATTTAGGATTCTTATGCTTAATGAATTTAGTATTATTAACTTTCAATTTGTTGGGTGCGGATTGTTAATAAGAATGAATAGGAAAACATAGCCCGAGAGGGTATGTTAACATGTTAGTGAATCCGATTTACAACCATCGCGCATGAATGTGAAAATAGTGTAACTCTTAGGTTTAACCAATAAAAGTCCAAACGAAGTCAAAACCCTACCCGTTTTGCTTGAATTGATATTCTGTGTTTCATTTTGCTTTCTTAGTTAAGATTTAAATCTTTGATTAATTTCGTTTTGTTTTCTTTTCCATTAAAAATTGCTCCCACCAATCCAAAGAATTCGATTTCTTCAACTTGATAACAATAGGAAAACTTAGTGATTTGCTACAGTCCTCGTGGGAACGATATCCTACCCATCACTTTATTACTTGAGCGACTAGTGCACTTGCTAGTTTGCATGTTGTAAGTACGCATCAAGTTTTTGGCGCCGTTGCCGGGGACTGTTTTAAGTTAACATTAGGTTTTTCCTTGAGTTTAACTAGATTGAAGTTTTAATTCTTGTTTTTAATTTTTGTTTGAGTGTGATTTTACTTTTCTTTCAATTGTGTTCATTCAGTTTATGCGAAGAGCAAGACGTCAACCAGTGGTTCCTGTTGACCTTGAGCTTGAGAGGGGACCCGTAAGAAGATTAAAGAGAGAAAGAGATACACTTACTGCAGAATCGGAAGAAGTTGTTGTTGAAATGGCTGAACAAGAAAATAGAACATTGAGGGAATTTTCAGTTCCCACAGTGAATGGAAGTGGGTCAAGTATTACTAGACCTACAGTACAAGCAAACAACTTCGAGATCAAGCGGCAATCATCCAGGATGATCCGGGAATCGGTAAGATTCAACGGTGATTTGAAGGAGGATCCAAATCAGCACATTGCAAATTTCCTGGAAATTTGCGACACCTTCAAGTCAAATGGAGTGTCGGATGATGCTATTAGGCTGCGTTTATTCCCATTTTCATTGGGAGATAAAGCAAAAGGGTGGTTAATGGCATTACCACCGAACGATAACAACATGGAATGAATTGGCACAAAAATTCTTGACCAAGTTCTTTCCTCCGGTAAGTCGGTGAAATTGAGAAATGATATCACATCATTTCTCCAAGATGATGCCGAGTCGTTATGCGAGGCATGGGAAAGATACAAGGAATTAATGAGGAAGTGCCCACATCATGGTTTGCGGTTTGGCTTCAGTCCAAACATTCTATAATGGTTTGATGGGTAACGTGCAAACCATGGTTGATGCTCAGTGGGAGGGGCTTTGCGAATCAAGACACCAGAGGAGGCGTATGAGTTGCTTAAGGTTTTGGCAAGCAACAACTATCAAAAGACCGAATGAGAGAGTAACAACGAGGAAATCTTCTGGTCCTTCATGAAGTAGATGCTTTCCACACTCATCTCAGCCCAACTCACCGCACTCCAAAACGGGCTTGGGAACTAGTGTGGGTGGGTAAATTACTAATGAACCTCAATTAACATGTGAGTTTTGTGCGAAACCATGTGAGCGAGCGAGCCAAGTTGGCAACACATTTGCACCACATCTTCATCAACGGAGCAAGTGAACTACTTGGCGGGGAATCAAAGACAACCGAACAACCCGTTCTCCAACACATACAACCCTGGGTGGAGAAATCATCCGAATGCGGCTTGGGGAAATCGGGAATCAACAAGGTAACCAATGGAACCAGAGGCAAGTTCCAAATAACCCGCCAAGGGTGACTAATCAACCGGGAGATCAAAGAGTGACGAAGTTAGGAGGATATGTTCGGAAAATTCATGCAAGAAACTACAGGGTTCATGAATGAGACGAGGACAAACTTTAGAAACCAAGGGGCGTCCCATTCGGAATCTTGAAAGTACGATGGGCCAATTGGCCGAGAAGGCGAATGATAGACCACAGGGGTTCTCTACCAAGCAACACTGACCAACCCACGTGAACAGGCAAATGCCATAATTTTGAGAAGTGGGACAGTTTTGGAAGAGGTAGGCCACACTACCAAAGAGGTGGAGCAACCCGGAGAGGAAGAGTTTGAATAGAGAATTGATGAAGAGATTCATTGTGAAGAGAATTCAAGTGCTTTGGGGGAAGAGAAAAAGAAAGAGGATGAAAGGCAAAAGAAGAAGGAGAAATTGCCATTCCCTGAGATACCACTAGAATTAGCACATCACACCCCACCCGTGCCTTTTCCTCAGAGATTGAAGAAGAAGAATCAGGATAAGCAATTTTGAAGGGTTCATTGAAATTTTAAAAAAATTGCATATTAACATTCCTTTTGCGATGCATTACAGCGATGCCGGAGTTATGCGAAGTTCGAAGGACATCCTTTCAAACAAAAGGAGATTAGAAGATGAGGAAACGGTGATGCTAACGGAAGAGTGGCGGTCACCTCCTCCAAGGAAATTACCCCACCCCAAGCTCAAAGATCCGGGGAGTTTTACTATTCCTTGTGTTATAGGGGATACGTTTGATCGTGTGCTATGTGATTTAGGAGTTAGTATAAATTTGATGCCCTTTTCTGTTTTCAGGAGATTAGGGATTGGTGAAGTGAAGCCAACGACAATGTCGTTGCAACTAGCGGATCGGTCGATAAAGCACTCGAGGGGGATAGTTGAAGATGTGTTAGTGAAGGTGGGGAAGATAATTTTTCCAGCAGACTTTGTAGTGCTGGACATGGAAGAGGATAAGGAGATTCCTCTCATTTTGGGCCGACCATTCTTGGCCACGGGAAAGAGCGATTGATGTGCAGGAAGGAAAGTTGCTGTTAAGGGTTCAAGATGAAACAAGAACTTTTAATGTGTTTGATGCAATGAAGTTTCCGTCGGAAGGCGGATTCATGTTTTAGTGTGGATGTGGTGGGACGAACTTGTTGTGGAGTCCATGGAAGAAAACATTCCGAATTACCTCTAGAAGCGTGTATAGCCAAATCGAAACGGTAGAGGTAGAAGAATCAGCAAGGAACGATTGTGTCAGAATGTTAGAAGCATTCCAACCGATTGAGGAGAGTCAAGATGCAGAATTTGAGGAGTTTGATTTTGACAAAGAGAGGGCAAAGGAAAATAATAAAAAAGCTCCAAGGGTTAAGCGAAACCCTTACCACCTCACCTCAAATATGTTTATCTTGGAGACTCGAAACTTTTCCGGTGATAATTAGTGCGAATTGAATGCTTTAGAGGAAGAGAGGTTGATTAGGGGTGTTGAGGGGAACATAGGCTAGCAATTGGATGGACCATTACGGACATTAGAGGTATCTCACCCTCATTTTTGCATGCATAAGATTCTCATGGAGGATGACTTTAAACCGAGGGTACAACCACAACGGAGATTGAATCCTTCAATGAAGGAAGTGGTGAGAAAGGAGGTGGTGAAACTCTTAGATGCGGGGATCATCTATCCGATTTTCGATAGTCCATGGGTGAGCCCGGTGCAAGTTGTTCCAAAGAAAGGGAGGGATCACCCGTTGTGAAGAATGAGAGTAATGAGTTGATTCCAACAAGGACGGTAACGGGTTGGAGAGTGTGCATTGATTACCGTAAGTTGAACGAGGCGACAAGGAAGGATCATTTTCCATTGCCCTTCATCGATCAGATGTTGGAGAGGTTGGCAGGACATGCATACTATTGTTTCCTGGATGGCTATTTAGGATATAACCGAATTGCCATCGCTCCGGAGGATCAAGAGAAAACGACCTTCACTTGCCCCTACGGCACCTTTGCTTACCGAAGAATGCCGTTTGGGTTATGCAATGCACCAGCAACATTCCAAAGATGCATGATGTCAATCTTTGGAGACATGGTGGAAAAATTCATAGAAGTTTTCATGGATGACTTCTCAGTTTTCGGATCATCATTTGATAACTATCTAACAAATTTGTCTCTTGTTTTGCAGCGGTGTGAGGAAACAAATTTGGTGCTGAATTGGGAAAAATGTCACTTCATGGTCCAAGAGGGAATAGTGCTCGGGCATAGGATTTCCAAGGATGGGATTGAAGTTGATCGGGCAAAGATAGAAGTGATTGAGAAGCTACCACCACCATCAAATGTCAAAGCAACAAGTTTCTTGGGGCATGCGGGGTTTTACAGGGGACGCTTCATCAAGGATTTTTCAAAGATCTCTAAACCCCTTTGCAATTTATTAAATAAAGATGTTGTTTTTGATTTTAATGATGATTGCATGCATGTTTTCCTAACTTTGAAAAAATTACTAGTATCTGCACCTATTATTGCAGTTCCCGATTGGGGACTGCCTTTTGAACTAATGTGTGATGCTAGTGACTTTGCTTTAGGGGTAGTTTTAGGACAGAAAAGAAATAAAGCGTTGCATGTAATTCAGTATGCTAGCAAGACACTCGTTGATGCACAACTGAATTACACCACCACTGAAAAAGAATTATTGGCTGTTGTGTTTGCTTTTGACAAATTTCGTTCTTACTTATTAGGTGCGAAGGTGATCGTTTACACGGACCATTCAGCACTCAGACACCTACTGGCAAAACAAGAAGCAAAACCTCGGTTGATAAGATGGATTCTACTACTTCAAGAGTTTGAGTTAGAGATTCAAGACAAGAAAGGGTCAGAAAATGTGGTAGCTGATCATTTGTCGAGAATTGAGAGACCAATCGAGGGAAATGAGTTGGAAATGCCAATTTCAGAAACATTTTCGGATGAGAAGTGAGTGGAAGAAGCACCATGGTATGCGGACTTTGCAAATTATCTTTCATCAAGGGGTGCTCCCAGTGGTATGACATTTCAACAAGAGGAAATTTTTTCTCGATTTAAAATACTACTTTTGGGAAGAGCCCGCCTCGTGCAGCACCGTGACGGATCAAATGATACGAGATGTGTCCTGGAGGAAGAAATGGAGAGCATTTTAAGGCATTGTCATGAGAAGGAGGTAGGTGGCCATTTTGGGGGAGCTAAAGCAGCCCGAAGGTGTTTGCAATGCGGTTTTATTGGCCAACCCTCTTTAAAGATTCATTCCGGATGATTCAGGAGTGTGACCAATGTCAACGGATGGGAAATATTTCAAAAAGAGATGAGATGTCGTTGAACAATATCCTGGTAGTTGAAATTTTTGACGTTTGGGGGATAGATTTCATGGGTCCTTTCCCCAAGTTCTTTTGGGAACATGTATATCTTAGTATGTGGATTATGTGTCGAAATGGGTTGAGGCAGTTGCATTGCCAACTAATGATGCTAGGGTGGTGATTACTTTCGTGAGGAAGAATATTTTCTCAAGGTTTGGTGTACCACGAGCAATCATTAGTGATGGAGGATCGCATTTTTGCAATAGGCAAATGGATGCATTGCTGAGTAAGTATGGAGTTACACATAGAGTTGTAACACCCTACCATCCACAAACGAGCGGGCAAGTGGAACTGTCGAATAGAGAACTTAAGGGGATTTTAGAAAAAACAGTTAATGCCTCGAGGAAGGATTGGTCACGGAAGTTGGACGATGCTTTATGGGCTTATCGCACTGCCTTCAAAACCCCAATTGGTATGTCTCCGTCGATTGGTTTATGGGAAAGCATGCCACTTGCCTAGAACTTGAACATAAGGCATCTTGGGCCGTCAAGCGCTTGAACATGGACTTGAAAGCCGCAGGAGAGGAGAGAATGCTGATTTTGAACGAGGCTTGATGAGTTTCGTCTCAAGCATATGAAAATGCCCGGAATTATAAAGAAAGAAGACTAAAAGGTGGCACGACAAGCACATCCGGTGAAGGTTTTTGAAGTTGGATGGGGAAGGTATTGTTGTTCAACTCTAGACTTAGGCTTTTCCCCGGAAAACTTAAGTCTAGATGGTCCGGACCATTCACTATTACAAAGATACATGCATCCGGAGCAGTGGAAGTCACACATGAGGAAAAGGGCACTTTCACTGGTTAATGGACCAGACCGGTAAGGGCCATACATTGAAGGGGTGATGAGTTGCAAGTTCACTCCAATCCGACTTGAAATTCCAACCTAAATGATGGAGAGTCAAGCTTCCGACTATAAACAAAGCGCTTCTTGGGGAGGCAACCCAAGTGTTTTTAGCTTTTGAGTTTAATCTTAGTTGTTCAAGTTTATTTTATTTCATTTTCAGTTGTTTAAAATTTGATGATGTTTTTGTTTTGAGTGTTTCAGGTGAAGTCTTGAGCCAAAGGAAGGTATAGAAAATTTCAGACTTCGCCTCGGAAGAAACTTCTTCGCCGCGCAAAGATGCATGAAGAAAACCAGGTTAGCTCGGATGATTTGTTCGCGAGGCCCAGTAATTGTCTTCGCCGCGCCGAAAGGAAAAGGTTAATTTGTGAAAAATTGGCTGGAAGGCATTTACGCGCGCGAAGAAATTTTCTTCGCCGAGGCTAAGTAAGCCTTGTGCTCTCGAGAAGGTTTCGCCCGTGAAGAATTTTTTCTTCAGCCACTGGCGCCCATAAAGCCCAATTTTTTTTCCCAGAGTTCATGAATGATGAACTTCGCCGAGGCGAAGAAGTTTATTCGTCGCGGCGAAACCTGGGAATTTTTAGGGTTTATGCATGATGAACTTCGCCACGGCGAAGAGCTTTTTTTATATATACCAACTTTTCTTCTTCTCATTTTCACGCCGCCTTGCATTTTGTTTTGAGAGAAAATCTTCCAACTTTCAATCTTTCACTTCTATTTTTGTTTTTTCCAACCAAAATTATCACTCTACAACATTCCTAAACACCAAAACAACCTATTTCAACAACAAATTTCATGAAAAATTCACAAAAATTTTTCGATCGAAAATTGGGGCTTTCTTGTTTGGATCGTTTCTGGGTCAATTGGTGGTGCAAACTCCTTCATATTGGTAAGATCTCGAAAACCCAAAGCTTTATTTTGGAAAATTTCTAGTCTATAATCATAGATCTAAGAATTTTGTGAACTTTTGACTTGAGAAATTTTGGGTTTGCTGAGTTGTGATTATGATTAATGTTTAGAAGTTTGTGAACAAATTGTTTGTTAGAAGTGTGGGTGTTGATTATTTGGAGTGTTTGTGTTGAATTAAAATTGCGTAGTTTGGGGGTTGAATTGCAAATTTTTGGAAGTGTGGATTGTTTTTGCAAGTTGACGTGGAATTTATTTTAAGGGTATATTGGCTAAAGAAACCGAATGCTGCCTATCGATGTAGGCGACCTCGGGTTTAACAACGCCGCGTACACCTTAAAAATAGAAAACAAATCGTAGTTTGGGGGTTGAATTGCGAATTTTTGGGAGTGTGGATTGTTTTTGCAGGGGTTTGGCGTGGGTGTGTTTTTGTAGGTCTAAATTCCTTGGGGTTAATAGTTGAAGTGAATCAATGGCTCGAAAATTAAGCATACGAGCAGGGGAAGAACATTCACAACCGGTTTAAGGTTTAAATGCGAGGCCGCCAAGTAAACGTTATGAGGAGGTGATCAAAGAAAAGGATAAGGGTTTCATCCTGACGTGGATTGCGACACCACATCGTATTTGGGAGTAGGGGTAGGCGTTGGAACATGTTCATGAGTGCTCCTAATGCGAGGGGGTGTAGAGCAGGGTTGGTAAAGAGTTCTATGCCAACTTCCCCGAGTCGGGATGGGATTGTGTTTGTGCGAGGGGAGGATGTGCCATTCTCGGCCAAAGGGATATCAACAAATTCTATAACCTTGCCGAACATTCCATTTCCGCTAATGAGTATGTGGCGTTCAAAAGATCGGCTTATAATGATGATATTATTCTTGCCGGTCATAGCGAAAGCACAGGGCGGCATGGGCGTGTCTAAAAAAGCAGAAAAAGACACTCAAAGGAACACAGGTTGACACCAATGGCTTGGCGATGTGGCGGTGCTTTTGTCTGTGGCTTAAACTAATGCCAGAAGACGCTTCTGAAACACTGGTAACTCATGAGAAAGGCGGTTGCTTACTCTACTGTTGCCTATAGGAAAGGGTATGGATGTAGGGGGAGACATCATTTATGGCAGGCATCGGGATAGCATCCCCCAAAGGGGTGATCAAGTTCTTGATTTCCCCGCATCTTATCATAGCCATGTGCCTAAAGCGGGAGTCGAAGGTTCAAGATGATGAGCCGCGTATCAATCCGGGCCTCAGGACTACAGATGCCGACTATTTCAAGAAACACCTTGACCAGGCAGGCATGTCCCAACCAAGAGTGGGGGCAAAGAGGTGAGAACGAGCATGGCCACATCATCCGGCTCCACGGGGAGGGGTCACAAAAAGAGATGATGCAAGAAATGATGGGCATGATGAAATACATGAAGAGAAGACAGGGATTGGATGATGGAGCGGACACAGGCATTCATGAATTGTGAGCAGCGGCCCTTCAAAGAGTGAAGGTTGACACCTTCCGCGTATCATTGGGTTGAACTGGAACTCGGATGATTGGCCGAATCGAGGAAGGAAGAGGAATCGGAGGAAGAACAAGGCCCGAACTCGAACACTGTTTATGTTTGGTTTAATTGCTTTCATTTAATTTTCTTGTCCAGTTGAAATTAAACTCATTTTATTTTTGGTTTTGGATTTTGTTTATTTTGTTATTTGTTTAGTTAATGTTTTTAATTAGTAGTTGTTAAAGGGGCGAGATTAGGTTGTAATACTTTCAATATTAGTTGTGAATTCGTTCTAACATGAGGGACACCACAGTTTATTGTTTTGGACAATTAATTTGGATGATGAAGAATCGAGAACGGGTGAACATTATGGAGCGACAATTCATGACTTATAAAGGAGCATTCTCGTACCTTTATATTGTTCTTTAGTTTTTCTTTTGTTTTTTATGTGCTCTATTCTGACTTTTTGCATAATGGAACATTGGGGACAATGTCATATTTAGTTTGGGGGTAGGGGAATAGATTTTTAGTTTTAAGGGTATATTGGTTGGAAACCGATGCTTGCTTTAAAAAGCGCCTAGCATATTTGGCGACCTCGGGTTTAACAATGTCGCGTACACCTTAAATCAGAAAAATCTATTTTAAGGAGTATATTGGTGGAAACCGAATAAGCGCCTTTTAAAAGCGCCTAAGCAATATTTGGCGAACCTCGGGTTTAACAATGCCACGTATACCTTAAAATTGTTAAAAAAAAAAAAAAAAAAACTAACTTAATTTTGGTGTTGCATTTTTCTTTTGGTTGTTTTGTTTTGCCGATGATGAGTTGTATAAATCAATGATGAGAATAAGATTGTTGACTTTTTATTGTTGAGAAATGTTAAGCATTGCTTCAAGTTTACGTTTATTGACTAGATTTTGATTGAGGTTTGTTGAGTGGTTCAACCCACGATTTTTCATTTTTTCTGGCATGCTTAGATTCATTTTTATGCAATTAGGCAAAGTCTTGATAATGTTGGTGGACTCTAGAACCTAGTTGAGAAATGCTCAAGGCGAAATTCTAGGAGTAGACATGGTTGAGGAAGTGATTTAGGCATTTTTTTCGGAACGTTTGAGCCTTTCTAGCCAACCCATGAATGAAATTGTCCCTAGTCACCCATTTGAGCCGTTTTAACTTTGCTTTATTTTTCTTGGAAAACAACAAAATTGTAAATTCCTTTTGCCCTAAACACCGTATCGCACCCTTTAGGAGAATTCGGTCCTAGTGCAAAACAAAGAACGAAACGAGTGTACAAATGAGCAAAAGATTAGTTTGGGGGGTTAAGAGAAGAAAAAATGAAGAAGAGACCAAAAGGAATGATGTGGGGGGTTGAGAAAAGAATTAAAACAAAGGAGGTAGTCACCTCAATTCAATTCTAGTGTTGTGTTAAAAAAAAAAAAAAAATGTCGAACACAATGTTGCCTAGTTTAAGGGTATACCGGCTAGAAACGAGAACCCGCCTTAAAAACTGCCTAGCAGTATTTGGCGACCTCGGGTTTAACAACGCCACGTACACCTTAAACAAGTCTCCCCTATATTTATGGTTTCCAAAAGTTAAGAATACGCGTATGAAGAATGTGAATGAGTAGACATGTCAATTGGTGTTGAGAAAGTGTGGGTTTCGATGTGATTTGAGTTTGGCTTTAGGACAATCGAGTTCTCTTACTTTGTTTCCTATCTTTTATTGGAGCCCATGACCCGAGCCTAACGTTACAAGCTTTTAAAGACCTTTTGATTCTCATCTGTGTTTAGTCCTCATTAGTGGAGAGTAGTTTGATATTTAGGCTTATGGAGTGCATTACCATTTGATAAATTTTACAATTTTTGCATAAAATAATCCGGGAAG
The DNA here is from genome assembly GCA_026225825.1 of Pistacia integerrima. Lineage (NCBI taxonomy): Eukaryota > Viridiplantae > Streptophyta > Magnoliopsida > Sapindales > Anacardiaceae > Pistacia > Pistacia integerrima. The sequence continues at coordinate 19,162,725 of CM047750.1, read as the reverse complement.
TTGGAATGTGGATTGAAGTGGGGATTACCTACTTGGTGGACCGATTGAGGAAGACAGTCGATGTAGCTTATAACTTCTTGGAATGTCGAACATTTCTTGATAATAAACTTTCAACAATTTGTGAGACTCGTGCAATGTCTAGGCAATTCATTGTGGCATTTGAGTTTTGTTGATTTTTAGTTTGTCAGTTTGTGTGCATGTTTTCATGTTTTTGTTTTTCGTTGTTGTTTTTGTTTTCGTTAGTTTCGTACTGTATGCTCGGGGACGAGCATCTCTTTAGTTTGGGGGTAGTTGATAATCCGTAAATTATACAGTTTTTATTTGATCTTTTTGTCGGATTTCAGGTACTTTCTAGTGCATTTTTACTGACTTGGTGCTTAATTCGTTACTTTTCGTGTTTCAGGGGTTAAAATGGACTTTTTGAGCGAATAAAGACAAAATTGGATAGTTTTGACTCAGAATTGAGCGGAGTTCAGAAGATAGGAGAGTTCCGGAGCAGGACAATGCACGATGAAGCTTGTTTCCAAGGTAGAGAACCGAAAATCGAAGAATCGAACGAAGAGGCAAGCAGAGTGGCAGTTCTGTAAATTTCAGAACTTTTGAGGGAGCTTCGCCCCGGCGAAGGAATTGTCTTTGCCGCGGCGAAGTTAGGCAGAGACGATTCGGACTTTTCATTCTTCGCCGCGAAGGAATTGTCTTCGCCGTGGCGAAGTTAGGCAGAGACGATTCGGACTTTTCATTCTTCGCCGCGGCCGAAGTTCTTCGCCGGCGGCGATCCGAATTATTCGATTTTGTAAAGCACGCTTTGTTTAGTGTGCGCGTTTTTGGCTGGGTTTTTAGACCAAGTATAAAAGGAAAAACTTAACTTTTTGTAAGGGGTCTTCAGCTTTTTAGGGTTTAGCCGTTTTTACACTTTTCTTAAAGTAAAGCTTGTGGATTTTCAGATTGTTGAAGGGAAGATTCAGATTTTTGGCTAGAAGATTTATCTTTTGGGGAGATCTCTTATCTTTTATCTCAGTTTCATTATGTTTAACTTGTCTATTTCTATTTTTCGTTTTTATAGTATTAATTTAGCTATGAACTAATCTTCTATTGGTTAGGGTTTTGATTGTAGTTTGGATTTTATATGGGTTAATTACTTGATGGTTTTATTTCCACATGAATAAGTTTTGGTTGTGTGTTACTCTGTTTTTAAATGCTGAATGTGATGAACATGATGAGATTGAGAAATAATTCATGTTAGGCTTCTTGGGTCTTCACTATTATAGTATTGGATGCTAGAGATAGATTCAAGAATTAATGAAATCAATTTAGGATTCTTATGCTTAATGAATTTAGTATTATTAACTTTCAATTTGTTGGGTGCGGATTGTTAATAAGAATGAATAGGAAAACATAGCCCGAGAGGGTATGTTAACATGTTAGTGAATCCGATTTACAACCATCGCGCATGAATGTGAAAATAGTGTAACTCTTAGGTTTAACCCATAAAAGTCCAAACGAAGTCAAAACCCTACCCGTTTTGCTTGAATTGATATTCTGTGTTTCATTTTGCTTTCTTAGTTAAGATTTAAATCTTTGATTAATTTCAGTTTTGTTTTCTTTTCCATTAAAAATTGCTCCCACCAATCCAAAGAATTCGATTTCTTCAACTTGATAACAATAGGAAAACTTAGTGATTTGCTACTGTCCTCGTGGGAACGATATCCTACCCATCACTTTATTACTTGAGCGACTAGTGCACTTGCTAGTTTGCATGTTGTAGTAAATGCGCATCAACTGTTAGTGGACCACATACATCACTATGGATGATGCCTAATAGCTCAGTAGCCCTTTCACCTTGTCCTGTGAAAGGAGACTTGGTCATCTTGCCTAACAGGCATGACTTGCATACCTCAAATGACTGAAAGTCAAAAGGGTCCAAAACTCCATCCCTTTGAAGTTTTGCAATGTGGGTCTTATTAACATGACACAATCTACAGTGTCAGAGATATGTCTGGTTTTGATCGCTATGTTTAGCTCTCTTGGTTTTAATATTGAGAATATCTTTATTGTTTAAATCAAGAACATCTAATCCATTATATAACCTTGCAATTCCAAATAGAATACCATTCAAACTGAAGGACAACAATCCATTAGATATCTCAAAATGATAACCCATATTATCCAAAGCAGATACTGAACTAATATTTCTAGAAATAGAAGATACATGATAACAGTTATGTAGTTCCAATAATAAGCCCATAAGCAAAGATAAACAATAAGTCCCTACAGCTAATGCAGCCATATGTGCTCCATTTCCAACTCGTAGGTCCACCTCTCCCTTGGCGAGCACTCTACTCTGCCTTAGTCCTTATACATCAGTACAAATGTGAGTACCACATCCTGTGTCAATGACCCAAGATGTTGAGGGAGAGAAGTTAATCTCAATCATAAAAATACCAAGTCGTAGCCTCTAACTTCTTCTTGCTTGCGAGGAAAGCCTTGCGTGTTTCCTCCAGGTGGCCGGGACTTGCTTGCCAAAAGAAACGAGACTACCTTACCCTTCCCTATGCCACTCTCGGGCCCAAGAGCAACCTGTCCTTTGGGTTTGGGCTTGGGCTTGGGCTTGGGTTTGGCCTTGGCCTTACCCTTGCCGTAACCCTTTGGTTTACCGGTAGCAACCAGCAAAACAAGCTTGGACTTTTTCAAGTCCTGCTCTACAGTCCTAAGCATGTTCAGAAGTTCTGACAGGGTTTTCTCCATCGTGTTCATATTGAAATTCA